>VCRD01000383.1:113375-126101 GCA_006783055.1 Trinorchestia longiramus
GAAATAAAATTAATGCCCCTATTCATATTAGTTTTACTACAGAAAGCTACCTGACAGTACAGATAGAAGCGCACCACACTCGTAACACCCCAAATTGTAGCCTACCAATCTGCAATATTCTTTACATTAATCATAAAAAATTAAATATACCCGCAGCTTAATCCACACATACACTGCACATACTGCCCTCCCTGGATGCCAGTGTCTGGAATGCAGATGCCATAATACATGGCAACGGCAAAATAATGTCACAGGCGCACGTACAATCATTGGGGGTGCAGCCTGGATGCAGGCACCCACATGCACGATGATCGCGGCTTTGTGTCTCTACGCCGTGATTTATAGCGAGCCCAGTGTGCTTTATTGGCTACATTATAGGACGTTCATAAATTATCCTACACGCGGTATCTTTGTACACCAAAGCTATTGAGGAAACGTGGTGAAATTTTTTAGAATAACATCTTTTAAGGAAAAACTCAGATGTAAATTATTACAACTAAAAATAATTTCTTAGCTCGTATCCAGTGTAGTAACAGAAATAGTACAAACTCGACTGAACATCCACCCTCATCAATCCATCAACTCATGAACACTCAATTTCAAACTACATCAACACACAATTTAAAAAAAAACATGAGTTAGCGAAACTCTAATCGCTCTCACTAAAATATTAGAATGGAAATAATTATTTTACTTTGAGGCATGAGCCTGAAATACTAATCAGTCCATTAGCCTTAATCATATGAAGGCTAATCGCATAATGGAATATAAAATGGATCTAAGAGGATTGCTGAAAATCGGATCAGTTAGTACCTCCGAGTGAGAGCAATATTCGGCCAAATTTAAAAGGCGTTTACTTACTGAAGAAAATAATTGATTACGTTGCCAGTTCATTCCCCATACAACCATCAAATTGTCTTTGCTTTGATTCACGGGTTTAAAGTTGAACAAACAGAAATATAGTGATAATAATAAAAATAATAATAATAATAATAATAATAATAATAATAATAATAATAATTTAAAGTTGAACTTAGATTTGAGCCTCGGGAACAAACACCCGAATGTCGCCGTTCGTTGACGTTGTTCAAGCCTTTGTAATGAAGCTAAAGTTCAAGTCTGTCAACAAACTTCTATCAGTCAAATCTAGTTAATAAAATATCAAGCATGAAAATCAGAATGGAAGAAATCTTTAGAAGATATTTGTATAGGTTCGTTGACGAAGAATTTAGTAACAACTGTCAGCTGCTAAATCAAGATGCACCCAAAAAAGGAAAGAATTTGAAATATTTAAATAGTGAATTCTGTTATACTTTTATGAGAGAACGATCAAGCTTACACATAAAACAAAAAAACAGTTGCTCGTGCGAAGCTAAAATAAACAAAAACTCAATGTTGGTTTTAATAATTTTATATTCTTTTTCTGATGGCTTTGACTTAAGTAAAAGAGAAGCGTGCATTTGTTTCTAACTTTGCTTGTAATTTTTTCATTTTCAGCGCATGCGTGAAAAAATTCTGATTTCCAGGAGAATAAACAAGAGTTAAGAGTCCTAGTGAAGAGGGAAATGTACTGAAGGAAGAGAGACAAATATTTAGAATTTATATTCGATGAAAAAAAACGTGATTGGCACACCACCGAAAAAAAATGAAATCTTGAAGTCATTTGGTAAGTTATATGAACCGTTGTGTACACCAAAAGCAAATCCAGAACTTACTGCTAAGCTTCCTTTTCGTTGTTGAAAGTACATT
This sequence comes from Trinorchestia longiramus, assembly GCA_006783055.1. Taxonomy (NCBI): domain Eukaryota; kingdom Metazoa; phylum Arthropoda; class Malacostraca; order Amphipoda; family Talitridae; genus Trinorchestia; species Trinorchestia longiramus. The sequence continues at coordinate 115,125 of VCRD01000383.1, forward strand.
TCACACTCAAAATTGTATAAAAAATTTAAAACACATTAAATTTTGACGATAAGGGATTTGGATAGCAACCCAAGAATGGACCAAACGCCTCGTCCCTGTTGTCATATACTATTCTATTTTACTAGTGACAGAGTCGCACTCATCGCGTCTCAGAGCATTGTTGACACGGCTGCTCAAACAGGGAGTGCAACTCTGTTTCATGCGTCGAATAAACATCACTTAAATTGCTGTGACTCTGGAAACTCGGCTCAGGATTTCAACATGAGGTTCACACAGCGCGCAGCAGTGTCGTAAATGTGTGAGTGTTGACACACTGCTCTAACTCGATTATGGAGCGGGTCGGTCTCAACTGATTGAATCATCGCTTCGGTGAGCAGGACTGAGTAGTGCATGACATGAACCAGCGGTTCTCAACCTAGGTGGATAGAGCTCAACCAGCGAGGATAGAGTCTGTTCATTAGTCACGTAGGAACAAACGACTGCAGTGGGGTTTATATGAATAAAATATTATAATTGTGTTGCTTAGACACATGCGTCATTATTACGGACTTTATTGTTGTTGTTTAGGAACATGCACCATTAGAAATGCCTGGTTCCTGGTTTACAGGGTTCGAATCCTCATGCAGCACTCAGATTTTCTCTACCTATGACTCAAAGACCAGGTAGGCTTTCAGACTAGCTGACAAACTGTTTCCTCAAACTTGCAAATCATTGCCACGTATTCCTTCAAACCTTTACCTCAAGTCACAAGATGGACCGAAACAGTTGCTAGAAACATGACTATTAGTCTAAAAATGTTTGCATTAAGAATTCAAAAACCATAATGTATTTCTTGTATACTTAAATGGAATTTTCTTTGCTTCTTTCCTGCTTTCTCACTACGGACTTCGTATGTGTAATGAGTACGGGAGTTTGACATCATAAGAGATCACTTCAACTGTCGTATTAATTTCTGAGTTCAAACTCAAAGTCAACGCAGTACTTCTTGCAGTCTGTACTTTCAAATCAAAGCGGTACTTCTTGCATAGAAAATGAAGTACGTCGTCAGAACTCAAAACGAAAAACTTCAGTTTATAAATGTTGATTATAGCCCGTTAATTTGATGAATCATGCAGCCATAAAACAAGATTAAATCCCAGAAACGACGTGTCATAAAAACAGTCGCAGTTAGGGAGTAAATTACATCTGAAACAATCTCTATGGAAATAAATATCTGCAACTTGGGCATTGCCAATAATGTGCCACAAATGAAACAGCAGTGGACCACGCAGGCGATAGTATTATAAAATTAGAAACACAGCACAAAAAACGTTTTATGCACGTCTACTAATGAGAGAGTAAAATTGTCTGACTGATGCTAACTTATATTTAAGAATACAGACTAAAATAGGGTTGAAACTGATAATATTCGCAGCAGTAGGTTCATTGAAGAGGATGGAAGTTAGCGTATTAGTATTGTTACAACGATAATTATCAGTTTCATTAGTATTATATTTATGATTATTGTGATTCAACTTCAACTTTAATACTTACAAGTTTAAATCAAAACCAATAGTTTTAATTTCCACAATGTTCATTTCACTCGATATCCGTTGAAAAAAGGCAACGATAAAACTAATGTGACCAAGACGCGTAAAAAACACTCCGGTAATGGCCAATATCAGAGGTATTTCAAAGAGCGGAAAGAAGAGATCGAAGAAGCTGTAAATACACGGCATGTCCAACTCTAAAAGTGAACCTGTATTAAGTGTTGCCTTCCAGAAAATAATTTATCTGGAAAGCGCCAATTTTTGGAGGCATGAAGACGAAAGCAAACATCATTCCAAGAATTTGATTTGCCTTTGGGGAGCGCCAAGTCCCCAGGCCTTACTGAATAACAATTCTCTGTAGCGCACATCGCTGAAAGTCGACTAACAACCTGCAAAATTGTGTTTTTGCATGATCCCACAACCAAAACTCCCACAACCAACGTTCCCACAGCCAACGTTCCCACAACCAGGACTCCCACAACCAGGACTCCCACAACCAGGACTCCCACAACCAGGACTCCCACAACCAGGACTCCCACAACCAGGACTCCCACAACCAGGACTCCCACAACCAATAAAGAGAGCTCCAAGCTAGACTCTCCAGCCAAACACGTCCACGCTACATCAGAACTAATTGCGGATGCGGAAGGAGAAGCGAAAGCAGAAAACTTAAGAGCCAATTCTTCTGAATAGGATGTGACGCCTAGAAATAATAAATATGATCATAAAAGATATAACAGGCTACAAGATTAAAAGAATTGCAAAACCAAGCGTTTGTTTATTTTGGTTATGTTACAAGGCTTAAATCCACAAAGACTTTGAGTTGTTTGTTCCCTAGTTGCAGATGAATGAACCTTTCTCTCACTCAAATATAGTCTCGTAGCAATCGAGTTAGCAGATAAATTGGAAGACTTCGAAGCCTCGTTATTTTTCCGGTCTAGTGATTTGGTCCGGGCGCATTTGTAGCGGGTGTGTGCGGCAGTGGCTGCGATGCGCGGGCTGAAATGCAGTACAGTTTTGTGGCCCAGATTGTTGTCCTGGATGCCGCTACGACCTTCTCGTTGTTCATGAGCGTTGTCAACAAGACCATGTCTGGAGTGATGTCTTCACTGACCTTCCGTTCTTATACCTCAATGAATCTATATCCAAGCTTGTAGAAGTATGGAGCACCAAAAAGTATGCATCGTGTATTAGTTTATAGAATGAAGCAGAAATATGGACAGTTGACGTCAATTTCTCATGCTGGGGAGCACCAACAGGTAGGCATCGTGTATTAGTTTATATATAGAGCAGAAATATTGACAATTGACATGGGTTTCTAGTGGCCCAAAGGAGAGACAAGGATACCACGGTAACTTCTTTCCTTTAATTAATGACCATGCAACAAAATGACAATCAAATGGACTTTTTTCAATTTCCTACGGTGCTTCTGATAGGAAATTGAAGCAACTATAAGCTTGCACTAAGACCCTTCAGGAAAAATAGGATTTTCCACCACGATTGTCCCGTTAATAGTTTTGTGAAGTAAGTTAATGAATAGCTTTTGTTTCCATTTTTAAAGGCAAACTAAAGTGAATAACATTTGTTTTCTTATTGATGCATTGTATTTTGATAATTGCAGATTAACAATTTGGAGGCATTTAAGACTAAAGCATTTGTCTGAAAGCTTTGAGAAAATAGTTTTAGTTCACATTGAACGGAAAGACATCTGAAATTGAATGAAATCAAAGTTGAGACAGTCCTGAACCTTTGAATTCAGGACTCCAAGTTGCACGAAGCCCAGTGGTTAGTTAAAATACAGGTTGGTCAAAAGCTATAGATTAACACGTTTGTTGCGATTGCCTAGCTGGTGCAAATCTTTACTTTGTACATACAGTCACTAGAAAGCTTTGAAAAAATTACAGAACCTAACCTGAGTGACCCACAGGTGGGTCGCATCGCAACAAACGTGTTAAAATTAAGATTAGTTAACACGTTGACTCCGAAGTGGTACGTACAGTATGTGGACCACTTACGTTAAGTTCTGTAATTTTTTCAGATCATTCTAGTGACTATGCGTACAAAGTGAAGTTTTCCACCAATCAGGCAATCGGAGACAACGTGTTAACATTCAAACTATAGGCTAGTTAAAATTCAAAAGTCTGTATTTAGTCTAGTTCAAACCTATAAGTTCACTTGTAAGCTAAACAAACCATAGGATTAGTTTAGTTGGGTTAGTATAAGTAGTAACCAAGGCACTAACCCCTATTTTAATACCTTGGTTAATTGCTATCACTAATGTGCCACTGTTTCATTCATTACTACCGATGCAGCTAGGAAACTTTCCATCGTCAAACTTTGTTTTCGAACTTATAACGATGTCCGTCCTCTGTGATATCGCCTGGGAAAACCAACGTACAGGTGAGGAAATCAACAATAATCTACCCGTGACGGTAGTGTGAGTTCAATTTACTCGTAGCCGAGGTTTCGTGCGAGAATTTCATAGTTTTACAGGGTGTAGCTACATAAAATAATCATTAATGCAGTAATGAAAGACAGAGCAAGAAAGAATGACAGGCGCAGCGGGGAAAAGGAAAATAGAGATAATGGGAGAGGAGTAAGATGACAAGAGGGAAGGAGACGGAGCGAGTAGAGAAAAGGGGGTGGAGAGAGGGGGAGAAGGAGACAGAGAGAATGAGAAGGAAACAGAGAGGTGTGAGAAGGAAACAGAGAGGTGTGAGAAGGACAGGGAGAGGTGTGAGAAGGAGACAGGGAGAGTTGGGAGGAGGAGACAGGGAGAGTTGGGAGACGGAGACAGGGAGAGTTGGGAGACGGAGACAGGGAGAGTTGGGAGACGGAGACAGGGAGAGTTGGGAGACGGAGACAGGGAGAGTTGGGAGATGGAGATCACTCGGAGCAGGATGCTGGAGCACACAAGGAGCCACACAACAATGGACCATCACACAACATCGTGTAGGACGGACGGTAACAGGCACCACGGCCGCAACGCTTTGTTTCAGGTCAGCCCGGTCGTTCTCGTCCGGTTCTTGAAAATACATAAAGAGAATTAGAGACGGTCCTCGAGCTGTGCTTGGTATGAAAAATGGGGCTCTCTTATTTCTCTTTGTCTTCATCGTTATTTTGGAGCGTCAGCTCTGCGATGCTCAAATGAAATGACATTTTTGAGCGTAATTTTTTATTGAGGCAGGTGGTGGAACAAGACAGGTGGTGCAACAAGACAGGTGGTGCAACAAGGCATGTCTCAAGTAATGCCAGCTGTCTGTCTATGCAACAAGCGCTGCAGCGGCTGTCACAGGAGCTGCCACTAAACAACAGGAGGATTTCTCGTGAGCTTGTGTCATCCGCAATCCAGGGCCTCGAAACCAGTCAACTTCGGTCAACTCGCGAACATGAAGTTCTGTTCAACTGAACATAAAGTTCTGTTCAACTGAACATAAAGTTCTGTTCAACTGAACATAAAGTTCTGTTCAACTGAACATAAAGTTCTGTTCAACTGAACATAAAGTTCTGTTCAAGTGAACATGAAGTTCTGTTCAAGTGAACATGAAGTTCTGTTCAAGTGAACATGAAGTTCTGTTCAAGTGAACATGAAGTTCTGTTCAAGTGAACATGAAGTTCTGTTCAAGTGAACATGAAGTTCTGTTCAAGTGAACATGAAGTTCTGTTCAAGTGAACATGAAGTTCGGTTCAAGTGAACATGAAGTTCTGTTCAAGTGAACATGAAGTTCTGTTCAAGTGAACATGAAGTTCTGTTCAAGTGAACATGAAGTTCTGTCCAAGTGAACATGAAGTTCTGTCCAAGTGAACATGAAGTTCTGTCCAAGTGAACATGAAGTTCTGTCCAAGTGAACATGAAGTTCTGTCCAAGTGAACATGAAGTTCTGTCCAAGTGAACATGAAGTTCTGTCCAAGTGAACATGAAGTTCTGTTCAAGTGAACATGAAATTCTGTTCAAGTGAACATGAAGTTCTGTTCAAGTGAACATGAAGTTCTGTTCAAGTGAATATGAAGATGAATGAACAGGAGAACATGCCAAGAGAAGTGAGGGCACAGACGTGCACTGTACATGACGGCACACACGTGCACTGTACACGAGGGCACACACGTGCACTGTACATGAGGGCACACACTAAAGGGAACATAGAAGGGAGCTGTACCGTGAAGACTTGCTCGACTTCAATAAGAATTTATGTGTCCAGTTACTTTATTTTAATTTCCACTTGCGTTTTTACAAGAATTTAGTAACCTTTTATTCTTCAGTAACTTGTGTTATATTAGTGTATTATACTCGTAACTGTTCTCATTTTATGTAATTAGTTTTTATTATTATTTTTCTCGATTTTTAGGTCCTAGAGCAACAAAAGATGAAGCTTGTCTGGTGTGATCATGGACAAGGAAGCTGAAATAAACTCTTGTAAGAGCAGGAAAGACACAAAAGCTTCAAGATGTGCAGGTTTGCAATCAATGTCTTGACTTTTTTCAGTGTCAATAAAGAACTAGCAAAAAATTTCAGCTAACTTTTTGAATGTAAAATTGACATTTTAAAACAACAAAGAACAACATTCTGAAGGCTTTTCGAGCTGCAATCACCGCACTGACGTTCTTCTAATGTAAATATCGTAGCCAAAAAAGAGTGCACAGTAAGCTTTTTAATTAAATGTGAAAATATACAAGTAAAATAATAAATAACGAGAAAATAAATTTCAAGATCGAGACGTGGATGTTGAGTTAAGGAAGGAGCCCACTACGCAAACAGTTCTGCGCATCACAGAACAGTAAAAAAATGAAGACATTTTTTTTATAGTGCCATGGTACCAAGTACTCCCTCTGGTCGGAAACAGTTGGTGTACAGTCCGTAAAATGTTCCAACATTTATGTTCGAAAATCGTTCCGGTGATCATTCGGGAAATTAATTCTTCGTATTTATTTCTTTTTCTTTGTTTTAGGTATAGTGTATGACGTTAAAAGTATAATGAACCCAGAAAATTCCAGATTTTTGTCGTTCTGTGTCAACTGTTTTTTCCATCAAAAATTGTGCTCGTTTGTGGTGATTCGCTACACGGGCAGTTAACAAGAAATTCAGCCATGCACGCAAAATTTTTTATTTTGAAAATATTTTTCTCCGTTATTATGGTAATTTAAAGTACGTAAATAGAAAGTCGCTAAATATATAGCATATGGTAGGCATGTTTCAAACCTAGGTTTATGTTCATTCAAAATATGCTTCAAATATGACGTAATTACTCTTAATAATTCAAATTTAGCTCAGTAAAGCAGCTTGAAATGCCAAGAAAAAATATAAGGCAACGCACGGTTTGCTGTATCTAAAAAATTAGCTCACTGTGCGTCCTTGAAGCGTTCAATCGACGTTAACGTAATGGAAATTTTTAAGAATCACGTATCTACCAACAATCAATAGCAATAACATAACAATAAAATGATCATGGGTATTAACTATGAACATATCCTAAACAAATAGCAACTGTCGTGTAACACAAGATAATATAACCACACAACTAACACAAGATATACAAGCTTGGGCATTACGAACATGTCCCACACAGTAGAAACTGTCATCAAACACATGACACACAATTTTGGATATTCCGATCACGTTCCACACAGCTAATATTCCATTGCCAGCGAACACACCTTACACAAGTTTGAACCCTCCGATGATGTCCTTCACATCGTCAGCCAACGCTTGTTACATACACATGACTATATGAGCCAGTACTACACAGACCAACTGCGTGGCAGTCCCATCAATGACGAGTTGAGTGACGAGACGTGGAGCCATCTCTCCCGAATCTCCTTTGGTCTGAAAATCCATTTCCTGTGTGAAGCAAGTCTCCTGATGGCAGTCTGTGTCAGAATATCATAGCAGCTCATTCAGGAGCTACACAAACCTTCTATGCGAACAGCTCCAACGAAGTTCAAAGGCTTCGAGACTACACCACTATAATTTTCTATCTCAACTAAGACGATTTAGCTGTCGGAAGGAACGACACTACTTTCACGCTCGAAAATTTGGAGTTTGGGTTTCTCACTGAAGGTTCTGCTTGAATCTATAGACACTTCCCTCAAGCGGCAACCCTGATATACACGTAAGAGTACTTCAAAAAGATGGACACGATTTAGAGTAGCTGGATCTCTGCAACCACGAACCTCTCGTGAATGAAACGCTTATTAAAGAAGAAGGCAGTAAGCAGGGGGCATTTAGAGCATCCACAAAGCTGCCAACAAGACATAATTCCATAAACCATAAGTCATTTTGTGTAACTGCCCTACACGTTACCATCTAAAAATATAGCAAATTGAAATTGGAACTCCATTACTGAAACACACTGTATACTCATGTCTACTTCTAATGACGATTTTGAAGTCGAAACAGCGTTTCATAAAGCTAAGCGTAGTGATGCCAGATGTGGTTTTGGATGAACTGCCTGGATTTATCTTCTGTCTGCTGAATGAACCCAGCGACTACGGTACTCGACGCTGCAAGAGAGATTTAAACCCGAGCGAGGATCAGGTCCACCGAACTTCAGTCGACATTATTGCGCCATGTGGGTAGCAAGGCACAAAAGTACAGGATTTTTACTGCACAGGGGTTCAGTGTTATCTTTAAAGGGCAGAAGCGAAGGTACTGAAAAACCTTTCTCCTAGTCCCTTCTACTTGAAGGTAGATGGTTATACAGTATTGTTTGTATTGTTACCTCTAAAATCAGATCCAATCAATGGGTTGTATCAAAATACAAGTTCAAAACACCTAAGTACATTGGAGAGGCAAGAAATCGTGTGTTCTGTTGTGAATCGTCGTAAGAGCTTCAAATAATTTAAAAATCTCTTAAGAATTTGAAGCGCCAAGCATTAAACGGGAAACAGGTCGCAAAACATGTCAAGAAATGGGTGACGCATATGTACTCCAGTTTGATATAAAAAATGTTCATAACAACTAGCAAAGCCTGGAACAACTGCCAACCCAGTTCAGGACTCTCCAGGAGAATATTCGAAAACAAGCCACGCTTTCAAGTGTTTTGTTTGTGCCGGAGCCTGACACGTTACGGGGTGTGCTGTCGACAGTTCCGTCACGATCTACTTGTGATGCAAAAGTATTTACAGAATGAGAGAACTGGTTTCATTAGAGATTGACGAGAAGAAGATTTGACATTAAGGAAATATTGATTTTATTATGCAAGAGCTGATTATAAGAAAAAGTTCGTTTTAGAATTTCATTCTTCAGTTGGAGCGTTGCAATTAACTATATTTTCATGTAACTGAGCTTTTCATTTTAATGAAGCGTCAATATGCTGAAAGTACAAACCCTAAGAATACTGTAGAATATTACCATATATGAATTCCGAACCGGGACACTTCTGGTTGAATTACTATTTTCGTAAGGATCAGGTAATACGAAGACAATGAAAATAGAAGAATTCAAGAGATGAATAAATCGGAATTCAATATTGGTTGAGTCACATCATAGTTCAGTGAAACGAGAAACAACTCTGAACAATTCTGAAATTTGTGAACATTTCTGACGCGCACACAGAAAATTGTCAAGCACATTTTATCAAAATAATTACACACATTTAAGTTATTCAAGCACTAATAAAGAAATTAAAAAAAAGACGAAGTCGGGATATGTTAAGGCCTCAAAACGTGTTCAGCACTCGCGGTGTTCCAAAAAATTAATTTTTACTGCCCATTACTCGTATACTTTGTTTTGATTTAGGTGTTTATTGACATAGATAAAAGCTTAATGAAATAAAAAACTGAAAACAACAATAAATCGAAAGAAATTAGATGTTATTAAAGAAAACTCGAATATTTTTACCTTAGTCTAATCGTCTCTTGGTAATGGGGGCAGTGAAACAGTGGGTACATTTTTGGGGACACCTAGCAGAACTCCCACCAAGCAGAAAAAAAGAGGGAAATGAAGAAAAAAGAAGAATAATGAAGAAAAAAGAAGATGAATAATGAAGAAAAAAGAAGAAGAATAATGAAGAAAGAAAGGATTCCCCACGACGCCGGGAAAAGCCATAACAAGTTGGGGTATTAGTGCAAGCCTCAGGGAGGTTTGAAAGTAAACATTGGGGAAGCACCGAGTAGGCCTGCAGCTGGGGAAACTGACAGATATTTCCGTCGGTTTATGATGAGGAAATCGTAGTTGTATCTTCATCCCCGAACTGACATGCTATTTGTGAAAACATTCCACATCGATCAAGTAACGAAAAATAGCATTCCTAACAGAGCTCTCCTTACATACGTCATCGAAGTCGTCAGTTGGAAGTGCTCTCACGCGTTAAATTTTTTGTAAAACGCAGAAGACGTCATTGAAATTGTAGTTTGTTATCAAAAAATATCTGTAGAAGATTATCATCACAAGATGTACGTCAATTTAGGCTACAGTGGGGAGTCATCAAGAATGCATTCAAGGAAGACTAAATGAAGCAAAAATAGAACAATTCTAAAGTCGTATTGTAAAGTCTATGAAAATCAACAACATAACAAACATAGCTGAATTGTGACCGATGAATTATTGTGACCTTTCAAGTGTAGTGGTACACATTTCATACCTCAGAAAATGTCATGTTTAATGCTTGATGGTACAGAAAGCATACTACTCTTTAAAATTGAGTTCCTACGCTGCTCAGCAGCTCAAAGTTTGTACCACCATCATAAATGTAAGGGAATACTTCTATGAATCTATAAATTTTGGAGCGCGCTACATCTTTCTTTTCATCAAAATTATGAGCCTGAAAGGGTAAATAAGACAAAGCTTGCCGGTGTTCTTGCCCTATCATACAATGCCTACACACCCCCGGCAGCGACAGGACTAAGAAGCCTCTCCTCATGCAATTTATTTCCATTTTCAACGGGCAATCCTCCTGCATGGAATAAATGGCGAGAAAACATAACAGTACAAGTCATAGATATTTATTTTAAAGTTCACAGAAAATTATACATGCATGCCACGTGAAATATGTAAACACACAGAGGCGGTGATCAGAGCTTCATGGCGATACATGTGTGTAGAGTAAACAAATGACAAAAAATTAAACGCTTCAGTTGTCAATGAGCGGTGACATGAAAGCAAAACTCAGACCTGTTCTCATTATTGTTGACTTGGTTTGTGTACACCATGAAGTTCTTCTTCCTTAATTCTTTGTCTAAATGGCTTGAGGGCGAACGCATTTCTAGGAACAAAGACGTGTGACAGAAAAAAATGTTGTTCAACATCTATGTGTAATTTGACAGGTATCCTAGAATCGTGAGAACTGTTGCAGTCACCACTGCGTCATGCCTGTTATCACGCTCAGTCACCACTGCGTCATGCCTGTTGTCACGTGCAGTCACCACTGCGTCATGCCTGTTGTCACGCTCAGTCACCACTGCGTCATGCCTGTTGTCACGTGCAGTCACCACTGCGTCATGCCTGTTGTCA
>VCRD01000383.1:129864-146653 GCA_006783055.1 Trinorchestia longiramus
CAACATACAATACCAGTAACCAGGTAACCAACACACTATACCAGTAACCAGGTAACCAACACACTATACCAGTAACCAGGTAACCAACACACAATACCAGTAACCAGGTTTGAACAAAAAGCTCAGCAACGAACGGCAGAGCGCGGCTTCAGCGGAATAACAGAATTAGTCTCAATGAACAAGTGAATTACGGCGAAAAAGTTGACGTCCAGCAGGCACTACACAGGCAGGTCCACATGCGGGAAAGAGCTTTTCATTAAAGGTGTAATGGAGATTTGCCTCCGCACATAAAGGGCTTCAAAAATTGGAATACTTGTTTGCGTATGCAGCAAAATTTGTTGTCCTTCACTTTGATGTTCACCATTTGTTACTTTTGTTCCTGATATGCAACATTTGTTATCTTTGTCCTGATGTGCAACCTTTCTTACTCTCACTCCTGATGGTGCAAAATTTTTTAACCTCACTCATGATGCAAAATTTTTTAACCTCACTCATGGTGCAAAAATTTTTAACCTTGCTCCTGATGTCCAAAATTCGTTAATATTGCCCTTGATGAACCAAATTTATCATTCAAAACCCATGACGTTCAGAGATTTTCTCCTTGCCTCTACTGAAAGATCAAAGTTTACCCATGAACATGTCCTCATGGAAGACAATTGAATAACTAAAGTGCTGTCAACATGACGCTCTTAGTATTTCTATGAACAGTCGATTATTAATCACCATTATTATTTTCCATTAACTGCCTCAGAGCGTCCTGCACGTGTTCTCGTTAGCGTTAATCGATGCGCAGAAATTCAAATTATCAGACAGTTATCGCAGTCAAATTTCTCGTAACGCGATAAACTGCGTAATGAGCTAATTATTTCATGCACTAGACATTACTTGTTTATTTTGCTCGCAGCAAGCGACAGGATGCATACTGTGGCATGTGCGATGCATGAATGAGAAGCAATTATAGCGCTCAACTATGGAAGTTTTTCATACTAGAAGCTTTATATGTTGGATGATGATAGGTGCAAATCTATATTAGAAGTTTCACATGTTCATTCGCTTACAGTTTGGTATACATAAATGGCAGCAACATAACGAATAACGTACAACCAATGCCAGTACTTTCCGAGACAGTAAAAACATCAACATCGTATAACACATGACCGTTATATCGAACCGTGTGTATCACATAACACAAATAAAATACTAGCGTGAAAAATGCCACGATGATTGACCCAAGTTAAAAACATGCATTGGCAAGATATAGATTACAATTATTACAATTCTAACCTACGGTCACTCTGCAAGAATACTTGGTTCAGATTTTATTGTCATTTGAACAAATGATATTTTAATTGACTTTAAATAAATGGTTGTATTGTCTAGCTTAATTGTGTTATAAGTCACCACCAAGAACAAAAATGATAGCCAGTAATATTCACACATACTCATAAAACTCAAATTTAATGAAAGGTTTAACACTTGGAAAATTTAACACTAATGCAACCAGCGCGTGGAAACAACGAAACACACCAGTGTTCATTCGCAAATTTCTGTTCCCAGTTTGTGTTTGTTGTACTTGTTCGGACACGAGGAAGGATCCCCGCCAATTAGCGCTCGCCACAGCGGCATCATGTTACAGGAAGAGCTATTCTCTCGTGGTGTTGTGCGGGTCCAACGCATTGTGTAACTGGTGGCAAAATTCGTAATGATCACAAGTTCTGTTCGAGGGGACAGAGTTCGCCTGCTTAACAAACGCCCTCGAACACGATTCTCTTACTTGAGTATCCGAGAAAACGGTCAAAAAGGAGAAGCTTAATAGATTATTTCCCTCTAAATGAACTAGGAAATAGAAATACGAGCTATTAGAGATAACTTTGAGAGCCTCTGTTCTATGTCAACACAACTGAGTTGTGTTGCAGCCATGTGTTGAATCTGTTCCAAGTCAACATCACCAATCGCTTACTTGAGTATCTGAGAAACGGTCAAGAAAAGGAAACTTAATAGATTATTCCCCCCTAAATGAATTGGGAAATAGTATTTAAGAGTAGGCTTAAATAGAATGGTGAATCTGAATATCTATTATATATGAAATTTTAAGTACGGTATGAATCAAATGTTCAGGAACGCATAAATAGTGTTCCAATTAAGGTAGAATTATTTTTTGTGCCTTCAAGAAGTTTACTTCGAAAAAAATGCATGAAATGTGCATTTTGTAAGATTATAGTCAAAGCACTTACACGGATTAGGCCCAAAAAACGAAAATATAACTAATTCATTGAAAGGGGCTCATAATTTTGCAGATAGATTACTAAGAATGTCTTATCATTGATACATTAAAACATCATCTGTATTGAAACACTTTTACTTTATTTATAAAAACAAATGAATGTTTTGAAACAGTTACAGTGGATAGATCCATCAATGCACATCACTTTTCATAATTTGATGAAAACAAGCGAAAAATTGAACAATATATACGCTAAAAGTATGAGTTAAAGTCAACAATTCATTAACAATACAATTTACCATACTTCACAAATAAAAAAATATATATAATAACAAGATGCGCGAGAATTTTTGCCGCTTTTCGAAGAATTTCTCTGTGTGCAAGAGAATTTTGCAATGCAGTCCGGTAGATGTCCTCGAGGTTTGGACGCATTCTCGAGGCATTTTCAAAATTACACCGAATAAAGTGAGAAAACGACTAATTCATTACCAGTTTATGAGAAAACAAATTCGTTTCTTTCGAATCACGGAAGGTCAAATTTTAAACTTATTTTTCAATGATTGAGCAGTTATCAAGAATGAAACAGAGGGGAGACATGAGGGGTGCGAAGCTGGAGGCTGTTAGAGGGAAAACCGCTCAGCGAAACGCCCCTCGGAGACCCTGTAGCACGTGTGCCATTAGAGGGGAACCGACGGCAATGAGAGGTGAGGGGAACGAGCAAAATATAGAAAATATTTTAACAGCTGTATGATGAATGAGACGGAGGGAAAAAGCAGTTGTAACAACTCGCATCTTGGAAATATCGATGATTGTGTAACGAAAACTCTATATTCATTAGCAGGTAAAGATTCCAGTTACTGAAATACATGTTAGAGTGAAATTGAATTTTACTCAAAGCTTCTTTGACAAAATAATTCAACAGATTTTATTTACATTCATAAAAAGTGAATTGTCAAACTGTGTTGGGTGAAATAGTTAAGCACAACAGAAGCAAGCTTTTTGAAAGTATAACTTCTGCACAACTAAGATTTAACTTAACAAATGAAATGAGCTTGTACTTGAGAATTTGAAAGATTATTGGCAAGATATTACTTTGAATGTTTGCACAATTTTGATATTCTAAAAAAGAAATTTAGGCACAAATGACAACAATCTCAGAGTATGTGATGCTATTATACGTTGGAACCATTACCTAGCCTGCTTATCTAGGGGTACATATGCTAATCTGAAGAGGTACATCTAATGTTAGTTTATAGTTAGTAAAACCTAAAAGTTCTATTAAAAAATTAGTGAAATTCCATTTATCTACTCACCTTTCTGTCATAAAAATTCAGAGGTACATGCTCATCAGTCGAAATACTAAAAGGGTACAAGGCCTAAAGGGGAACACTCAGCCAAAGTATTAATTATGTGATGACATTATACAAGGTACTGAAACCATCAGCTAGAATAATAATTATGTAATGCCAGTATATAAGGTACTGAAACCATTAGCTAGAATATTAATTATGTGATGCCACTATATAAGGTACTGAAACCATCAGCTAGAATATTAATTATGTGATGCCACTATATAAGTTACTGAAACCCCCATCTAACACAATAATTGATATCGCGAGTTACAAACAAGACTAAGAAAAGAATTCTATCAAAAGAAGGGAAGCTTATTGATGGCGCTGATTATTTTCCGCGTGATGAGCGTGACTCACTCGTGCCCAGGTCACGTGAGGGACAGCATGTGACGAGGGTATTTATAACTGACAGCCACGTCTCACTCACTTGTGCAACACTAATACCTTCTCATCCCAGTGTGAAATTGTCTACAAGGAAAACCTAAGAAAATTAATAAGTTTTTTACGATTGCCTAACCGGTGTAAATCTTTACTTTGTACACATAATCACAAAAATACTTGGAAAACTTACAGAACCTAACCTAAGTGACCCACCGGTGGGTCCCATCGCAGGAAACGTTAAATGACAAATAATTTTTCATATTTTTTGAACAATTTCCCAAAGTATTCTATTTTTAAGCGATTTACTTTACAGTTATTAAAAATATCGGTGTCGGGAGAGTGTTAACCGGAAATTGGCTAGGCAGTCAATGTGCTAAGAAGGTTGGAGCTGTGACGGTGTTACTCAGCATGTGTGATCACACTGACTAGATGTGCGTGGTACAGAGATAGCATTCGTGTGACGCAGAAACACTATCGAATTCAATAGCAAATGGAGGAATTCATGGATGTATTTCACATAAATCAGTCATTGATGACGCTTGGGGTGAACTACAAAGTGTTGCAAACATAATTTCCTTTTTTTCCAGTGCTTTGCTTTGAAAAAAAGGAAGCTATGTTGCCGCACCCTGTACAATGAATAACACGTAGGTGAGATGACGGTGTGAGACGTAGCAAGCCAAGCTCCAGCACAAGGGGACGAAAACAAGAAACACACTAGACAACGCACGTGACGTGCAGCAGTGCGACGTGCAGCACTGTGACGTGCAGCACTGTGACGTGCAGCACTGTGACATGCAGCACTGTGACGTGCAGCACTGCGACGTGCAGCACTGTGACATGCAGCACTGTGACGTGCAGCACTGTGACATGCAGCAGTGCAACGTGCAGCACTGCAACGTGCAGCACTGCAACGTGCAGCACTGCAACGTGCAGCACTGCAACGTGCAGCACTGCAACGTGCAGCACTGCAACGTGCAGCACTGCAACGTGCAGCACTGTGACGTGCAGCACTGTGACGTGCAGCACTGTGACGTGCAGCACTGTGACGTGCAGCACTGTGACGTGCAGCACTGTGACGTGCAGCACTGTGACGTGCAGCACTGTGACGTGCAGCACTGTGACGTGCAGCACTGTGACGTGCAGCACTGTGACGTGCAACACTGTGACGTGCAGCACTGTGACGTGCAGCACTGTGACGTGCACTATTGTGACGTGCACTATTGTGACGAGAAGCAAAACACAGGCACGTTAGACTACCCACTTCGTCATGTGCCTCGCAGTCACAGGCCTACATCCACATAAGCTAAAATTTTACTAGGCAAGCGTCACTGATAACTGAACTAGATATTCTACTTGTTCACAGCACCCACTACTACTAGATATTCTACTTGTTCACAGCACCCACTACTACTAGATATTCTACTTGTTCACAGGACCCGCTATTACGCACACCTAACAAAAAGGAGAATTAGTGATGCAGCGTAGGCTTGGGAAATCGAGGCCGAGTGAAGAGAAAATTAACAAAAGTTCAATGACAAACGTAAACTATTGAAGCATGATCTCAGCGACATAAACTGGACTTTTTTGTGCATGACCAATGAAGCCTTTGAAGTAAAAACAGCGCACAGGCAGAGCAGCGTCAACATCTTGGTGTGTATGGTGAGTGAGTTATTGTATTCCAGTCTTCAATGCAACGAGAAATCTTTAACCTAACAAGATCAAAGGCAGCGTTCGACATTGATATTTTTTGCCCAGACCACCTACAGTCAAAAGTAAATTAATTTATTACGAGTCTTACCAGTTAAGACAGGAGCAGGCGTAGAAGAACAAGAACAGAAAAATCTCGAGTACGTTGAAAAGCGCAAAGCCAACACGAAAAATTAGGCAGGGCACACAAATGCACGAAAGCAAATGAGAAGGAGTCACAAAGAAATACGACAGAAACTTCATGTAATGTAGATCGAGTCCGTTTAAGAAGCATGTTAAAACAACAGCCGCAGGTACAGCTTTTTCATAAAGTTCTTAATAATTGAAGCGCTCTATAAAAAAATCATGTTCTATTTTTGATTGCTAATTAACTAAACATATTTGAAAAATGAGTTTCTATGCTTCGTTTGTATTGAATGTCAAATCCTAAATTGCAGCTTCCAATGGGATCCGTTCTTATACACACAGACCTGAACTGATCTGCTGAAGGTACTAGTAGCAAGTTGACCTTTCCCCTGTTCATTTCCATAGCAGTTTTGCTTACAAGTTTCTTTGAGTCTTCAATATTCGATGCTTTGCATTGATGGACAATGGATTCCATCTCTCCCCAAAACTAAGTCCCGGTCACTGAGCTCGAGGCTTCTATTGGCTTCTTGTTTGAGACTCATAACTAAACAAAATTTAATTTCCACTAAAAGTTTGATTAATACTCGTATATGCAAAAGTCCGGTGCTGTAGATACCATTGTATCAAATTAAATCATATTGAATCTTTTTTATTGTCGTAATATTATCTGATGGTTGTTAGAAGCTCTATAATCACCGTGTACAAAGTACACTTTTATTCACTTAGGCACAGAAAGGCTGGAATTACAATTTACTGTATCCACTTTATTACTTCAAGAACTAGATTCTAAAGAACAATTCATTTCTGAATAATTTGCCTTGGACTGGCACGCCTGCACATTGACTACAACAGTCTAACGATTACAATAAAGATGATGTTACAAAGTTCAGTCAACTTTTCGTGAGATAATGAAATACTGTATAGATGAAACTAGAAGCAATTTTGGTAGTAAAGAAATTGTATAATACAGTCACGACGTATTTTAAACGACGTACAATATTGTATATAGAGTAACTTATACCAGTACATCGTCATGCCAGACGGCTTTTCCGTGATGTTGACACGAATTCTCACTAATGGATACTTCAAGATAGCTTTTTTGATGTAAATTAAATGACTAAAGATTAGAAAATCTACAGACAACACTGAAAAAATGGCTTCAATAGAACAAGGAATAAGGTTAAAACAGAGCATGTATTAGACACGGATTTGATAACAGCGTTCATGTCTAAAAATGAACATTTTCTGTAACCTACGAGACGATCAACTGAAATCGTGAGGGAGGAGTCAGTCTTTCCTTCTCAACATTCCTATTGAAGAAACAAGTGACTACTATTTGATTGCGAAGGTACTAAAGGGATTTTTTGCAGTCCGTATCGTGAAGATGAACATGACCGTCAAGAAGAAAAGAAAGCGAAGCTGCAATAATGGAAGCGTAAAAGCGAGAATGGTGTCTTTAGCAAGTCATATGAGGAGACACACTCTGATCTGACCGAGAGCAGCGATGGCAGTATCTGCTAAACTACTGGGCTATCCGACAGCACACGGCTATAGAGGCGGGCACCACGCACTCGAGTGCCATCATTGTATCTGCAGTGGCCTGATAAATTAGACGCTAAATCTAAATTAACTCCACACGTCACACTGATGTCACTTAACAGTGACACTTGCTGTGATATTTTAGCGCTCGTTTGGAGCTGGAGTCTCGGATGGAGATTTTCTAGGTTTTGCGTTCAGCTCCGAGTAAATGTGTTAGAGTTTCGACGACGGGGACAAAAAGGCTTTTAAACACACCGAGGAAGAATTTGTTAAATGCCCGTCGCTGAAATTCTGTTGAACGAAATTTTAATGGAAGCATAAACAATCCTAACATCTAAAGATATAAAACGCTGTGTTTAACCGCACCCTTTCCACATACATTGGTAAAGGAAACAACTGACGTTTTTTATGCATCGATAATTACCTCAATAATTATTTCAAACGACAATCTTTTATGATATTTTGATTTAAGAAAAAAACACTAACTCTTACTCATCAGTCTCTCTCATTAAATGAACTTTTTATCATCCTTTTACTATCTGATCAATGGTAAATTTCCAAAGTTCATAGAGGAATATAAACAACAGTTATGCGATAATTATCTGTCGTGATCTTAACAGTCACATCGCAAATTTTCTAGCAGAAACAAACATGATTTTCTTTCTTATTTTCAGCGATGAAATTGATCTTGCGATTGCGGTCTCCGGTTTAGCCTTAGCCTCGATAAGATCAGTAAATTGCGCCCAGGGCGGACTTTACGGTCAATATTGATTGAGAATCCAGGACTCTACGGGACTTTTTATTGCATCGATGTCCCTTGGCGAGAAGCTGACGAGATTCTGGGGAGATTCCCTCGGCAAACACTGGTTCGCAGGCAGAGTTACACAGGACAACCAAACAACTATGAATAAAATGCTTCAGTTCGGAAAAGAATCTATTTTGAGAACCACGCATTGAATAAAATATTGGAGAGATGAAATCTGTATCAAGTGCTGAAGGAACTGAGCACTTGATTCGAAATTGTTATGATGTTAGGCAGTAAAATGGGTGGTGACAGAGCAGGTGGACCGAGCTCCTCGAAAATTATTGCTGAACTTTCACGGCTTTCTGGCTCTTTGGTCTGGAGAAGAACTTCAGGGCAGCTTCAGACTGCGGCTAAAAGTTATCAGATTTCGGAACTAGAAAAAAGCATGCCATAAAACTGTAGAATACTCATTATCAATTAGTATACTTGAAGGTGTGCCCGAAAGATGCGAGTGTTTATAACTATAACAAACTCATCGTTGTTTTTAATTAATGGACTTAAATAACTCAAGGAAACATAGCAGCGTTGTAGGAAATAGTTTAAGAAATTAATGTACTTTTTTGCCACCAGGAGACTCTTCTACACTTAGCTAGATATTTCACATGAAGTATTTCTCACAGCAACAAAACCGTATAAAATAAGACCATCTATAAATATTAGCTATCAAAGTTTACTTTAGGTTCAAATTTTTCACACCGTTTCATCTATCTATATTTACTTAGTTATTCATGGATTTATTTGTTTATCATCTCCCCAAATCATTTTCCTGTACTTAAACTTAGCATTCCTGTACTTATTTACTTATTCATTGATCACTTCATGAACGTAAGTGTTATAACGTATTTTATATTTTATATATTACTTGAGCTTCAAGACAATCGTATCCATGAGTAATATCTAAATTTTGAATAAGGAAAACACGTAACCAAATCTTTAATTTTTTAAAATTTAATCGTCGACTAGATCGTAAGATGGGGCAAACATATTAACGTCCATACAGCAACGTCCAACACGACACAAGTACAGCGACTTTCACAGGACTTAAAAAGCTCAACGTAGCAACTTTCACTGAACTCAGAAAACTTGACAAAACAACGTTCACAGGACTCAGAGACCTCTAACGTTCACGGGGCTCTAAAAAATCAACGAAATGACGTTCACAGGACTCAAAAAATCTACGTAAATCAGCCAAACGTCATCTTATCGAGATGCATGGCTGCTGTTTACATCGCCCGAATTGCACAAAAACTAAAATCCTGATTGAGTGACGTGACCGAATCGCAGTGGAGCTTTTAAAGTTGACGGCAGAAGAAGCAACAGCGGAAATGTTTACAGAGTTCTGTAGATAAGAGTTCACTTCGTACGTCTATTAGTTTGTATCAACAAACTATACTATTAAGCCTGTGATAAATAAATATAAACTTTCAATACGCTATGTTTCTGTTTTGAATGATCAACAAGTGTACAATCATTTTACCATCTGTTAGGCCATGAATCGGGAAAATGACAGGCATAAAGAGATGTGATGTACTTATCATCACTAAGAACTTAGATTTCCCTTTTATCGTGTTTAGAATTTAAAACTAGATTATTAGTTGATGAGCGTCACACACCGGAGAGAAATTCGTGCGCTTGCAAAGTGCGTGCACCATATGGGCCCTTGCTGGTCGTCTTGCAGCCGGAACATGGCACAGGAAGTTACGCTTGGACAGGGGAGCTACCAACTTCCAGAATTGAGTTACAAACTTCAATGATAAGTCGAGGAGAAATGATGGCGCAGAAACGCTCTCGGATTTACAAAGGACTCGATTTGACGAGCAACTCATATCGAGCAGCGACGCGACTGGACAGTTGCGTGGTTCAGAGATCGAGTACACCGTCACTGCGTGGTGTCCTCATGTAAGCAGAACTCGATTCGATAGCAGCTCATGTCGAGCAGTGACTGGACAGCCGTTAAACTCAAGGGACCAAAAAGAAAACTGTTGCATCATAAGCAGGAATTGCAATATGGACACAGGCATCAGCAATGTGCAAGAACTTTTTAAAAGACTGTCTTCAGATTTTCTACTTCAGGGGTACTGCTCATCTTACGCGCATAAATTTATTTAGCACACACCATGAAGTTTAGTTTTCGCTCACCTAATCATAGTAATCATTGGAGCGAAATATTATTCAAGATTGTTTCGCACTTGAGTAGTTTGCAAAATATAAAAAACTGGTAACGTATTGGTAAGAAAAATTTACTTGAGAAGTCACTTGTATTGCAGCCGTCAGAATAGAGAGAAGATATGAAGAGCAGTTGTGTACTCAGTTCATGTCTTTTTTAATGTTAATGCGGCCCAAAAATAGTCGTCATTTTGCTATGAACCATCAGTAAATACATGCCACCTAGCGATTTTAATAATTCGTTTACATATTATGCAGGTCTCGAAAATCGAATTTGATCAGAGTAAATAATTTTTTGTTTCCTTCTTTTACCATAGCACTGAACATAAACATACCTTAGATATACGCATTCACTTTCACTGGTTCACTTGGACATTCAAAAATAAAAGCATTACAAAAAATGCAAGGTGAGCATGCAGGCGATATTCACCCTAATCTAATTAATAAAAAGCTTTACACAACCGCATAAAATCTTATAATGGTTAACTTCAGTCGCCAAGCGTGTGCACGGAAAATTAAAAATAATTGAAAATGAGAATTGCGAGTTTTCATATAATAACCTAAAATGTAATCCACCAATAAAAAAAACATTAATTGTCATTGGAATTACAAGTAGTTCAACAAATTTGGTTGATCGGGGTTTTATAGCTGACTAGCATTCCGAATGTATTTGTATCAACGTTCAAGAACTGAGTACAAAACTATTTAAAATAAAAATGCCCTAAAACCTCGCACGAATAAACCTTAAAATTTGCCTCAATATACTTACGTCTGAATTTTGAACCCAGAAAAATAGCAATTTTGCTGTTGCATGTCAAGAAGAACCTGATTCTTTAAGTCTGTGAATTTCTCAATTAATTTGGTCACTAAATACTTCCAAAGTCAACATTTGCTCAACTTCACACAGTATTTTTCCATTTAATTTCCTGACCAGATTATTGAGTAGTAATTTTAGGAAAAAATTCTGAAACAAAGGCCTCCACACTTTTTCTAAGGCCATTCATGCAGATTTCAAGCTGTTATGTATTTTTAATTTTTTTTAATCGAAAGCAATCATAATTATGATGGGGTCTGAAAATTGTAATCAATGCTCGCTATTATCCAAACAAACTCTACATAGCACATAGCACATAGCAACTGAGGCAAGCGTTGCGAAGTGAAGGCCTTTTTATTTAAGTGTTTGTGCAAGCTTTGTTGAAGAGCAATTCAAAAATGAGCTCTCAGAACAAATTGGGTAGGTTTTTCTTTCATATTTTTTCGTTACGTTTTTTTTACTGTGATGAGAACTCGTCATTAATGGTTAATTACACTTGATTTAGATGAAACACCAGTGTTATCAAGTATCAAGTTCCATTTCACACATTTTTCTTGAAGAAAATATCTTCAAAATTCTCGTGAAGGACATTTTCACATGTTGCATCAACCAAGAAAAAGAATTCCTCTTAGTTAATCCACACACATCAATTACAGAAAATAAACTTTTCTGAGTATGCATGGATTCTGAAGAAGCTCCCCTACTTAATAAAATGAGAAAATCATGTAATGCCCATTAATTCTGTAAATGATTGATACAAAATTCACGATGGAAAAGAAGAAGCTAGTAAAAGTTTTGCTTGAACTTTTCGAAGTAATTTAATATTGACCAACAAAGAATCTAGATTCTCCTTCCCATTGTAGAATACGACGGTCTCTGTAGTTCACTTAATCACGCAAAAAGCATTAATAAATCTCAAGTTCTATATTACTTTTGCATTCTAGAATTGCAGTGTTGTACATTGAGCGGCTTAATAAAAAAAAAGCTCGTAACAGTCAGTTGTTTCCAAGATTTAACTTGTCCAATATCTATATCACTAAGTTGCTGTGACGAAAAAATGTTCCTAAACTCAACTTCAGTTTGGCATAAAATATATCTGTTATGATGGTACCACACGCGGTGTAGGGCGTGCTCCAAACAGGTAAGAAATAGCGTACAAAGTGCCCGCCCAAAAGTTGACGCGTCAAGTAATTTTTGTGAATCATCATAATCCCAATAACATACATGTTATAGAGTGCACTTTAAACATGTTCAAATGCATTAAGAAATAGTATACACGACCTGCTTAACAGCTTAAGCATCATGTAAGTAAACGAACACCGGGGATCTTTTTGGACTCAGGAAGAGGGTCTCTCCTAGAGACTGGGTTGTGAGAAGGCTTTACTGCACTTAAGCCTCTACTAAATACCCTCGAGTCTGCAAACGATAGAATTAACTGACAGCTTCTCGCTGTGAACACAAATAAGGCTTCCAAGGAGCCGAGTGGTCTTACAAGCAACAACATCCCAAGCTTCTTACTCGCACCCAACACGGTAGCCCATTCACTTGCAAGAAAGGAGATATCTTCAAATTACTAGATATGCAATGCATAACAAGCACAAAATGTAACGCTTATTTGAGTGACTGAAATGATTGTGAGTGATAGAATTAACTCGTGTGTACACCTTAGTAGGCACGAGATTTAAATTTCTATGTATAATTGAGGTGCATGTGCGTGATTGATGCATTTACGCTAGACGGCGTGGGACTTGTGTAACAACCCAAGAATGGACCAAACGGCTGGTTCCTGTTGCCATATTCTATTCTTATTCGTTAAATTTATAGATTGATTGATCACCATGACTCAGTGTGTGTTGAAAAGAAGGGAAACAGCGGCCAGTATGAGCTCTTTTCGACGATCAAGTGAAGAGTTGTACAGTTAATCAGTGAAGGTAACAGACTCTATTAGTGAATACGAGATCTATAGATAAAAACTAGCAAATGCAAAAGTAATGCATTTTAATTCATAAAAGTTAGCTAATACGCAACAAGTGGCGAATACATATTTAAAAAACCCATAAGTAACAGCTAGATTGTAATTGTTTATGCAATACATTGTAATTTGTGAGGAATATTCAAATTTTAGGCGCACATGAACACTAATTACTTCAGGATTACTTTAATAAAAGCTAGGTTTCCAGCGTACATAAATGAAATCTTGTATGTTTAAGCACATTATTTTAGGTAGTGCGACCTTAGTAAATTTCATGTATATGAACATTATGAAGTCAAAAAAGCAACCGGGGTAGCAGAAAGAATGTCCAGCCTGACCAGATGAGGACTTCTCTATGACAAAAAACAAAAGAGAACAAAAATGCAAGAGAAAATGAATTTTGCAAGCTCATCTCACTCCTTTACTTAACGAAGACTTAGAATCATAGGAAAAAGAGAAATTAGACTCGAGAAAAACGGTTCATAGACCGTGAGGGCTGTCAGTAGAGCAGTCAAAATGGCCTTAGTAGATTATTTTTCTAAATTTAATAGTCACATGTACGTATGTAGTAAGTTTTTTCAATTTTAGGTAGCTATCAAATTTCAATAAATATTTGCTAAGGGCTATCTGCATAACAGCTATCATTTTGATATTGTGGATTTTTATTATGTTGAAAAAAATATTTGCTCGCAAATATTTCGAAACCATTCTATGATGAAAACTTAGAACAACAATCAATACTTCCTTGCGGCAAAAAATAACAGACTGTCACTGCACTGCATATAACATATATTTATTGCAACAGTAATCATCATGTACTGACTATTTTTGGGCTGAGTAAACATTCAAAATAAAAAATGCATTGGTGAAGGGAACTAAATGAGTTCATTTGATAATATTTTTGGATCATTTTGCGATCTTCCCCCAATGAATCACCGGACAGCTTTCTTTCAACGCACAGCCAAAGCTTTCATTCCAGATGAAGTAATGTCCCAGTAGTTCTTGTGTAAATCAACAAGCACTTTCTATTGAAGGTTTCGTTTACCCCATCACCGTAAAGCCCTTTCCATTGAAAATTTCGTTTTGTGCCATCACGATAAAGCCCTTTTCATGGAAAATTTCATTTTACCCCATCACCGTGAAGCCGTTTCCATTGAAAATTTCGTAAATTTCGTTTGGGGTCTTTCGTTTTGCACCAGGTGCACCGTTTTGCACCTCCGCTGAAACAGGAGAAGGGGTCGCAGCAAAAGACCCTCAAGTCAGGGGTCCATGGAAGCGTCAAGAGCTTCTTCCCATTAGTGCAGCTCTTGAACGCCGCGCATGCAAACAAGCAGGAGCCAGTGTTCAGATTATACGCGTACGCACGAGAGGAAGCTCAAGGGCAGCACGTCTTCTTGCTCTTAGTAACTTAATTAAAAATGCGATAAAAAGCATATATTTTAGCATGGATATTGAGCTCGAAATGCATTAGGTGAAGCACACGTTATGCACGTGCGCGCCAGAGGGTACTCGAGGGCAGCAAGTGTTCTTGCTAATGGTCACTGAAAACCTTGTAAATATTTCATATTTTGCTTTAATATTGAAAGCGGACTTCAAAATGCATTGCATATTCAAGCACAAGTAGCTGGTTTTTCAAAATAAAGTAACTCTCGTTGCACTCGGCGGGTATAAATAGTAAACAATTTATTCTAGAATGCATTTGAAATCCTGAGATTTTAACCGATGAGCGCACGTCCATACTCTTAAGTTATTTCTATCGTGTTGCAGTAACTTGAGACGAACAGAGGCAAGCTAGATAATGCAGAAAATATAAGTTGCATAAACAACGTAGAGCAAATTAAAAACGAATATAAAATATAGTGCGGGATTACAGTGTGGTCAAAAAGTACACAATATGAATGAACAACGAAAACATTCATTGGTATTTTGTTTTTTTAAGGAAATTAACAAAAGAATCGTTAGAAAGAAAAAATCCAGGTTCGATACAAAACACAGACCTCAAAAGTTGAAGCCCTATCAATAAAATTCATGAAGGTTGGTTGTCCAAAAATGCTTATCAGAAACCGTTCATTATATCTAGCACATCTCATGCTCTTGACTTTAAAGATATTGATGAGACTCTGCCGTTCACCACGCACCAAGCTTTCATGCAGCTGAACGTGTCATTGTGAACTATAATTAATTAGTTAAAGCAGGCGTCCCAGCTAAACTACAAGATGATCTCTGTTTCCAATGCAGATATTTGTTTCTTATTCTCACGTGATTGAGATGCTGTGATCACTAAGGAAGAGGAACGTCGGTGTGGAGCTACACGTGCGTGACTGACTTTACACAGCCTGCCTCTCTCATTGTTCGAGTCACAAATCGGAGCTTTTTTATTCTTCAACTTTTTATGCTTTTATTGATCTTCCTTGTACGGCACAGCCGATGCTTGGACCAATAAGCCAATCCGTTCGACTTCTCTTTCATTTCTACAGGACTAGCATCTCAGGTCTAAATAGAAGTATATGAGAAATAATGTATAAGTCCATTAAACTAAAAAGGTAGAGAATCGTTGAAATAAACACACCCAGGATCCAATAAAACAGATTGTGCTTCGTTCAAGGCAAGAAAGTGTTGGAATATCATCCGCAATACTACAATTTGCCTAGCCACAACCTACAGCAATCCCAACTGCAAGTTTCAAAAATATTTCCCATTTTTTTGCTGCTACGTGATTGTCTTACGAAAACGGAAATGATTCTGTGTACTGCTCCGTGTAAAAAATTGCTTTGCTATTTGGGAATTGAGAAAGAAACACATAAGATCGGTATTGGCTAGTTTAAAGTTAGATTCTATTCTTCAAATTCGACTCAGAATTACACAAAACTCACTGCAGTGCAACTGTAGTATGGACGACACATTACCTAGCCTATAATTACTACCTAGTTTAGAGTATTTTATAAAAGAAAGTCAGTACACCTACTGCAGTGCATAGAAGTACATCATAGAATTAATTGCACCACAGCTGCCTGTGAGTTCGATACCATTTTGGCAAATCTCGTACGTAAAGCTAAAGTACACCACCTGAACGCACCGATCAGCACTTGAGATCATGAAAGGCACCGCTGCTTCAGCTGCACAACCTCCAAAAGTCTGGTGCGTCTTGAGGAATCATGTTACCAAGATTTTAGAAGCAGCAGAGGCCTGTTACCGTGTGTACTACAGATGATGAATGAATACCGTCTCTAACTGTACGTCTTCTTCAAATGAAATCTATGCTCTATGATTCTGTACGTTTGTAGTTCTACTTCTCTAATTTTTAATATACGTAAAATGGCTAGACAAACACGTGTGTTTTGATGGTCAATTCGAAGCGTACGTTTATATGGAAGGCAGAAATTGGAGCTGGGTGCGCCGGGAAGAAATGCAGAGGGACAAAATTGGTGCAGTAGGAAAATACAGGAAAGCAACAAGTGAGAGTAAGTGGCTTCAGAATGGTATTGTATGAATTACTTCACGCAGCATGCACGTGTGAATTGGTACAGCAGCTTTGAATACTCATAGCGTGAAGCAACTCATGGTGAGGAAGTGAGGTAGTTCATAGCGAGGCTATGAAGCTGCTCATGGTGAGACATTGAAGCTCCATAGTGAGGCAGTATCGCGAGGCAGTATGGCGAGGCAGTGAGGCAGTGTGGTGAGGCAGTGAGGCAGCATGACGAGG
>VCRD01000383.1:155792-169780 GCA_006783055.1 Trinorchestia longiramus
TTGCTCTCTACTTGCTCTCTACTTGCTCTCTACTTGCTCTCTACTTGCTCGTCACCTGTTCTCCACCTGTTTTCCACTTGTTCTCCACCTGTTCTCCACCTGTTTTCCACTTGTTCTCCACCTGTTCTCCACCTGTTCTCCACCTGTTCTCCACCTGTTTTCCCCCTGTTCTCCACCGGCCTTTCATCGCCAGGATGTACAGCTCCAAGTCAGTCTCTTACTCTAAGCAGTCTACAATTAATTATACACAAGAATGCCAGTCGACGGCAGCAGCTCGCGTCTTTGTTAACATCTAAGAAATTAAGGCAAGCTGTGCCGGGTCTGGTGAGCATAGCATTACTTCTCGGCACTACCACAATCCATCAGCAACGGGAAAAACATTCGTTAGTCTTCAGAATGTTGAGAATGAACCTACATTAGAGAAGAAAAAGCGAGTCCTCGAATATCTAAAAATCGCAAGCAATAAACTCGCAGATAAAAATCCCAGATGACAAAATCTTAAACTTGCAGATGAATTCCGTATGCAAATGCCGCGTACATTTTCTTTGGATTAGGCTTGTTGAAAAACGTTCACACGGTGCACCAGGTTAGGGCCCACGTGACGTCATCAGTGCCAGTAGGAAACCCTGTAAGCTCGTTGTGGTCAGCAACTCCGGACCGGAGAAAAAGTTAGGCGACGCTATTTTCGTTCATTTGCCTGCTTCATTGAAATTGTAGCGAAAATCAAACAAAAACGACATGCATGAGCGAAGCGCTTCTATTGAGCTTACGTAATTCAGCGTCGCCTTCATGATCAAGAAGATATTAATGTTATCGCTCCTTGGTACAGGAGAATGTGCAGTTTTGACACGAATATTTAAAGGCGTTATAAACAGGAATAATGTAGCAGGAATGGTCACAAATGATCTGCGTGGACTTTTTTGAAAGAAATGAAACAAAAAAACTTGATGTCAAAACTACTCATCTGTGAAAGAGTACAAAGAACATTTTTTTTTGATAACAAACTAGTTAAATTAAATTCCTTCGGTGACATGAGAAAAATTTCAACATTCACTGGGAAAACGCATCTTACTGTGCAGTCATAAGAGAATGGTTTGACCTGCTAAAATCAACGAATGATTTTAAATTATCTTAAACCAGGAGTAACATTTATTTCAGTTACATCAAGTTCCGGTTGGTACTTTCAAATATGTCACGCTAAAATCCAGCAATGAGTAAACTACATCCTTCAACATGTATTCATGTTCATAACACTGTGCATCCAAGCGATGAATAAACAGCTCCTGTGTTATATAACAAACACAACACTAGTACATGTTCTATTATATGAATTGCACGAGTAAGAAGAGCCTGCACAGCATTGTTTAACACGTTGCCTCCGATTGCCTGATTGGTGTAAATCTTCACTTTGTGCGCTTAGTCACTAGAAGGATCTGAAAAAAATTACAGAACCTAACCTAAGTGGTCCACATACGTACCACTTCGGAGTCAACGTGTTAAACGAACAGAGATTTTGTCGAGTCACCAAGATGTTTTGCGATGTTTATGCTTCTGAAACGCTTGTTTGCACTGACGTACTTCAGGTATTAAGAAGCCCTAAGACACACGTCTGTCTTTGCATGTGCACGCGCCACACATAAGCTAATAAGAATGTTCAAACCACCGCCATGGCGCCACATACATGAAAACAGTGCAGAGCCACACTTCAGCCGCAGAAACAAGCAGTGCAGAACCACACTTCAACCACAGAAACAAGCAGAGCAGAGCCACACTTCAGCCACAGAAACAAGCAAAGCAGAGCCACACTTCAGCCACAGAAACAAGCAGTGCAGAGCCACACTTCAGCCACAGAAACAAGCAGTGCAGAGCTACATTTCAGCCAAAGAAACAAAAAGTACGAAACCACACATGGAACATGAACAGAGCTTATCAATCAATAGCAACATCAATCCAGCGATAATCCCATCAATTTTGTTCAATACAAAGGAAGACAAAAACGTCGCTCAAATTAAGTAGTAATTTTCCCATAACTTCTACATACATTTGGCTCGGCTAAAAAACAAGGGTATATTGATAACGATTTTCATGTGAAGCTCACATTCTACCCAATAATTTCTGTAATTTATCTCCATAAAAATGAGTAAATAATGAACTGAAGGAGATGTGGACGAACTATGCTTTGAAGACCGAATGTTTCAAGATACGAGCGCGTACGAGGCAAAGATTCATGAGAGTTTATTCTATTTTCCGTGCTTGGCGACTAATTTATGCATGAGGAAAAGGTTATGCAAGCTCTTTTTAAACCAATTTTTGCTATTGTTTAGCTCAGAGCTGGACACAGAGAGCTTAAGCTTTGTATCTAACGCATGCATTACTCTTTGGCACCTAAGAATAAGAGTGAACTGATGGATCTTATGCAAATCCCAAACGTAAGGAGGAAGTTTTCATTAATACTGAGGAAATCGTTTGTGTATAACACGCAGACCTGAAAATCTCTCTAGCAAACTTGTTATAAATCCCACAATTTTTCTATACGAATAGAAATAAAAGTTTTGTACCTCAACACTCACACGTCACGAATCTCTCCATCAAATCATGTTTACAAAAATGCAGGTACATTCTTTACACTTTTAAGAGCGGTAGTAGCACATACTTTGTAGCAGAAATTATAAGGATATACGCTGCTTCGTTTTAGCTGAGGCAAGCGTACCTGCAGAAATAGAAGCTTCAGCTCAAGCACATTCAGTAAAAGCTAAATAGCGAAAGTAAATAGTATGTACACAAGCAGAAGTCTTAGTTCAAGTAATAGTACAAGTAAAGTAAATTTGTCGATCTACTACAATGCTTACAGCACCAGTAAATGCTACATCATCCGCATACCATCATTGCCTTCAACGTCATCATCTCGAACATAATTACCAGTCTCACAATGACCATCAATAGCATCACCATCCAGACATACAGCAGCATCACTACACCAGCAGCATCACCACACCAGCAGCATCACCACACCAGCAGCATCACCACACCAGCAGCATCACCACACCAGCAGCAACACCACACCAGCAGCAACACCACACCAGCAGCAACACCACAGCACCAACACCACGACAGTCACGAGACCTGACGCTAGATCAGAAGAAATGAGGGTAATCTGTACACCTTTAAAGGGACAGGCGAGCTAGGCTCTCACAAAAAACGCTAGGACAGCGATGTCCCGAGCGTACAATTGGCTGTCAACGCATCGTCAACGAGAGAACATTTCTCTAACTTTGCCAGCCACTGAGAGGCGTAAAGATTTATTCGTTCGTGCCCCATGTCTCCTCCCACCCCCTTCACTTGAACGTGTTGTGTGAAGTGATATTTTACTTACGTTATCACCTCCACACACCACGTGTGTGATGTTTTATTGGCGATTTCATCATACACCACGTGTGTGATGTTTTACTGCGACTTCATCACACACCACGTGTGTGATGTTTTACTGCGACTTCATCACACACCACGTGTGTGATGTTTTACTGCGACTTCATCACACACCACGTGCGGCATGAGATGATGTCTCACTTATGATGTCATCACACACCACATGTCGTATGAAAGAATGTTTTACTTACTACTTCACAGCTGCAGAGTACCATTAATGTGGTGCAGCTGTGTAGTACAGAAGTACTGGAGCGGCAAACAACGTACCTGCAAAGAACACATAAATTAAGTATGACTCTAATCACACAAAGAGCAGGAAATCATAGATGTTAAAACTGAGAACGTATAAATAATATGAAATTAGTCACACTCTCGACATAAGTTCATCTAGTTAAATTTACGCTAAAGAAAACTATGACGTAGACTCTAAATCATTTAAATGTCTCCTGAATATGTTTACAAAACAGCTTCTGAAATAGAAGCAAATCCAGAAATTTTTCTTGTATTGTAAACAAATAATAGAATAATTACTAGTCTCTTGACATGCAAAACAATAATCTACGTTGGAATGAAAATAAACAAATATTGAGGGCTATAGTAAAGTAAGTTTGGTAGGCTAGCAGAGCTCTTTTCCTTGCATTCGTAGGAAACAAAAAAAAATAATATCTCAGTCTGCGACGCTGAGCTTCTCTGTTAAAATTCACCCAAGTGGAAGGATATCCGCTAAGGGGAAATCAAAGCTTCGGATCCAGTATATTTTTTCTGCTTGCATTTTAAAGTTCATAGATAAAATAAAATAATGGTAAAATAAGATTCAGTTTTGCATCGCTGCAATTGCCAAGGAGACGGAAGAACGCAATTGCTAAGAGCCTGTACGATGCCGGTGTCTGCTTTAAAACACGCCAAAGTTTATTCAGGAAATGACGCACTGAATTTTAAACCAGCGAGAAATTGTTTGCAGTGTTTTGGGACGTGAAATTTATTGCAATGTATTTATAGCTCCAATTTCTCGTA
This sequence comes from Trinorchestia longiramus, assembly GCA_006783055.1. NCBI lineage: Eukaryota > Metazoa > Arthropoda > Malacostraca > Amphipoda > Talitridae > Trinorchestia > Trinorchestia longiramus. The sequence continues at coordinate 160,233 of VCRD01000383.1, forward strand.
GAATTTTTGATCTTGGGAAAGTTAGACTCAATATCTACAATTCCGAGTGTAAATGAAAACACAATTCTAATTTAAACAATTTCGAAGAATGTATAAATTTAATCTATCATAGCGATTTCCTATTAACATTGGATATTTGCTCTAGTAGCTGTTCATAGAGTGTTTAAACTGAGACACCGATAACCTACGAAATAAAATGAAAACTTAGTAAAAAATTTATTAATTGTTTCGTATACACACGTGCATGAAATTGGTCATACGACATTCCAGTCTACTCTATTCTCCATAAACGTCTACTCCATTTTCCATGAACGCCTGCTCTGCAAGAACGCCTACTCCACTTTCCATGAACGCCTACTCCACTTTCCATGAACGCCTACTCTATTCCCCATTAACGTCTATTCCACTATCCGAGAACGCCTTCTATCCTTTCCATGAGCGCCTACTCCACTCTCCAAGAACGCCTTCTCCCCTTTCCATGAACGCCTACTCCACTCTCCAAGAACACTTACTCCACTTTCCATGAACGCCTACTCCACTCTCCAAAAACACTTACTCCACTTTCCATGAACGCCTACTCTACTCTCCAAGAACGCTTACTCCACTCTCCAAGAACGCCTACTCCCCACATAAAAACAAGAAATTTGAACTTGTAACATCAGGATGTTGTTCTAGGGAAACTTTTCGTCAACTCCCCCCAAAAATGTTGCAGATTCTTCCTTCAACACCTCCATCCTTCATCCCCATGCACCCCAGGCGCGCAGACGACTGCACATTAAATTATGCGTCCATAATACGAGTTAGAAATAAACATATAATAGAATAGAATCTTATGTTGCTACTCAAGTCCCATGCCGATGTGATGCAAGCTTATCGATATCTACGGCTCACAAAAGCTCTCAGGAGCAATAAACATTAATTTGATTAAAATAATCATTGAAGTTTTTATGAAATGAAAAATATCTGGTTTAGCGCTCGAATTAAACGCTCAATGTTGCAGTCGAGAAAAAGTCAATAAAACTATCTTACTTTCATCGAAAAAAATTCAGATGCTAACGTTACATTTGTTTTTTACTAATTGAACTAATAAGCAAAAGAAAAGGTATAATTATTTTACTTTAAACTGAGTAAAAAACGTGCATTATCCGTTCATTGGCTGAAATGTTGATGAACTTGTAACAATATTAATGAAAAGCTTCTCTGAGAAAAACTCCGATGGCCTTTTTCCTAAATTCTAACTGTTCAATTACTAGAGATAAATTCTAAACTCTTGGAATCGTAATTCGATACTAATAAGTCCCACGTTATAACGTTTCTATAATTCACTAAATTAGTAGATGTGAAGGATGCGCTACAACAGAGAACAAATCCACAAAATTTCACCTCGGTTCTTAGGTATTTGGACGTGACAATTCCTAGTAATTGCTGCCATGAAATAAATGATAAAATCGATTAGTATGATGGAGCACACAGCACAAACACACACACACCTACAACCTTTAACAAGAGGAGCTTTCTGTTCAGAAATGTGACTACGAATGTACTAAATAAAATGACAAGTGGTATGATTTTAAAAAATCCTACGTACGTTCAAGATTTTAATAAAAATGCGATTTCAGTAAAATCATAGTTTAGTTGAGTATATTCGAGATCGTCTGCGGTTATTCAACAAATATTTGACGTTTACCAACGTTTAGTTTTATTGATAAGTTACCAGAGAATATAAACGAGAAAAGAAGCATGATTAAGTAAATTATCAAGATCAATTCACTGAAGCTCACACTCATGGCTATTTTTGCTGATACTAATTAGTACATTTGTTGAAATATAGTCATGATAATAGAGAGATATTTCAGACTAACGAACAAAACCTTATTGTGTGGAGAAATAAGGCTCCATGAACTGAAACGAGATAGATTATACATTAATGCGGAGCAGTAGTATTCTACATTAACTTTAGCCACTCTAAAATTAATATCGAGTATGGAGAAGTAAACCCTTCGTGTTCTAAACCTTGATCATTTTATGGGCCAACAGTTTCGTGTTCAGAAACTCAACCATAATAGTAAGTAACAAAACCACGTCTACCTTCATATAAGAATAATATGAAACAAAAACTATAATGAGATAGTGACACAGTTTAATAAAGTACCTTAACCATAACATAATTTAAATTTAGGTTGTTTAATACAGTGCCTCAACTATCTAACATATAGCAGAAATACTTCTTATAGTAAACCACAATTCTACTCGAAACAAGTAGGATTCAGGAGCTCATTCCCGACCATTATGTGAAGCAGCAATGCTTGGCAGCTCAGACACTCCCCTGAGAGCGTCCAGTGAGCCATGATACGAGCAGCCATACAGCACTGTAATGGCCTCTCAGGCACAGCACGCTCTCAATACAACACGTAGTCTTGCAAGAAAGCAGTCCTACTCCAGAGTACAGATGAATCTGTCCTGAAAACAAAGAGCGGTTCCGCGAGGTCGGACGATGCAGTCATCCTTTCAAGAGAATGTGCTGCTTAAACTGAATGGGCACGCTCGCAATGCCATAATAAATTTCGAAGTTTTGTTATTATGACAAGATTGCAGGTAAAAACATCTGCTGGAAATCCGCATAATGATGGGTCGTGATTGTTTTGTTGCTATGATAAGATTGTTGGTGAAAACATCTGCTGGAAATCCGCACAATGATAGGTCGTGATTGTTTTGTTTTGTTGAAAACATCTCCTGGAAATCCGCACAATGATCGGCCGTAATTGTTTTGTTGCTATAAAAGATTGTTGGTGAAAATATCTGCTGGAAATCCGCACAATGATAGGTCGTGATTGTTTTTTACTATAAAAGATTGTTGGTCAAAGCATTCACTGGAAATCCGCACAATGATGGGTTACGAGTCCGTTATTATTGTAGGATTGCAAAGCATAGAATGAACGTACCGCGTTAGAAATCATTAGGTTCTAAGTTATACACTGCAGCAACTGTAGGTTATGTAAATGCCATGTGAAACGTCAAGTAAATTGTATTCTCGTCTGAAACTATTCAATTTTAAATCTATGCCTCTTAAACAATATAAGCATATTCAAAAACTTAGGTGATAGAGAACTTTCGTCATTGGAAAATTAGCCACAGAGCTTTTCAATACTAGAATTTTAAAATATTTAAACAAAAAAATCACAAAGTGAACTTTCATCCTTTGAATAACAGAAATGCTCTTTATTCAGGGTATGGACACATACAGGAACCAAAATACACTCGTGCGAAGTGCTAATAAAGTATAAATAATATTTCCAGTAAAGTGAAACATCGTATTTTACGACGGCATCGTACGGAAAGTGAATTTAACAGTTGTATCAACACTAAAATCAAAATGCTCAAAATTTAACATCAATCTGGGAGTAAACTTGAACTTCAATACTCACACTAACACTAAAGTTGAACCCAAAATAGTGGTCGTACGTTATAATGCCGGTCTGACATGCAGCGTTCGTTCAAAACCCCTCTCCTCTCATCATCCACGAGTGTTTATTATTAAGCCTGAGTCTCACGAGGGGGACGATCTCCCTAAAAACGGGGTCCATCATGTCGTAAGTTTATAGACCCTGCGTTACAGCTGCACTGCTTGCACCAACCGTGGCCTCATGTTAGCTAATCAGCTCGCAACGCACTCGAGTCAAGACTTCTCATTAAGCTCGCTCAGCTCTCAACGACGTTCATTAAAAGCTCCTTTTCTTTCTTCGCCCCGTAGTGCTCTTTTTCTTCTTCAAAACGCGTTTTTCACTCGTTGATAACCCGCGTTTTTCTCTCGTTGATGACCCGTGTTAGTTCAGCTGCCTGTACATCGTGATGTGCACCAGAACTGTGACGTGTGGTGTTGCGACTTGTTCAAACTTCGATCATTTAACAAAAGCAATAAATTTCGCAGTAATTACGATACATGTGAGCGAGATAATTGAAGCATAGAATGTTACTACGTTATTCCCGAAAATTTTACGCTTTAATATCACCGTTTCACAGTCTACATTATGTCATAATTGTATACGTACAGAAACACCAGGTGTGCACGGTGTTATAAACTGGAAAAAACTTCATTGATATTACTTCTGCAGAATAATGAATTGTTCATGCATTCGTGTACATAGTTAGAAATCATAAGTATGTTCAATCAAGCTCTCGGGAATTATAAATTTCACGATACAGCAGCAAAGCTTCGTACGAAAACTTCAAAAATTCCATATTACCGTCAGTACCACAATACAACCCCTATCGTACATGTACATCAATCCTACGGTACTGGTAATTCTGAAAATAAGAAAAAACACCAAAATTGTTATTTATCTTGTTTACATGCATACTGGCGAGTATCGGGAGGCAATAATAGAGAATAGTAGGTATAAATAGTTCGCATCCATAAATAGCACCATACATATATATAAATAGAAAAATAGGATTGCCGGTACAAGTAATGTTACACTTCCTCACAAAAGAAGCTGATTTCAGATACAATCGAATTTCTTATGATTATATTCAGTTAAACAGTTAATCATGATAGCAAATTGGAATTATAGCTGCAATTAAATTAAATACTAAGTACCAATGAAAAAGTAATTTGGTATTCGAAAGTATTTTAAGTTCGCAATTTTGCTATTAAAAAAAAGTGATAAACAAAGCATTGCGTCAAACTTAGGCCAGTTAGAAATAAATTTAATGTATATAAAATTTCTTTCCCAAGCAGTGATAGAATCCACTTGTGGACAACGATTCTGTTATTATCAAATACAAACACCATAGAAGAACATTTACAGAAAATCGGCACGGAATCACTTTTTACAGAAAACATAAATTTCGAAACATAATGTATTAGAATTTTTTCCTTAAATTTAACTTATTTTTCACTATAACGAACAGACCAAACTTCTACATCTCTTTGAACAACAAAACAAAACAACAAAAACATATATTTCCAATAAAGTTGGTACATAAGAAATGTAACAGCATTGGTTTTTAAAACAGTGAATATATATTTCAAAACAATGTTTTTGAATCCTCTATACTCTTTCCCTTGAATTGAACTTATTGTCTTCACTAGCGCACTGCACTGACTTCTACACGTTGTCTTACTCATAATTTGGTCCCCGCTAGCTCTCCCATTTTATCTTTCTCTTTTAGCCGCCGGGTCCGTCCGTCCTCCGGTCTCTGCCCCTCATCAAAGCAAACAAAAGCAGTGTTGCCTGGCGGTCCCAAGAGGAATCTCCCTCTGTTTCCCTCTGTTTTCCCTCTGTTTGCTGGTATTTTCCTTCAGGCAACACACACTCAATGACATCAAGTGCTCGAAGGGGAGTTCGTTGATGATGAAGAAAGGGTTATACGAGTAAAAACATCCCTCAGAAATTTGAAAGAATCATAAAAAGATTTCGGATATATTTCAAAACTATGAGATGAATGCGAATTGTGGATTCCAAAGACTATGATTCAGAAATGCCTGTGTCTCAATTACAAGAAGAAGCAATTCCTTCATACTGAATAATTAATGCATTGAATTAATAACGTGCATGCAAAGATATAATAACATTATAATTAAAAATCATATAATTTTATGCAGTTAAAATATTAGGAAATTCAAAACAGATAGTAAAGCCGAAAATTAGCTCGAGTTTATCTTAGCTGATCCATAACAGCGATGACAATTTAAAACTTTGCAAAAACCAGCGCTAAATGAATGCATTAGAAACAGTCATACACGAAAGGCGTAATTACGACAGGAAAAGCGAAAGCACCGTGGAACCAAATAAAATGGAGACTAATACAGACATCAACCATGGACATCGACATCTCTCTGTCTCTTTAATTGTAACTAATAGCCGACATCAGTCAAAATAATCGATTGTGCTAATATTCGCAACACAACTGCAAACCCATGCCAGGAATAATTTATACGCTATTATAACTTTATTTCCATGATTAATTGTAAAATAAACAAATTCAATTTCATAAAAATTGACTTACAAGACCTCCAAGTCACACTGAGTTTACAGTACATAATGCAGTCTGCGTCACCGACTGCCGAGCACAGTACAGCCTCTCCCAAGTCTCTCTTTCGAGGACTTCGAAAGTAAAACAAAGCAGTGAAAACTTTCAAAGACATTGGGATACCGTCGCTGCAGGGGTCCAGAGCATGCAATTATCGATAAAATATCGACAAAAGCGGTGACAAGTCGGCGACGACTGTCGCTGGAGGGAAGAGTTGTCTCGGGTTTTACCGAACTCCAATAAAACGAGCCCCGGCTTTTGCGAGCCCTGCAAGTGAGGGGAGGAAGAGGATGATTGTTTGTAGGTGAGGGGACGTCCAAATAAGAAAAATTCGAAGTGAATAGACGCCAACTTCGTAAACAATAAAATGAGGTGACCCAGAAAAACTTCTTTACGAGTGATCAACGGAACTCGAAGGTATGTACAAGTAAATTTTATACGCACAAGTTTAGGAAATAGTGAACACAAAAAACGTAATATCAGTGAGAGAATGTACGCTGCAAACAAATTGGTCAAAGCTAAAAAATGTTTTAAAATAGACATACAGCTATACAAGTAGAAGTAATAAATACCTCATTTATTAGAAGTAATAAATACCTACGCACTAGAAGTATGCGTAGTAGTATACATAAGCGATGAAGTTGAAGGAAAGTTACGAATATGAGCATCTAATTAACGTTAGCCTGGTAAACAAATTTTTCTTTCATACTTGCATATATCCATTCTTATTTATTAAGTGTTTTTCGTAATGCCTTGTTTGAATTCATTCATTTTTATCGCTGCGACACAGAAAAGAAGCTGGAGTTTAATGATGGAGAGTATAAGAATAAATGAACCTAAACGTATATTCATTTGTGCAGAAAAAGGAACTCAGAAACGAAGAAATGGATGTCAATAATGAGCTTATGTGACCTCGAGAAAGTTTTACTGAATAGGAGTTTCATGATGGATGACTGAGAAGGACACAAAGTGACCGCCACTTGGGGGAGTGTTTGCACTCGAAACAAAGGAGAAGGTCGCTGCAGGCATTGACGAATGACGTGATGCGCGTTACAAAACACAAGAAGAACAAAGACTTTTCTGCGATCGCTGTTGCAGAAGCGCAAATATATTTGGATGCAAGTAAGAAATAGAGAATAAAATTCAATAAAAAATTATTTTTAAACGTAAAAACTATGATTAAACTACGTAGTTCTTAAGAAAATTTACAGAGGTATTAATGTGTGAGAGCAAGCATATCTGCAAAATTGAAAGAAACCAAAATAATTGGAAACGACGAGGTCGTTGCCGAACTGAAGGCTTCGTATTGGCAAACGTGAGGCAACAAACAAGTGAAAGTTATGAAGAAGGTCAGAAGGGAAACAAATAATTCAGAGAAGAAAACAACGCAAATGAAAAGCAAAATGAACAAAGAGGCAATACACCATTGAAGGAAAAGATGGGTGATGTATAGATCCATAAAAAATGGAATGACAAACAAAGAAATTAATGTGAAAGAAAATCAATGTAGAAAGAAGGAAAGGTCTAGTAACACATGTGTGATGTACTGGAAAAATTTATTACAGCAAATAAAATTGGAAACTAAATCGACAATTGAAATTTAATTAACGCTGCACGCCTTGCAATGACGAAATTATGATTCCAGTGCGAAAATGGCATTCCACCCTAACATTTTAGAAAAAAATGTTAAATTTCGTTGAATTTCAGAAAAAATAGGCTGACGACCAAAACACAACCTAGCGGCAGTGGGAATACGTTGAATATAAATGAGCAGAAATAGGATATTATCTACTAGAACAAGCAACATTTACAACCAGATGTTCAATACGAATGGCAATGAAATTAGTTTATGTTAAAAATTTGAAAGAAATCAATTGGAGAAAAAATGAATATCAAAACTTAAGAAAAATCGAGAAAACCACAAAAAAAAGCTACCCGAACTAGAGTAATAAAGAGGAGTTATTGAATACGAAAGAAAAAATGCAGAATATAGGGAAAAACAAAATAAAAGCGAGAAGAACTTGAGTATGAGAAAGGAGAAGTAGGATAAAAGCGAATAAGTAGTAGGTAAAATATCAGCAGTTAAATAGGAAAACTAGAATAAAAGAGCGATAAACTAGAATGAAATAAAATAGAAAATAGCATAAGAGAGAAGAAGTAGAACAAAACAACGAAGAAGAATAGAACCAAAGAGATAAGTAGAACAAAATAGAGAAGAATAAACCAAAGAGAAGAAGTAGAACAAAACAACGAAGAAGAATAGAACCAAAGAGAGAAGAAGTAGAACAAAATAGAGAAGAATAAAACCAAAGAGAGGCTAAGTAGAACAAAACAACGAAGGAGAATAGAATCAAAGAGATAAGAAGTAGAACAAAATAGAGAAGAATAAACCAAAGAGAAAAAGTAGAACAAAACAACGAAGAAGAATAAAACCAAAGAGAAAAAGTAGAACAAAATAGAGAAGAATAAAACCGAAGAGAGAATAAGTAGAATAAAACAGAGAATAATAGAATGAAAGAGGGCACGTCGCAGGGACGGGGGAGTGGGTGGAGGAGGTGACAAACACACGAGGGCCTCACAGCAGTCGCAGCATCACCTGGCTCGCTCAGGTACACACACCCAACACAGCTTGTCATCTCCGACCGTTAAAACCTCTGCTCCAGTTTACGAGATTACGAAAGTTAATGAGCTTCCAAGTTAAAAATAATGGCGTGCGTGAACTAGCAATGCATGTTATGCAAGCTAACTAGGACACGTGTACAAAAATAGGTCTTATTGAAGCGTTAAATTGTAACATGTGTTACAAAATGAAAAACTTCGTTGGAATGACACTATAAGTAGAATAAAGCATATGGGCAGATGTTCGAGTGTACGTCAAGTCGTTCAGTAACTGAAAAATCAAATAAATTTTATACAGTAACGCGAGTCCTTCATTGATGCAAGAATGAAAAATAACACAATCAAAACCACGTCGAAACATTTATGACTTCAAAGAGACCGATCAATTCAGTCTATAATTAGTACTGAAGCGGAAAGTTCTGGCCGGTAAAATCTAATGAGTGAAACTGCAAATGGCAGAATTTTGGCGAAACGAATAACTAGAAATTAGCCTCAGAAATCTATTATGGAATTTAGTATCAACGATGATGGTGGTTTCACCAAAAACGATCATTACTATCGTATTAATCGAAATCGCTTGTTCGTTCGAGGATACATCAATTGACCAGAGGTTTCAAGCACGGTGTGTTATTCAAATGTAAGGTGCGCCACACCGAACAAGGCATCACAGAACAGTATATTTGACGCAATTACGAATGTCTCCTGCAGTGACAACTCGGGAATTGACGCTGAACACGTGCAAAGTTATCAGCCACCCACGCGCTGCTCGTAAACCGCAGTACGTGCACGTGTCTTCACGCCACGTGGCTGTCACGCGAACACGTGCTCTGCTATATTAATGCGTGTGTCCCTGCATGAGCGCGAACTCGGGTTGGCGTTTACAAGTTTTATGTACA
>VCRD01000383.1:179667-195030 GCA_006783055.1 Trinorchestia longiramus
ACCAGCATACACAGCACCAGAACAAACACCACCAGCACAAACACCACCAGCACAAACAGCACCAGCACACACAGCACCAGCACAAACACCACCAGCACAAACCGCACCAGCACAAACACCATCAGCACAAACCGCACCAGCACAAACACCATCAGCACTAAGAGCACCAGAACAAACACTACAACACAAACAACACCAACACAAACACTCAAATGGAAGTCACAAAAGAGCACCACCGACGCACCTTAAAATGCCCACAGATGAACTCAATTATGAGCTCCGGGAGGACATGGTTCCCCACAGCCCCCTCCCCAGACCCCCAGCCCCCCCAGCCCCTTCAGCCCCCTCCCCAGCCCCCCTCCCACATCCTCTATCCAGGTCCATATAATTCAGAAATAAATGGTCCTGCGATTACCGTAGGGAGAATACAATCCAGCAGAATAAATTCATCCAGCGGGGCGATATGGCACCCTCACCACGCTGCTCTGTTTCTGTGTAAATGTGACGCATTTCTGTGAAGGCAAAGTCGCAAGAAACCAGAGAAAAATTTCCACGTTCCACTTGAAAAGAATCAAAAGCCCTCAGATAATCGATGATTCCATGAGTACGCTATGGTTGTGCTTCATCGATAAGTTGTTTATTCATTCATTTATTCGTGTTTTCATTCATTTATTCAAGTATTCATTTATTAGGGCACGATGGAACGTGACTCTATGAGCTGCTGGTTTCTACCTGGTTTGGATAAATTTAAATATAGACGATGAGTTCATACTTGAACAGCATCTCCTTCAAGAGGTTGTTCATGACTTATTTTTTATCAAGTGTTGCTGCAATGAACAAAAAAAATCAAAGCCATTCCAGGCATAAACAAACATAACCAGTTGTCTATGTCAAATTCGCTAGTCATTTTATTCTGGATTTATTCATGCGGTATGAAATAGTGCGATATTCTTGAAATTTATGGCATTTCAGTTATTGGGTCTTATTTGAAAAGCAACAAGGTAATAATTTTTAAACTGGAAACCCTCCTTTTTTGACTCAAGTTTAAATCTGTAAGAGCGGGGAGCATAAATCGCGCTCCGTATTTTTAGAATGTGAAACAAACACGAATTTTCTTGTAAAGCTTGCATTCTTGAATCAAATACCTGGACTGTGTATCATGCCGCCTTCTCTAGAATGTCAATCCTACACAAATTTTCTAGTAAAGCCTACTAAATCCCCCTCATCTTCCTCTCTTCCTTCCTTTTCTAAAAGTAGCACAGAAAAACAACATCCCTTATAATTCTTCAAACTTTTACCGTACGTCGAAGAGTTAAATTTTTTTTCACGGATCCAAAACATTTTACGTTTTTTAACCTAAGTCTCGACGTGCTGAAATTAATTTATTTTCCCCCATGAGAATCACCTTGTACATTTGAGCGCCACTGCCCCTCCAGATTCCTCAAGAGATTTGCATGACGACACCGAGAAAATAACGCTGAGGGTTGTAGGTACTGTGAGTATAAATGAATGCAAACCTCATGTCATTACAGTGTGTAGTTGATTTTTTTATGTAATTCTTTCGGTACACTTGTGTTTAGTCTGACGCAGTTTTGGTGTGGTACATGTGGCTTTTTTGAGGGTACAACAGACTTTGTGAGGGTACAACTGACTTTATTGGAATACATATGACTTTGTGAGGGTACAACTGACTTTATTGGAATACATACGACTTTGTGAGGGTACAACTGACTTTATTGGAATACATATGGCTTTGTGAGGGTACAACTGACTTTATTGGAATACATGTGGTTTTGTGAGGGTACAACTGACTTTATTGGAATACATATGGCTTTGTGAGGGTACAACTGACTTTATTGGAATACATATGGCTTTGTGAGGGTACAACTGACTTTATTGGAATACATATGGATTTCCGAGGGTACAACTGGCTTTGTTGGAATACATGTAGCTTTGTGAAGGTACAACTGGCGTTGTTAAAGTGCAATTTGCTTTGTGAGGGTACAACTGACTTTGTTGGAGTACACGTGTCTTTTTAGGATGAATTTTGGGAAATATTTTTAATGTTCATTATTTTTAGTTTACTAACTCTATGCACTTGGCGTCAGGTTCCTTTAAATTTTCATCATTTTTGTAGGTCGTTTCGAATTTTCACAACTTCTATTTCTTGAAAAAAAAAAAACTCGAACGTTTTTAATTTACCTTAAAATTTTCAGAATTTACGCTAGGCACCGGTAAATAACCTCTGACATTTATAAATGGCCTTTATGCTTTCAGAAGAACAAATGACTATAAACTATTAGTTTGAATTCCCTACTTCATCTTGACGTCTTTTAGCAGGACAAAATATTTCCAAGCCCCATTCTGGACTTGACACTTCTGAACTCATGATTCCATATCCAACAACAAGTTAATTTCCACAAGATTCAGAATTATTTATTTTTTGCTTCACTAACCTTTCTTAGCAGAATTTCTCAGCACCTTCAGTGACATGTGAGTCCGAGAAGGACGACTTGAAGCTATGCACAAGTCGTCTGGAACAGTGCTACTCATCGTCTGGAACAGTGCTACTCATCGTCTGGAACAGTGCTACTCATCGTCTGGAACAGTGCTACTCATCGTCTGGAACAGTGCTACTCAAGTGGTGGCCGCAGACCGGTGACCGTCCTGGAACGATTAGGTAGCTACCGGTACGCGGCATCAACTACCGGCATTGTTTCCGGTGAAAATTAACATTAATCAGAAATATTATCGGTCCCTGGCGCATTGGAATAAAAAATCTACCGGTACTCCACATCAGATAGTTTGAGAAGTTCTGTCGAAAAGATCTCGAAGTCTCGCCTTCTAGGCGCTTTTCAATGATAGTCGCTTATACTACCATTTTCATGTCAACCAAATCTTAATTCAACATGCTCATTATTACACCGATCTCTAATATCTTGAAAACTGGCAAAGCCTGAGTCTAAAAAGATCCTTGTTCAGACGCTACTCACTCAATAAAAATTCTTTCAAATCTCAATTCGAAAAGTTTTCGTGCGAATAATTTCCAGCTATTTAAAAAGTGTGTAAGTCTCAGCCAAATTTTTTGTTATTGAGGCAATTCCTAGTGACATAAAATGCCTTTAAATATCAGTCATATAAGTCCTCTTGTCAAGCTATTCCATCACTCAAATGTTCTCCAAGTAGCAGCCAGACATTCCAAGTCCCAGTCCAGACCCCCCTCCAAGTCCTAGCTCTGATCCTCTCCAAGTCCCAGTCTAAACATTTCTTCAAGTCCCAGTCCAGACACTCCTCCAAGTCCCAGTCCTAATCCTCTCCAAGTCCCAGTCCAGACACCGTTCCAGACACATTTCCAAGTTCCAGTCCTGATCTTCTTCAAGTCCCAGCCCAAATATTCCTCCAAGTCCCACTCCAGACACTCTTCTAGTTTCACTCCGAACATTCCTCCAAGTCCCAATCCAGACACTTCCAATTCCAGTCCTGACCCTCCTCCAAGTTCCAGTCCAGACACTTCCAATTCCAGTCCTGACCCTCCTCCAAGTTCCAGTCCAGACACTTCCAATTCCAGTCCTGACCCTCCTCCAAGTTCCAATCCAGACACTTCCAATTTCAGTCCTGACCGTCCTCCAAGTTCCAGTCCAGACACTGTTGCAAGTCCCACACCAGACACTGCACAAGGGCACTGGGAGGGACAAGAGTGACGCCACTTGAACAGCGTGCCATATTTTTGGGCCCATTTAGACGGTCGGCTCTGCTCCTCCCGGCACCATTTAACACGATCACGATCTGTCAGAAACATTGCTCGTGCCTGCGCCCTCTGCTCATGAGGCGCAGTCGCATCTCCCTCACAAACAACTTCTCCAATTAGGTCTCGTGGCTCGCAACATTTGTTCTAGAGAGGAACAATTTATTACTACATTTGCCGCTGATTTGCCGAGAGCTGCTGCCGCCGCAATAGTGCCTCTGTGTTTTGCTTTGGCCAAGGCTTCTGGTTGGTCTCTAAGAATCCCTTTATTTTGGCAGTCTTTTGCGAGTCGGCCAGCAGCGATGAAAGCCTGCTTTTTATTTCATTTTCTGCTTTTTGTTCTTCATAGAGACTTGCAATGCTGGTGCCAATTTTTTGCCGACTGCCCAAAGGAGCTTCTTAAAATTTTCCGTCGGTTTCACCAGTGAGTGGCGTAAGTGAATTGGCAAGCCTGTGTATGTACATCGGGAGATGGCAGAGACTGTCGCTGTGATACACCATCTACACTCCGTTTTTCTTTGGTTGATTTGAATTAACTTCGTTTATTATTTGAACTCAATGAAAATCTTACCATTTTTCAAAACTGGATTCTGGAGTTGTATTCCCATCATGCACTTTCCACAGTGATGTTGAATGCAACATTACGTTTTTATAACTTAAGCGTCTGTAAATTATGGGGCGGTGGTCTGCAACGGACCGACTGCGGTCCAAATCCGGACCGCTGAGTATCATTGCTTGAACCCTAGCACCTCCTCATCAAAGAAAATTACCATTGAAAGTATATTAAAAAGCGAGTACTTTGATAATATGATATAATTTAGGGACATATTTTGAATATTAAAATGTGTGTACATGTAATTTGAAATAAATTTTGTGCTCGTACCTCATTCATATTAAGCTAAGACTATTACACGAACCCTGGACACAGGAAATTGTGCAATACTTAAACAGTAATTGAGTTCCCCTGGTATCATAATAAGCTTATATAGGGTAATTATAAAGAGTATAGAGTAATTTTCTAAATGGTCATAAAGTTACGTTAACCCTTTATAGCTCCTTTGCCTTTTAATTTAAAACAAAAATCATTCCCAGGTTATAATGGCAGACGACATTTGCAGTTTAGAAACTGTGCATGGAAACTGTACATGGAAACTGTACATTGCACAGCCATAGAAAGCACATGTTTTTTCACAAGTCCTGAGCACAGGAACTGGTACCCAGCACTGGTACGAATGTTCTGGTACCCAGTACTGGTACAAATGTTCTGCACTGGTACCCAGCACTGGTACAAATGTTCTGCACTGGTACCAATGTTCTGGTACCCAGCACTGGTACCAATGTTCTGGTACCCAGCAGTGGTGTTGCTGATGGTGCACAAACAAACACAGGCAGCAGCTTCAGTTCAAATCTTGACCCACAGAGGCCAGTGGAAGGAGGATAGCAATGCTCCTCGCATGTAATACAAGAGTAATTATGTCGTGTATGTATCATCCCTTAAAAAGAAACATTTTTGAACGAGTAAAATGCAATTGTTACGTGAAAAAAGTGCAATGCAGTCTGTTCACGTATGTCTGTTCACATGAACATCCAGGATGCGTGAATCATGAATATTAATCTACAGTATTTTGATAAAACCAATTTTGACGTAATTATGATAGCTGCTGTCGATGAAACTAATTTTGACGTAATAATAACAGCAACTATCTTGATGAAACCAATTCTGAAGTTCATGAAGCACAAGTGGTCCGACTAGTTTTTAAATGACTAGATAGTTCCTGTGAAAATTCCACGGTTTAGATTTGACTAATTTTAAATTATTATAAGATGAATGTATTAAAGATTTACGACGAATTATGTTTCAAATGAATATTTTTTATGACATTATGCAAAACTTCCATTCTGTATCTTATCTACTGATAACATATACGTGTAGGAGAAGAAGGCTAATAACGGGAAAAATGACGCATTTTATAGTAATCTTATAGATACCACGGCATAAAAATTTTGTATTTTATAGTAACCTTTGGTATCCACAATACGTTGCATATAATACACGTGTCCCCTTTCTGATTTCAGTTCAATAATTTTTCTTCAGTAATAAACTGGATCAAATGAGTCGGACACACACAGGTAGAAAGAGAGATGGGGATACACTGCGTATTATATTAGTAAATGTTAGTGACGGTATGGCAATAGTTAATTAGAACAGGGAGAGTTTATAGGCTGTGAGAGTGTGATGTACATATGTTACCATGTGATGAATGATGCGACGTCTTTTTAGTGTCACACGTCTGTCATCTCTTTGATGTTGTGACATGAGGGATGGATGGATGAATGGATGTATGGATGTATGGATGAATGGAAGTATGTAAGTAGTATTGGCATCTTTAATGACGGATGACTGTCAAAAATCGAACGCTATTTTGGTTTAAGTGTAAAGAAAATCTCTAATATTTGAGTCAATAAAGTACTCTACGCCGGTAACAAATATTTGCAACTAACTAAGCACATACAGGGCGCCCCAGCGTTACGGGACCCAAAAATCGAAACTGACAAAACTCAAAAAGTTTTAGTCGTCGTAAAGAAATAACAAATACACTGTTAAAAAATTAAATAATGGTTGTCAATTCATTTAAACTAAGAAATCTCATGGAATTACTGTTATTATATCTGATCAATTATCCAAGGCGATGCACAGCATGGTCATAAGTACAGATACATCGTTAAAAGTTAAGGATGATCTTCTGAGAGGAATAAAAAATTAAACATTGTAACGAAAATAAAACAGTTTTAACACAGTTACACAGTTTTATCATGGTTACACAGTTTATCACTTTTTTTCGGTATCTAAATCTCTTAGAGTTACATCTGTTTCTTTTCCTGTGTCGTGACACTGGAATGTACAATACTATACTCTCCTCCTCAATACTCAGTTCCTGTATTTAAATGTAAATTGGTAGCCATGATACAATCACACTTTCATTTTAGAACAGTGATGGCAATCGAACAAAAAAATACAGATCTTAGATGCAAGAGGAAATTTTTGCAGTTGGAGTATTGCAAAACGAACGTTGTCTCATTTACATGTTCAAGTTTTCAACATTCCGAAATTTTCGATGTATTCCAGAAGCGCAATAAATGAGCATACACAAATTCTCAGGTAAATAGAAGCATTTCTTACAACCGTCCTGGTATTTCCTCTCTTAATTTAATAGAAAGAAACTCAACTTAAATGGATAGTGTAAGCAAATAATACACGTCGTCAATAAGTAGGGAACATACACAAAACAATAGTTGAGTCTACAACAGACGCACAATGTCAACAGGTAGGCAATGCACACACGACATTTTAACAATTTTTCAAAACTGGTAGACACACGCAAATAACAACTGGACAACAAGTAGACAACAGGCACACAACACTAACAACTGGACAACAAGTAGACAACAGGCACACAACACTAATAACTGGACAACAAGTAGACATCAGGCACACAACACTAACAACTGGATAACGGCCAGGATCTCCATTACGATGTAAACAAAAGACTACAAGCAAGAACCACGTCAGACGCATGAAAACAACTCAGCAACAGGTACAAGAGGCTCAGAAAAAGCAGACCAAAGACGCTGAACGCAATTGGGAAAGCATTTGTTTTTTGCCTCTTCGGCCACTCGGATATCGCTGCTAATAACAGCCTTGCTGTAGCTGATTTCCTCTCTGGCTCTGGTGTGACGTGAAACTGGTACAGACAAATGGAGATGCTGCCGGCGAGTGTGAAAATTCCATTCACTTGCTGCAAGCTCGACTTGATCCTCTACACATAAAGGATCTCTAACTTCCTTGAAGTAATTGCGTAATTACGGGTTTGGTTGTACCTGGAGCAGTAGCTAGCCGACTCAAGGTTTTTTTTTTGGTATTCTTGGATCGGTTTAGGATAACAAAATCGATGCAGGTAGACAATATGTGCTATGAGCTCCAGTAGATTCTTTGTTCTTAACACCGGGGGACATTTTTAATATCACTACTGCGTCTCGAAAGTAAATCTTCTAAGTGTTATTGTACCAAAGTTTTAAGATCGTAATCGTACGATCAAGGTACTAAAGGGAGATGCTTTTGGTCTGTAATGAGCTCATCTGGAACAAATTTTCTTGTGGAAAGTTGGTTTCGAAACTCTGGACACCTTTTTTTATTAAAGAAGTTGCAGACGGGAAGGAAAGAAACAATATCACTTACTTTTTTTCATGGCAGTTCTCAGGGGAAAAAATCTATCATAACAATTTCGAAAGCAATAGAAAGAAATAAAAATTTTGAATTGCCATACAACTGAAGAGTGAGCAGCATTGAGAAGGACAAGAGTAGTTACTTTCAGCCATCACTGTACTCTGTATTTAGTAATAATGTGAATGTGAAATTAATTTTCCATATACTGTAAGTGCCTGGCGTATAAGAACATAAATTATTGCATTAATTGTCACTAAAATAAGACACTATACTAATGATGACATTAATAATGATAATAATATCTACTTATATAATCGACTATGTGTCTCCATCTCTCTGTATCTGTGTGTGTCCGTCCCATTACTTCCTATCTATTACTGAAGACAAATTCTTGAACTGAAATCAGAACGGGTATGCATGTATTACAAGCATTGTATTATGGATACCAAAGGCGTGGGATCACTGTAAAATACTCCATTTGTCCACATTCTGACAGTACCACGGGTAAAACTGAAAATTATATAATATTTCAGAGATCCTTAATTTTATTATTTCAAACTGAGGAATTTCAACGGGTACTAACTGTGCCATGTTATCAGTAGATAAGATACAGAAAAGAAGATCTATATACATTAATGAAAAATATTCATTCAAAACTCAATGATTCGGAGTCAATCTTTAATACATTAGTCTTTATAATAAATCAAAGTCAGTAAAATCTAAACCGTGGAAATTCCACGGAAACTGTCTCTTTGATATAATAATAATACTTATACTTTTTTATTAATGGAAGGAATCATTATTTTAATCAATAACATTTTTGTTACAATTATTATCACAATTACTTTTTTTATTATTGTTTTTCTTGCTCTGAACTTCTGTGGAAGTTGAAAACTATGTACTTAACTAGATAAGAAAGTTGCTGGACTGATTACTTTCACAGAAATAGTACATTAATCAGAAGTAAATAATTCATTAAATATACAATGTTACATTGAATGAAATAACACATTCACTGAAATATTACATTGATTATTCCATTAATTTGACTGAAGTAATGGATTAATTATTACTAAAATTACATTGACAAAATAAATCAATTATTACAACAATATCATTACATAATAAGTTATTTTCTACAATAATTTCACAAAAATAATACGTTAATTATGACATTAATTTTACCAAAATACTCATCATGATCCATAAGGTGAGAATATTCGTTTGTTCTCTATGAACCTGAAAATTTTCTCCGTTTCTATAAATCTCGAAATTTCAGGCGTAAACAATGGAACTGAACGACAACCACCAGCGTCTATTGAAAACAGAGCTCGATCTGTTCTCTTCGTTTGATGTGTTTCTGTTTACATCCTACAGAAGTAATTTTAATTAATAAAAATGCTCTCTACTTTTTAAAAACACTTAAATACATTTCAGTGCTCCATAAAATTCGCAAATACATGCAGATGAAAAGAAATGATGTTAGGTTGAGTCATAATGTTTTAAATTTTAAAAACAGTTTCATAAGAACTCTAATGGTCTCCAGATAGTAAGTTAAAAATATTATTCTTTTAAAAATCTTCCCCACAATTCAAACTAAAATCTTGTATCGACAGCAATTTGAAGTGTGGGGGTCAGAAATTTTAATGTCTGAACAAACAAATGAAATGTAATCCGATTTCAATTCTTGTCTTTTTCCAACACACACAGGATGACAAGCTCCCCCATCACCTTGGACCACGAGAATGCATCTTCCTTATCAGTCCCAATGGACAAATCTAATCTGATTTTTTCTGGCAGATGGCGCTTTCACAGAACACTCACGTGAAGGGAGAAGACCGGGCGCAGGTGGCTGTAGCTCACGTGCATTGAACACTGAACACAAATACTGCGTAAGTAAGAAATCAAATCTGCGCACCCACACTCAGGTGAGTGGGAGACCTAGCGGGAATCCCGCTGGAGATAAACGTATGTCGCATTCCCACGGAACTTAAGAGGAAAAATCAGAAAATTAAGCAGCAATTTCTAGAGTTTTTTTTTCAAATCAGGCACATGAAATGTTTGTAATGTGAACTAACATTCCTACGACAAGAAACCAGATGAAGGAACTGTATAGTGAGCTTCTAGTTACGTGATGGGCATCTAATTCAAATTTATAGAAATAATGTACTAGATAAACAAATAAAAAGAAAAGCAAATCGTAATTTGCAATGTAATTTTCCTTGATGTTCTAGTGGGGGAAAGGTTGTGTACTCAGACAGATGGCAAACTATTTTTCGGTGGCACAAGCGAGAGAAGAAAACAATAAAGCAAAATTAAACGAAAGCCTTTTTGCTGGTGCCAGCGAGAGAAGGAAAATACATGGCAAAATTAAAGGAGGGTCTTTCCGGTGGCGCCAGTGAAATAAGGAAAGGGCAAGGCAAAATTAAAGGTCTTTTTCTTGATGTCAGTGGCAGAAGGAATAGACAAGGCAAAATGCTGCTCATAACTATTGAGGTACTGCGGATTTCAGTCTAATTTTTCTGATTAAAATTCTTCTCTGCATGCGTTTTCGGACACTGAGCAGTGATTTTGTAGTGAATAAACGAACGTACACGAACTTTTAACAGGAGTAATACGTGTTCAACTTCTAATTATCAACATAGTAATAATATTTATACAATAGTGATAATACTTTTTGGCGTAAATTAAACTCATGAAGCAGACTCATCGTACATCTTTTGCCGTTTGGCATTGCAATTTTTATCAATTCGTTTAGCATTTGCCATCTTTTTCATCTTAATTATCGGAGATTTTCTTTTTTACGATAGTCTTTTCATGCTAGAGTTTTCAGTATACATCCAGAGAAATTATCGTTCACAATCCAACCCCATTGCTTTCAAAGTAAGTTTTTACAACACGTGTTTCAGTAAACACTGCACTAAATATCTGTTTGTAAAAAGATTACACCAAAGACGTACTGTCAGTTAAAAAATATTACTCGTCAGTACGCTATGAACAAATATTGTGGTAATACTATACAGTATGTAGAGACTATGACACGTATAACGTATGATCTGCAGCAAATTTTTCAACATGGATCAAGTATGCAAGGAACACAGCAGCAGTTACGTAACAAATGCGTCATACTTGACACACATGTAACAAATAATGTTTACGAGCAACATGGGTCCGTGAATAACACGCTTGCTTATCACAATGGCAGACTCCTTCTAAAAATACTCAAGAGGCCTGATTACGTAACGGCGGAAGCATATTTATTCTATTTTGTCTGCGCGATTCACTTCCCTGATTTTATTTTTGATTTATTAAGATAAGTTCATTGGTGAACAAAGAACATGGACATTCACTAAATATTTGTGTTCTGAATCAATCTTTTCATGCAATTTTTTTCAGCGCAAACAGAATTTTTTTAGCTTATTTATTGAGATTGAATGAATGTAGACAACATGTCTCAGTTATAAATACAATTTAACAAGTTAAGGAGTGTGAAAAGTACTCTTGAAATTTGAGGTTTTTAAATCTCAGAAATAAACTTAATAAAACAAGAGTGACATCAAGAGATATATTCACTGTGTCTAGTTCTATCATTCACGTAAATTGGAAATCTTACAGTAAATTCCGCACTGCTCTTAAACTTATGATCGCACAAGTTCGCTACCTATAAATTAAAATGTTTAAACCGGTGGAAAACTTGTGCCAACCGGATACTTAAAGTGAAAACTTCTCAACGCAAATCCTAGAATTTGAAGCTCAGAAAAAGCTGGCTCTCGCACATAGGTGTTCATGCTGGGTAATATGGAGAGCAGAGGAAGTCGAGGCGGAAGAACTGAGAAATCTTCCCTCTGAACAAACTTCTCTATCAATGATTTACTTAGTGATCTTGGGAGACAATAATAGGAGGCACCACAATAAGAGTACTCTAAATTCTAATCCGATTATCGCCTGATTTTCGTCTAATTGTCCCCTGATTGTCTAAGTTCACAAGAAAATTTATCTTTCATGCATTGTATGAGAAAAGAAAGAGAGAAGTCAAAATTACTGATCCCTCTCTTCACTCCTATGCAAAATAAAAAGAAATCGATTAGATAAATCAATGAAGTCATTCATAACAGAAACGAAGTTCACGTTTAGACGGCACTCCGACATTCCTTAGTTCTTTTTTAATTTTATTTTGTACTGCAAAACAAGCGACAAAATATACGTCAAATTTACTTCAATTGACTTGGCAACAGGCAAGTGTGCCTGTAATCGAGATTTTTTCAGCCTCCCCTTAGAAAATCCAAGTTGCTGTAAGTCAAATGAAAAGGCAGTAAGAAATCCCAGCAATTGTAAGTCAAATGGCAAAAAAATAGAAAACCCCAGTCACTGTAAGTTAAATAACAAGAAACCAGAAAACCCCAGTCACTGCAAGTCAAATGACAAGAAACTAAAAAACCCCTGCCGCTGTAAGTCAAGTGAAAAGAAACCAGAAAACTCCAGCCACTGTAAGTCAAATGACAAGAAACTTTAAAACTCCAGTCACTGGGTCGAATAACAAGAAATCAGACAGCTCGAACTCCTGTAAGTCAAATGACAAGAAATCAGACAGCTCGAACTCCTGTAAGTCAAATGACAAGAACTCAGACAGCTCGAACTCCTGTAAGTCAAATGACAAGAACTCAGACAGCTCGAACTCCTGTAAGTCAAATGACAAGAAATCAGACAGCTCGAACTCCTGTGAGTCAAATGACAAGAACTCAGACAGCTCGAACTCCTGTAAGTCAAATGACAAGAAATCAGACAGCTCGAACTCCTGTAAGTCAAATGACAAGAACTCAGACAGCTCGAACTCCTGTAAGTCAAATGACAAGAAATCAGACAGCTCGCACTCCTGTAAGTCAAATGACAAGAAATCAGACAGCTCGAACTCCTGTGAGTCAAATGACAAGAACTCAGACAGCTCGAACTCCTGTAAGTCAAATGACAAGAAATCAGACAGCTCGCACTCCTGTAAGTCAAATGACAAGAACTCAAGATCATGTTCAGCACTGTCAGCACGCAGCTCCATGCAAATGACAGCGAATTGCGCCCATTAGTCGGCTTTTGTGCGCCCATAAAGAGAGTGATCGAGTTACGATCAGTTCACTCAGGGTTCTGATGTATGAAAACCGTCGTTGTGCGTGCAAACTCAAAAATATTATACGAAACCACATGAATTTTTGATGGATGACTATGATCCTTGGCAGATACAGAGCGAAGGAATAATTGGAAGTAACTTTAACGCTGTATCACCATGATTTATTTCATTTTTGTGGCATTTGAATGGTAGAAAGCTTTACTTGTTACAAGTGCTTTTGCAATAAGCAGTCAGTGAGCAATCGGTTAAAATAACGGCATTTGGTGGTTAGTTGGAAGTTGTGTTTTTAAACACTAAAGCTTCTCGTCCTACAGAAAGATCAAATGAGCTTGGCCTTCTGGAAAAGTTTCATAAAATATTTTCCTCAAAATTCTATGAGAAAAAAACTCTTGTTTTTATCTCCCCATAACAATTTTTTTTTATTTTTTAGTCACTTTTTCATCAACATTATTCGACATTCAGGTTGACAGAAGCAAGCTGACCTAATTTATCCTGTCCGTGCTGGCAATTGCTTTAGATTAAGTCATCTATGAGTGAAAGACTCATTCACTCAGAATACCTCATCAACTTGCAGTCGCAGTCACACTTTGTGTTGTCAATTGAAATGAATGAAACAGCGTGATAAGTCGAGCAGAATACTTGTGTTGAGCGATGATTGTGACCATTGACTTTGTTTTTATTGCTGGTACTGACTTTGCCTTGTGATTGTAGGTATTGATTTAGTCGTGTCAGGGTAAGTAATGACTTTGTCTTGTGATTGTAAGAAATGACTTTGTCTTGTGGTCGTAAGTAGTAACTTAGTTTCGTGTTTGTGAGTAATGAATTTGGTATGTGGTTGTAAGTTATGACTTTGTCTTGTGATTGTAAGTAATGACTTTGTTTTGTGGTTGTAAGTCATGATTTTGTCTTGTGATGTTAAGTAATGACTTTGTCTTGTGATTGTAGGTAATGGCTTTGTCTTTTGATTCTAAGTTATGACTTTGTTCATGATTATGAGTATTACCTTTGCCTTGTGATTGTACGTATTGACATAGCGCAGTTTTTGTTTGGTTTTGTGAACAATGGTTTTGAATTATAAATCCATCATTGATTTTCAGTCGCAGTTTTTATGTATTTTTCTAGGTAGAAATTGTGGGTAACAATTATCAACAGTGATTCTGAGTATTGATTGTGAAAATGAAATTAAAATCGTGATTCTGTGCAACGGCCGGCCACTCCCTGACCATGAATCTCCAGTACGGAATCTTGCAATAGAATCAAAATTAGAAGAAAAGTAATTCTAAAATGGTTGACATATATTTTTGGTACTTATTTCTTTAAAAGTGTGATACAAATTTGAAATTGTGAATACATTAGAAGAGAAAATATTCCTTCATCTGAAACATTGCTCCTCTGAGTTGCAAAATTACGAGTCCCATGATGATTATTGCGCTTCAACTCAATAATTATTTCTCTTCTAGTCAATAATTACTGCACTTCCACTCCATAGTGAGCGCAGTTCCACTCAATAATTATTGCACCTTCATTCAAGAATTATTGCATTTCCACTCAATAGTTATTGTACTTCCACTCGATAATAACTAAAATTGTTCAACAATTAATGCACTTCCACCCTGTAATTATAATACTTCTACTCCATTCATCGACATTTTCAAGAATATAAAAATTTTTTTCAATTAGATATACTAGAACAAAAAAATCATTTAGAAACAATAGGACTTCCGTACCTGTAATTCAACGCAATCAATTGCATACTTCTTTAATTTATTGCGCTTAAAAGAACTCAACCAAACTTCCTGCTCTAAATCAAGGCAAATGAATCCTGAATTTGATTCCTTTTTCTAGCCAATGAACAGAATGCTCTCCACCTTTCATTTCCGCCCATTGAAAAACTCGCATTTTTCGGGCAAACGAAAAACGAAGTTTGAAGTGTATAATCGGACGCATGCCCCAGTTATTCGGAAATCGAGTCCTCGGCATTTATAGATCAGTAATGGCCACTTTTTGTGTAATGAACATTTTGTGAGGGGCAGAAATGTTTGCATTCGATAGTGCTTGCAAAACATTCTCGCAACATCGGCTGAGCTCATCGATTGCATTGCACTGATGGAGACAGACGTGAGCAGCGACAGCTGAAGGCTTTTATTGCGAACGTTCGGGAAGATCGAGATGCTTTCCCCGAGGGAGAAGAGATTGGGGGTGAGGGAGAGGAGATGGGGAGGCGAGTGAGAGGAGATGGGGAGGCGAGTGAGAGATGGGGAGGCGAGTGAGAGG
>VCRD01000383.1:195742-236115 GCA_006783055.1 Trinorchestia longiramus
AGTTCTGTGAGTTTCTGGACGGTCATTCTTGCAACATGTGGTCGCGCGTTATCGTGGAGCAGAATTGGACCACGTCGATTCACTAATGCCGGTCTCTTTTCGCTCAATCGAACATGCATAACAGCGAGATCATTGCAGTATCTCTCTGCATTAATGGTCTCATTGACTGCCAAAAAACTGTGGTGAATAATACCTATTGCAGACCACCAGACAGTCACCATAATCTTTTTCTGGTGCAGCATTGGCTTTGGGAAGTGTTTGAGGGGCTCATTAGACACTTTTCGTCACAAGTGACAATTCGGTCAAGAAAGGGACCGTTGGTGTTGCGCAGAGAGAGCATCGAGCACACTTCAAAACGCCTAAGCTTTTGATTCTCATTGATCTCATGAGGGACCCATTTATTGAGCTTTTTCACCTTTCCAATAATCTTCAAATGATGCGAGACTGTTGCAATACTGACACCAAGTGTCTGAGACATTTCTCTAACACTTTGACGTGGATTTTGCTCAACAACCGCATGCAATTGCTCGTTCTCGAGACTACCCAAACGTCCTCTACCCTCTTCATCTTCAAGACTCTCATCACCACTCCGAAATTTCCCGAACCACCTTCGTACTGTCCGATCCCTTGTGGACTCTTCTCCCCATGCTCGGTTGATATTGGCAGAAGCTTCGGAGGCGTTGTGCCCAAGTTTGAACTCGTGCAACATAAGTAGGCGAAAGTCATGTTTTGTCATGTTCATCATGGAGGGATTCTATCCTTCAAAATTATGTTCTGTCTGAAAATAAGTTACAAAATATTAATGAGCACACAATAATTGTTATGCATGCCAAGGTTCATCGAAAATAAACTAAAAAAGTTGTGTTAAAATTACTTTTCAAACCCCAGACCTTCAAGCGGCCATTATTTTTGTAACTACCAATATTAATATCAAACTTCCTGAAATCGATTGATTATAATTTCACTCACTAAAATTCACTCACTGGCCCCCAATTGATGCAAGGAGAAAATATTTCCCGTGATGCAAGATTTTACAGACGGTGTACATCAAGACTCGAAATCTTCTTTTGGATATTCTTCAAACAAGAGACGTGGCCTCACAGAGATCCTACCACAGAGTTCCGGATATTCCGTAGGACTCAGACAGGCGAGACTATGTTTCGTCGAGACTCAGACAGGCGAGACTGTCTCGTCGAGACTCAGACAGGCGAGACTGTACCTCGTCGAGACTCAGCCACGCGTCGTCGAGACTCAGACAGGCGAGACTGTGCCTCGTCGAGTTACAGCCTCACCAAGAATCTACCTTGTCGAGACCCAGCCTCGTCTAAACTCCGCTTCACCAAGACTGCCTCGTCAAGGCTTTGCCTCACCAAGACTCTGCCTCGTCAAGGCTCTGCCTCACCAAGACTCTGCCTCGTCAAGGCTCTGCCTCGTCGAGACTCTGCTTGGCAGAAAAGATCCACCCTCGAAATTTCAGGGTAACTTTGTGTTTGTATTTGCAGAAGACTGCATGAATTCTGGACTGGAATACAGAACATGCAGCACCGTCAGACCGACACCTGATGAGAAAAGCACTCGAAAATTATCCGTAACTTTTTCCTAAATTTTGATGTGAGCTCAAAGCCCTGATGAAAAAAATAAATATATTTTCCTCCTGAACAGAAACCCATGGTGTGTTCTCTTCATTTTGACAGTTGTTGTCAAGTGACAGTTGTTGACAAGTTGACAATTGTGAAGTTGACAGTTGTTGACAAACTAACAGTTGTTGTCAAGTGACAGTTGTTGACAAGTTGACTGTTGTTGAGAAGTTGACAGTTATGAACAAGTTGACAGTTGTGGACAAACTGACAGTTGTGAACAAGTTGATAGATGTTGACAATTTGACAGTTGTTGACAAGTTGACAGTTGTTGAGAAACTGAGAGTTGTTGACAAGTTAACAGTTGTTGACTCACAATAAATGAGGAAATTGTGCATGCATTATATTAAGAGCAGGCAGAGGCTCAACAGTTTTATTTCAGCACTCAAAACAATACAAATTTCAGACTCCATTCACCTTAGAGTACTTTTTTCTTTTAATAGAATGTTACAATATTATTTTGTGTACATCTGTTGGTGAAAATATAAAATTTTCATGCCCTTTTATTGAATTAAATTCTTGTTGAAACCTGTCAACAATTGAAAACTCTATGGGATTATAGAAAATTCACGGAATATAATTGAAAATTGCTTCGATATATACGGTAGATGACATAACAAGATATACAGTAGATGACATAACAAGATATACAGTAGATGACATAACAAGATATACGGTAGATGGCGTGACAAGATATACGGTAGATGACATGGCAAAGTATACGGTAGATGACATAATAAAATACAGGCTAGATAATAAAACAAGACATACGGTAGATAACATAACAAAATACAGGCTAGATAATATAACAAGACATAGGGTAGATGTTATGGGTTGCTGTTGGGTGTCTTTTGCTAGTGACAGCGAAATGCAATCAATTATCTGATAAGATAATGTATATTTCAGTTTGTACAAGAATAATTTGTTGTAAGACCTCCCTTCTTTTATTGAGTAGTAGCCATAAGTTTGAAAATAAGACTCAGCTTCTAATTTTAGTACCAGTTTCAATGTATTGAGCTTACTGGAAACATTTACACGGTCGAGATCACAGAAAGTGGTCATTTGTGAGCCTGCTTTATCAAATGTAAAAATTATATTATTCTTCTGTTCTTGATTTCCCACGCACTGTACGTCACAATGCACGAATGACCCATTGCGTGGAGTCTTTATAAAACTGCCTCGTCTCATCAAGACAGAGCACCTGCTGGTACAGAATCAGTATTGAAATAAAGAAAGAAATTTGATTTCATTCAGATATACGTAAACTAAATAACGGTCTTTCGATTCTTAATGACCCTTTGAGACTAGACATCGTGCTTCCGGTCACTGTTTTCATGCTCCCAGCGACAGTTCCAAAAACTGTTCTCGTTCGTCATGTGTCATCAGCTAGAGGCTTGTAAAGACGTATGGTGATAATAAGGAAGGTTGAGTAAACAGTCAGTTAATCAGTCAGTCAGTGAGTCTTCCTGACCTTCTGCTTCACACGCAGGGAAAAATTCGAGTGCTGCGTGGAGTCGCGACCCAAGCAACTGACAACCCAAATCAGTTCGCTGAATCACTCGACGGTGGAAACGACGTGGTTGTGCACTAATAAACACACGTCTAGCAGAGTGACCTGAACGTACATTGAGGTGTGGGAAATTCACGCAATTAACATCCAAATGCTTGGATCTTGTAGACACGTTGGAATATTTGGAATGTCCAGTACACAGACGAATAAAAATATGATTTTTTTCATTCTCGTTACCAACGAATACGTCGATTTTAATTTGCTGTTCATAATTCTACCTCAATTCCAGCTGAGTTTTGCATTTCTGAATGAATTTCAAGCATAAAATAAAATTTCATTTTACGTAATCGAGCAAACTGATATACTTCGAAAGAAGTACCCGCATTTTCCGGCATGGGACTTGAGATATCAACCCAAAAATGGGCCAATTAAACGGCTCGTTTCTATTGCCTTTTTTTATTCTATTCTATTTTAGTTAGTTAATTGGAAGAACTGGAACTACGTAACACCACAACAAAATACGAAAATGTTGTCACAGGGTATTGAATCCAAATTAAATCCAAGTTGTGCGTTACACACTTCATCATTCAAAATACCAAATCAGTAGCTTTACACACCAAACATCTCGGTTTGTGTGCTGGACAAACACGTTCAGTAACGCTATGCCTCGATGTGTTGTTTTCCACCTCAGCTTCATAAACCAAGTCACAAGGTTGGAATTGTCAAGAAACTCCATCCATTACAAGCCATTAATAAAACCAATAAATTGGTTAAACAACTGGCGTTATCACAGAGACAACTTGTATTTCGAATAACGCATTGAAACTTACTGCAGCAATTATTTTTCAAGTGATATACAGTATGTGTTTTCAGGGAACAGAGATCAAGAACACCTGCGAACCTTGACAGCGAGAATTGCTCATATGTTTCATCTTTTGAACTTCTCTTCAATGAATTGGAATATTTTACTTTCCGAATAATGATAAGCAAGCGTAAATTTACGTTTGTTGCTTCATTAAATCAGACCTTGTGGATTAAAATATATGTATGACTTCGAATGCATTTTCCGTGTAAATAACTCGTACTCAGATTGTGTGGACGGTTTGGATTTTTTTAATCTCTGTGGAATTTTTTGAAGAAGAAATAATACTACCTTAAATTGTCATTTCGCTGTGCATCAATTTTTTATTGCACTAATTTTGCTGCGCACCAATTTTGCACCAAATAAATGTTTTGTCAATGACGAATATAGTTGTTTTTGCAGCTCATTTTAAGAATTTGGCTTGAATTGTATATACAATATATGTTCAAACCTAGGAGAAGAGAACAGGAGAACAGGAACAGAAAGCTGGGAAATAAAAACAAAAGTGTATTTCTTCTGAACGATGTTTCATGATTTTGTCTTTACTCGCCATTTTATTCAGTAATTTTACTAAATTTACTTGAATATTTAACCGTTCACTAATAAATTACTCTTGACAATGATTTCAATTTATCAATAGTGTGTGTCTCACAAAATACATTTTAAATATGTATTTTGCGGGTGTGTTTCACATATTACTGTTTAAATATATGTACCAGTACAATTAGATTTGCTGGTATCCTTGGGACGATCTGCTGCTGTTTGTTTATCAATTGAGGTGAGTGTTATTCAAGATATGCATACAATTTTTTGTCCTAGAATCATAATTTGTGTCCTGTTTGTTTACTGTAAACATAATTCTCATCCTGGACACATCATTTGTGTACTAGACGTATAATCTATTCTGATTCTAATAATTTTGCTGGTGTGCATTTTTTCGTTCTAGGAACAAATGCTTTTAGCTGAAAACAAATGAATTCTTAGGATACAATAAGGCAGCTACGTCACCATGACCGTGCAAAAAGTATATCGATCCATGATCGTGTTTTTCGAAACCAATTTTTAACACACCTCAAAACAGAGTTGTATGTTTGTTCACATTCTTAAAATGTACAGAAAATTTCGAAACAATTCACTCTTTATTTATCTCTATTGTTAACATACTCATGGACACTACATGACACAGCTATAAATACTATTCAAAGTGGAGTACATATACGAGTCTGGTATACAGTTGTGCGGATATTCTCTATTTTTTTAGTCCCCAGTTCTATCAAATGGCGAACACGATCCTCGTAGTTAAAAAATTCTGCAACTGTGTCGCACTGCGCTGACTAAATGATACCAGCACATCAGCTGCATCATGTACAATACAGGGGATGTGAAAGCCAGCACATCAGTTGCATCATGTACAATACAGGGGATGTGAAAGCCAGCACATCAGCTGCATCATGTACAATACAGGGGATGTGAAAGCCAGCACATCAGCTGCATCATGTACAATACAGGAGATGTGAAAGCCAGCACATCAGCTGCATCATGTACAATACAGAGGATGTGAAACCCAGTACATCAGCTGCATCATATACAATACAGGGGATTGGAAAGCATGAAGCAACACAATTTTGTAATGAGCCCAAAAACTGTTTGTTTTCAGATACATCACTGTTGCCTGTACACAAGTAGCCAGTACTGTTGCGTGTGAACAGTAAATAGTTACCTGTACTGTTACCTGTACACAGTACACGGTAGCCTGCACTGTTATCTGTACACTGTACACGGTAGCCTGTACTGTTACCTGTACACAGTACACAGTAGCCTGGACTGTTACCTATACACAGTACACAATAGCCTGTACTGAGAAGTGAGAACTGAGAACTGCTCCACGACACCAAATAATGAGACGTTACTTCCGAGCTCGCATAGCGATCTGCTGCATGCAGACTGGACGAAGAGGAAGTGAAAACCTGCTTTGAAACGTCACCATGCTTTTGTCCTACACTAGACAGAGGGCTCGGGAATTATGTAGGCTCTTTACTCATTGCTATAGCATTTAGAGTACAGTAGGCTCCATTTTGACGGGCCTAATACAGTTTTAATAGAAGCCTACGATGGATTATTACAGCTGTGAGGAAGTGAGCTGTGATGGATGGAGGCCAGTTTTGCGCACTGTTCCACCATCTCTACTACGATTGGCAGCTGCGTCTATTTCTTTTGGTCTGAAGCGACTTGTAAACGGTGTACGCATGCGTGAGTACCGTCTAAATTGTACGGTCATTTCTACTCATTGTGCAGGCTTTGAGGCGCGCGTAATTGTTGTTGATGATTACCCAATTTTATTCATACTTTTTATTCGCTTCGTTTTACTCACTATAATAATTGCTGCATTTTACTCGTTCCGTTACATTCACGCCGTTGAATTCTCCCCATCGTTTTTAATCCATTTTGTAATGGTGCACCGTCCATGCATGAGGCCGCTGACACTTTATATAGTATCATACATATATCATACTAGAAGAAATACGTCACTATACGCATGAGCACTGACTCTCTACACACATTTAGCCGCACCACTATAAATCAAAAGCAACCCTCAGCATTTTTGTATGTGCGTGTCATAGAGTACGAACGTGAATGACCTGCATTTGTATGCGTGTATCCTTTCATTTCAAATTTCCGTAATCCTTGTGTACACTCCAGTTGCTGAAACGTTCCCTCTCTTTCCCTCATCTACATCGCAGATGCCCTCAAATTACACACCGGAGCGAGGGGTGGTGACTACAATAGCACGGGCTCATAAGATCACCTGTTCTGCATCCCTCGTATGAAGCTCACTCTATTCATTGATTGCTCTACAGTCTACATGATTGATTGATTGCTCGGAATTGCACAGACATGATTGGTGGATTGCTTGCGATTGCGCACGCTTGATTGATTGATTGCATGCGATTCGGAGCACTTAATTAATTGATTATATGCGACTGCGTGCACACGATTGATTGATTTCACGCAATTATGCATGCATAATTGATTGATTGATTGGTTGTACGCGGTAACGCACCTATGAATGATTGATTGCATGCGATTGCATCCACATAATAAATTGATTTCACGCGATTGCGTGCACATGATTGATTGAGTGCAAGCGCCTGGGCAAGAATATCGTCTTGAGGAATTCAGAGTTTACGGAAACATTCCATTTCGAGTCACCATTTATTTTGAAAATAAATTTAGATAAGCGAAATTTTTTTCCGAAGTAAATGATAAAGGTAACTTATGGTGAACCTCCAATCCTAAAATGCTACCCTATATGGCAGTTTCAACTGTCAGTATTGACAGTCTCAACTGTCAGTATTGACATAAAGTTAATATTGACATTATCAACTGTCGACATGTACAGGATTCACTAGCAGTATTAAAAGTATTGACTGTCAGTATTTCAAAATTTATGTATTTTTTCCTGTTTGGTCCGAGGGAAAAAATATGAACTTGCAAACACAACCAATAACAATCAGCGTTGACGTGTGCGTGGGTGAAGGCATGACAAAAATTATAAAAGGTATTTGTAAAATTTTTAGGATGAGACATGGATGGAAAAATAAATTAATTCATGAACGGTGAGTTACAATTTCAGCCAAATTTTAATTTTGTACATAATCCATTTCAACTTGAAATTATACTAAGAAATTGAGACGAATGTGTTTATAAGTGAAATTTTTTCCCTGTTCATGCTGACACCCTACCGGCATATCCTTCATGGAAAGTATTCAGGTTCAGATTGTACAACAGGTAAAACTGAAAAATATATTTCATTTCATAGATCCTTAATTTTATCACTTTTAAGCCAATGAATTTTCACGAGTAATATCTAGGTCATGTTATCGGTAGATACGATACAGAATGGAAGTTCTGTATATTCACGAAAAATATTCATTTAAAATACAATAGTTCGTCGTAAATCTTTAATACATTCGTCTCTATAATAATGCCAATTAATAAAATCTAAACCGTGAAATTTCCACCGGAATTCTCTAGTGGTAACTAATTATGATACATATACTTTAAAATGTCTAATTCATCTATGGAAAACGACCAGCGAACAAGATGAAGTGCGTCCCTTTTACAAATAATAATTACATAGAAGCGTTTTATTTGACCTCACTATAAATCAAAGGCTCTAGTTTTTGCGTCTTGTTTATTGAAAGCTACGAGCATTTTTGCACAGTAATTACAATGGTCCAGGACTTCATAGCCATGAGTTGACGACAATTGATGCGTAACCAAACACAGTAATTGCATCCCTAAATGCTGTGTTTTAAGACAAAGGGGGCTTCCAAGTCTGTGAAGCACTAATTCCATATCATTCTTAACTCTGGCCCTGTGTATGTATTAAATGTTTGTAGTATGTTTGAGTGACTGAAATGCTTGTAAATGATTAAGGTGTATGCACGTGATTGAAATATCTGCATAATTGAGGTGCATGTGCGTGATTGAAGCCTTTACACTAGACGGCATGGGACGTGGGTTGCAGCCCATGAATGGACCAAACAGTTCGTTTCTGTTGCCATATTCTATCCTATTCAAATAACAGGTAATTAGACAAGCACGTTGAGGCTCCTTATGTAGCGCTTGCAAGACTGTCACTCTGTACTGCAGTATGTGATAAAAAAATCTACTGAAATGCAGCTATCAATTCCCCAATTGTTCCCACCAATTGCAGCGTCTCTTCTCAAAGAAGGCTTTCACAGAGTTAATATTTACTTGGAAAAAGAAACAGCTATGAATTCAATGTGGTGCAAATAACTTTACAAATAAAGTTCTTCATTTACTTTGTTAAAATAATATCTCGAGATAAAGTAATATCTAGAGATGAAGTAATAGCTTGAGATAAAGTAATATTTTGAAATAAAGTAACATTTTGAGATAAAGTAACATTTTGAGATAAAGTAATGTCTTGAGATAAAGTAATATCTTGAGATGAAGCAATATCTTGAGATGAAGTAATATCTTGAGGTAAAGGAATATCTTGAGATAAAATATTATCTTGAGATAAAGTAATATCTTGAGGTAAAGGAATATCTTGAGATAAAATATTATCTTGAGATAAAGTAATATCTTCAGATAAAATGATATCTTCAGATAATGAAATATCTTGTAATAAAGTAATATATTGAGATAAAGTAACACCACGTCACTGCAACCTCGTGACCCCTGTCAGCAGGTCATCAGCTCTGACAGCTCTGTCAAAGTTGCGTGCCAACATTCCAACAATACCGAGACAATGCGCTAGATGTCTATCATTGTTCAATGATCTCATTGTCTATCATTGCCTAATGTAAGTTACCTTTTTAAATGCGGCGTTGGAATGAGCTAGTTGTCTACCATTGTTCAATGATCTCATTGTCTAATGTAAGTTACCTATTTAAATGCAGCGTTGGAATGCGCTAGTTGTTTATCATTATTCAATGATCTCATTGTCTAACGTAAGTTACCTATTTAAATGGAGCGTTGGAATGCATTAGTTGTCTATCATTGTTCAATGATCTCATTGTCTAATATAAGTTACCTATTTAAATGGAGCGTTGGAATGTGCTAGTTGTCTATCATTATTCAATGATCTCATTGTCTAATGTAAGTTACCTATTTAAATGCGGCGTTGGAATGTGCTAGTTGTCTACCATTGTTCAATGATCTCATTGTCTAATGTAAGTTACCTATTTAAATGCAGCGTTGGAATGTGCTAGTTGTTTATCATTATTCAATGATCTCATTGTCTAATGTAAGTTACCTATTTAAATGCGGCGTTGGAATGCGCTAGTTGTCTATCATTGTTCAATGATCTCATTGTCTAATGTAAGTTACCTATTTAAATGGAGCGTTGGAATGTGCTAGTTGTCTACCATTATTCAATGATTTTATTGTTTACGTAGTCCTTAACTATCAATTCAATGTAAGTTACTTATTTATATGGGGCGTTATTAAGTGATACGCTGTATAATGAAAGAGTGTTTTGCTTTCTCTCTTAGTTTGTGCAATTATTGACAAAATAAATAGAAAATATTGATGACAATGTGTACTCGAAAATTATACATAATGGCCAAAAGATGAAAGTGTTCATGCCTTTCAAGAACTGGACTGGAGAATTTGAAAAAAAATGTTTGCATATGTATTTTACACACGTACAGAACCATGCATTTTCACCCTATTTTACTTTTTCAATGAACTACTTAAAAAATTGACCAAAATTAAAAAAAATAAGTCCTTTTTCTTAATTTCACGATGCTGCAATTGACGAATTTTCAAAGCAAGATTTGAATGTTTAAAATTTGCGGTACAAAATTTTCTGTTTTTAATTGTGTGGTGGAAGCACACGAAAAGATGAATAGCAGTGTTTATTATTTTACATGGAATATAAGTTTTCTAAATAAATTACTCATATCTCAGGTAAATCATTTTAACGTATAAAACAAGCTACATAAATGAATTATTCACATCAAGGGTAACTTATTTAAACATATGTAACAAGCTATCTAAATGGATTACTCATATCTAGGAGAACTTATTTCAACGTAGGATATCAGCTATCTGAACGAATTACTCCTAGGTTTACTTATTTTTACGCAGTTGGCTGCCTTTCTAAATAAATCTCATACATATCCATGGTAAGTAATTATTTAGCCACAGGGAAACTTTGGTGTTTCTATAGTAATTAGTAAGAATGTAAACATATTTGCCGTGGCTGGTGTATGAGGTTAAAATTTCTCCATATCCTAATGACAATTGAAAAATAAAAAAAATATTTTTTACTATCCTAAATTTACTGAATGCCAGTCAAGGTAGTTTTGAAATGTAAGTAAATGAATTTCATTCGGAATATCAGTTCTAAGTTAAAAAATCAATAATTTTTTACAAATAATGACTTGACCAACAAACATTGGACTTTTCAATCAGTTTCTTTATAATATTTCTTGCCAGAATTTGAGTTCGTTTTAATTGTTTAGTAATTGTTACAACTAAACAATTATAAGAAGCTTCTTTATAATTGTTTGAATATAGAAATGATATTTTTTGAAAAAAATCGAATATACAAATAACTTTAAATTTCAGAAATTTTAGTTCATAAAAATTTTTGCAATGGGGGAATTTCATGTAACATTTCCGGACAAGGAAACAATTTGAGTTGACCACAATACATTTTTGTGCTCAATTAATAGTCTGAGAATTACCAACTTTGTTCAACATGAGTCTCGAATGATAATATAAAAATAAGTCATTTTTCCCTCCACTTGACTTTAAGGCTGGAAAAAATTCTGGCTCCTGATTTTTCTAATTCTCTTCGTAGGGCTGCATCTTTTATTTGTTCCTTGAACGACCCTAGCGTGTCCACTGCAGTAGTACAGGTGATCAAGATCACAAGTTTCCGCAGAGCGATCATCATGTCACGCATTTTGGCTGCTGTGTGTCTGCCAAACTTTGTTCGAGAGTCTAAAACTTCGAACGAATACCAACACCAACACCCGCCACTTGGAGTCTCAATTCCACTTGGATCACTAAGAAACTTCCCGTGAACTCATTTTGGCAACATCGTCGCTCGCCAAAATGAGTTTAGTACTCGGTGTAGTGTGACAGTTTTTGGCAGGACGTCGTACCTGTATTGTGGGCCATGAAAAGTTAATTTGGGCAGACCTTATGACAGAGGAGCGGCACTCCTACAGGCCATTGTACTACACTCAACAAAATAAACCAGCGCACCTACACAACGTTCCTCAAATAAAGGAGACCAGGGAACTGCAGTATTTTTCCACATGCTGCTCTTTCAATGTTGTAACTTTAGATCTGAAAATTTGCCTCTTTAACAGAGGATTAGGATGCTTTAACATTATTTACGTACTAGGTAGTGACGCAACGTAAAATATTTCTGTCTGATATTTACGTACTCGGTACTAATATGTTGAGTACAATATTTCCGTCGGATATGTACGTACTAGGTAACAATATACGGTGTACAATATTTTCTTTTAATACACGATTTTTCCAATGCTTTTCGTGCAACAATTATTGCCATGGCGGAATTTTTTCTGCAAAAAATGCTTATAAATTCAATGAGTTTCTCCCAATTTTCATGTTATTGCTACCGCGATTTTTTTGTTTTGCATTGAAATGAAACATTGAGCTCAACAAATTTCATTCAATATAATCGTGGCAGAGGTCAAATTTTAATATAAGAGGCCCATTAAATAAACTTGCACCGAAATCAACGTTGATTGGCGTTGATCAGCTATGATTAGCGTTGATTAGCGTTGATTAGCTTTGATCAGCTACGATTATCGTTGATTAATTATCGTTGATTAGCTATAATTTGCTTTGATCAGCTATGATTATCGTTGATTAGCGTTGATTATCAGAAGTTTATCAAAACGCTACCCGCTGCATTATTCCTTGCTTGCGCATTCATGATCACACTTTGCTAAATGTACATAAGAAATAACTTAAAGAAGTCATGCATGTGAATGTTCATTACGAGAATGTGTTTTGTACAGTCAGCCTCCCTGTGTAACAGTTCTTGAGTAACCTTGTGTACAGCCAGCCTTCCTGTGTAACAGTTCCTGTGTAACCTTGTGTACAGTCAGCCTCCCTGTGTAACAGTTCCTGTGTAACCTTGAGTACAGTCAGCCTCCCTGTGTAACAGTTCCTGTGTAACCTTGTGTACAGTCAGCCTCCCTGTGTAACAGTTGCTGTGTAACCTTGTGTACAGTCAGCCTCCCTGTGTAACAGTTCCTGTGTACAGTCAGCATCCCTGTGTATCAGTGCCTGTGTAACCTCCCTGTGTACAGTCTGTGTAACTTCCCTGTGTCCCAGACTCTGCATCAGAAAAGTGTCCCAATTTATGGCTAAATTTGAAGAAATAATAAAATAGGGTCTTTTTCCCATATACATACAAGTGTCATGTTTCTTCGCTGCTGTTATTGCTGCACACTATTGCTGCACACTATTGCTGCACACTATTGCTTCACACTATTGCTTCACACTATTGCTGCACACTATTGCTGCACACTATTGCTGCACACTATTGCTGCACACTATTGCTGCACACTATTGCTGCACACTATTGCTCCTAAATTAAATTATATTCTTTTAACCTGCGCACTATGACTGTAAAGTACACCCGTTGTGCACGCGAATAGCGCTGCGAGTGACTTCCTTCTATTTTTGTAATAAACATTCTGCTATTAAATACTGAAATTTACTATATAAAGGACAACAAATTTCGCTAAGCTCGCAACGATGTTTGTTGCTGCAGTGACTCTGAGCTTGTGAAATTACCCCAGATTGTAAACAAATACCTAATTTTTTAAAGAAAGGTGACCAATTTATTTACAAGTCTTTAGCTCGCGCAATTGCGCTTGCATTTTACTGACTTCTATTGATCGAGCAGAGAATTTCAAAATGGGAGTCATAGATACTAATGTGAAACTTCATTTTATGAAATAAAGAAGTGAAATTTGTCTTTCCTTGGTTAACCACTTGAACAACAGCGATAGCTGTGCTTCAGTGTTTGCTTTTAACGATAAGAAACGACCGTACTTCAGGTTACGATAACGATAATGCAGTTACGATAACGATGACGTACTTAACGATGCCTAAATAGCGTGCGTTTGACAAATGAAAATATTGTTTCATTGAGTAAAAATTTAAAATAAACACAAGAACTAAAGCTACTGAGTATCAATGGCGTGACTTGGAAAAGTAGTCATGGTTAGATTAATATACAGGGTGTCTACAAAAAATGTATGGATCATTATCAACGATATCGATACCTAGGTTTCAAAATCGATCATCTGAAATGCACACACAATCCACCACCTAAGATTCACACGCACACACAATCCACTACCTATGACTCACCCTCACACACAATCCACTACCTATGACTCACCCTCACACAAAATCCACTACCTATGACTCACCCTCACACACAATCCACTACCTATGACTCACCCACCATGGACTCACCCTGACTCCTACACTCATGAGTCTATACGCTTGACTCAGGTTGCGCAGACAAGCGCCAGGATCGAGTACACGGAGCCCCCAAAAAAGGAGTTAGCGAGTCTAGACGGGATGCAAAACTGCGGTGGTCGGTGCCTCGTTACAGGGGAACTGAATACCGCGTTGTCACACAACACCTAGCAACAGCAGCCACCCGTGCTGCTGTTGCTACTGCCTTTGCTGCCACTAATGTTGTTGTGGTACTGCCTTTGCTGCCACTAATGTTGTTGTGGTACTGCCTTTGCTGCCACTAATGTTGTTGTGGTACTGCCTTTGCTGCCACTAATGTTGTTGTGGTACTGCTTCTGCTGTGATCAATGGGGTTGTGGTACTGCTTCTGCTGTGATCAATGGGGTTGTGGTACTGCTTCTGCTGTGATCAATGGGGTTGTGGTACGGTTCTGCTGTGATCAATGGGGTTGTGGTACTGCCTTTGCTGCCACTAATGTTGTTGTGGTACTGCTTCTGCTGTGATCAATAGAGTTGTGGTACTGCTTCTACTGTAACAAATGGAGCTGTGATGCTTCCTTTACGGTAACTGTACAAGGCATGTTTTTTGCTGATTTAGCGCCAAATCGTTCGTGCACGGTGGTAAGAAGTATAAGAACGGAGCACATTGCAGTGATGAGGAAGTGAATCATCTTCAAGCAAAATTCTTGTTAATAATTCGAAACATACGTGTATTGACATAGGATCATGTGAAAATATTCCCTGTAAAAAACACTAGGAAGAGTAGGCGAGTGTGTGAGTATAAGCATCACAAAAGAGAGAAAAATGTAATCCCTAAAAAGTTCTTCATAAGGTTTGGATAAAATAGTTTCAGTAACTGGCGAGTTTCTTTTATTTATGGCCTCATTTGATGAAAAGTATGAATTATGAAATATTTTTGTTTGTGCAGTTGCTTCACCCCTCTGCTCAATTTCTCAATTTTCAACATTTTTCCAACATCCAACATTTCTCATTAGCTATTTTCTCAATTTCCAAAATTTTCTCTTGGGCCAACATTTCTCAAGTTCTACAATTTTATAAATTTCCAACATTTTCTCATTCGCCAACGGCTTACCAGTTTTCAAAATTTTGTAAATTTCCAAAATTTCTCGATTATTGAATCTTTCCTTTCTATGTAAAGTGTTCTACCAGTTACACTGAAAGTGCACAATAGTCTCCCCCTCCCCCCCTGCTTCTTCCAAAACCTTCACCTTCATCAAATTTCTTTTTTGTCTCTTTCTCAACTCACTCAACTTCTTTTTTCATTCCGTCCCATTTCCAAAATCGTCCAATTTTTCTCGATCTCAAATCCGACTTACACAATGTCCCTTTTTGCTCGCTTTCAATTCCATAAGAGCAGCCACTAAGAACAGCAAGCTGCTCGTGCGCAGACATGATTTCCATGCGAGCAAATCGTGTTGACGCTTCAGAGCAACAGGCAGGATCGTGCTCGTAATCCATCAAAAAACAGCAGAATCAAAAAAACAGGCAGGATCGTGCTCATAATCCATCAAAAATACCAAGCCTTCTTATCTCACTTGGGAAAACTATCACTCCTTCACCATCAAAAATACCGAGCATTCTTATCTCACTTGTGAAAACTATCACTCCTTCACCATCAAAAATACCAAACCTTCTCATCTCACTTGAGAAAACTATCATTCCTTCACCATCAAAAATACCAAGCCTTCATATCTCACTTGGGAAAACTATCACTCCTTCACCATCAAAAATACCAAGCCTTCATATATCACTTGGGAAAACTATCACTCCTTCACCATCAAAAATACCAAGCCTTCATATCTCACTTGGGAAAACTATCACTCCTTCACCATCAAAAATACCAAGCCTTCTTATCTCACTTGGGAAAACTATCACTCCTTCACCATCAAAAATACCAAGCCTTCATATCTCACTTGGAAAAACTATCACTCCTTCACCATCAAAAATACCCAGCCTTCTTATCTCACTTGGGGAAACTATCACTCCTTCACCATCAAAAATATCAAGCTTTCTTATCTCACTTAAGAAGACTATTGCTTCTTTCACCACCAAAAATGGCGTCACCAATCTCGGTGGCAATGAAATTTTACTTATTTCTAATGTCGTTACATTTTTCTTTTCATTTCATGATCGTGGATTTCCAAATTCGTTAATTGCTGTTGATGAAATTTATTTCAGTTTATCTGTTTATTTCAGGGTCGTGGATTCTAGAAATTTGTTAATGCCGTGTAAGATATTTTGTTGATTTTCAATTGTGGTTTAATCTATTTGGGTCCAAGATTGTCTTAGAAATATGTACATAGAAGTAAAAAGTTGTTTTCGCGCTTATCATTATGATACAATATTTTGACATGCGTGGATGATTATTCATTCTAAATGCCTGATAGCTGAGCAAAATGCCTGATAATTAAGCTGAATGCCTAATAGTTGAGCTAAATGAATGACATGAGGTAAATGGCTAATAATTATTAGGAATAATAGCTGAGCAGAATGTTTGATGTTTAACTAAATGCCAGATAGTTGAGCCAAATGAATGATAGTTTAATAACATTTATAGCCTACAGCTGGTCCCGGAAGCAAAAATTTTTATAGTCGTTTGGAAAAACTAAAAATAATTCGCTAGTGAATGGATGTCAAAAGGAAAAAGATTTCCTTTTACCAACGTCTGCATGTATCGATTTTTTTTATAAATGTTTGAATGGAAGTAAGGATTAAAAAACGAGTGTGAATATTTTGTAATAGTTTTTGATACACGGTAGTATTTCGTACACTCACTTGCATGTCGTATCTATTGGCTGTACGAATTCCTGATTCTCGTATGAAGTTAACCCTTTCAGTACCAAATTAATTGGGAAGATTTACAGAACTGCCACGCATATATTCTTGGTCTATGGGTTCACATTAGTTATTAACAAATTTTTGG
The DNA here is from genome assembly GCA_006783055.1 of Trinorchestia longiramus. Taxonomy (NCBI): domain Eukaryota; kingdom Metazoa; phylum Arthropoda; class Malacostraca; order Amphipoda; family Talitridae; genus Trinorchestia; species Trinorchestia longiramus. The sequence continues at coordinate 212,715 of VCRD01000383.1, forward strand.
TGACCCTCCAACCCCCCTCACCCCTAAATGGGGTGGGAGATATATGTACCGATGGTACTGAAAGGTTAAGCAAGCGAACACTAAAAGCAAGCAGGAGACGAGAATTTTTACTGGGATATACGAGTATATGTACCGCTGGTACTGAAAGGGTTAATTTTGCTTAGAATTTCAGGAACGTAGGAGGAAAGTGTGTTTGTAAGATGCAAAAATTTTGTTTGTTGGGCAATGTGAATAATAATTCCATGGCTTAGGCCTTATGGAAACAGAGGGTCAGCAACTGTTATGTAATTATTTGCATGGACATTACCACGGGGCAGTTGGCACTATACGAGATGACATATCATCAGTTTGCTGTAGGAGCTGTCATTTAGTTCCCTTAGCATGATCATTAATGACAATATTAGTAATAATAATCCTTAAAACTTGAAAAATTATCACACTAGTTCATGAATGACATCACAGAAAATTCTGACCTCGAGTTACTCTCTTGGAGAGCTGGATATTTGAACCTCAGCGCTCCAGAACAGTAGACCGCCGGCAGCAAAAAGTCTTTCATGAAGCAGGTGTTTAAAAAAGATGCATTGGGCTGCACTCGTGCGTTAAAACCTTGAAAAGATGTTCATTTTTTAACTTGAACTAAAGTTCAAGCACTTAACTTGAGTGCGGGGCAAGCATTTGACTTTTGTGCTGGGGAAATGAATTGTGGACTGTAGACAGGATCCTTTTCATCAATATTTTACACAAAATCTGCGAAAGAAATTCGAGGAAGGGTGGAAAAATCAGGTTTGTGTGCTGCACTAAAGCTGATTCAAATTTTGAGGCTGGTACTGTGTTAATACAAGACAATGGAAATCAGTTTGGGTTTTGATCAATTGAAAAGAACTAAGGATATAGTAAAAGTCGTTTACTAGTTTAGAATTAAGTGTGAAAAATCTATGTTCGGGGCATTTACTCCTCAATAACAAAATAAGGAAAAACTCATCAACAATGTAGAGACATCAATAATGTAGAGACAACAAATGTTCGATCAACGTTAACGATCATGCAGATAAAACAATTTGACAATGAACAACAACGATCGTGTGTATATAACATGTTTTCGATTAACAACAACGATCGTGTAGAGACAAGAACTGCATGATCAACGACAACGATCATACTGAGACAACTAACCTGAGTTTAGATGGATTTTAGAATAAAATCTATTCATAAAACTATGAAAATTTTGAGATTGGGAAAGCTGGAGTAAATTCAACGCTCTGGAGTATTTGAAAATTGCTCTGAACAACGCAGTGTATGACGGCTGGACAAGGAAGCTTGTTGAAAATATTAATATGATCATATTAATAAATAAAAATATAACATGAAGAATAGAATAGAATAGAATGTCGAAACAGGAACGAGCCGTTTGATCCATTCTTGAGCTGCTACCCACGTCCCATGCCGTCTAGTGTAAAGGCATTGTGATGGTAGTAGTGGTAGTAGTGATGTAGTGATAGTAGTGATAATGTACAGTGATGTGTAATGAAGTGTGATGTGTGTGAAGGACGTGTGTGATGTGTTAATGTGCAAGGATGTGTAAAGGCGAATGGGTATGTGGGGAATGCTAGCAGCTGGTCCACAGAGCCATTAAAGCAGCATAAACGTAATAGGGCACCTATATCAAGGCATGCACTTACGGAGGATTTTCTCTCATTTTAAGGAGGGATCTATCGGGATCTATCGAGATCGATCGGTCGGGATCTGCAATATCTACAGTCACTACTAATACTGCCAGATCTGATCTACAACTATTACGACTACTACTTCCGGGAGTAATTTGATTTTTGAAAAAGTTTATATTAACTTGGGAGAGTTTTGCCAATAACTAACTCGGAGAGGCTCGGGATTTCAGCGGTAAGTTGGCTTTAATGTCTACGGGATTATCTCGGAATATCGACAACAGGAATCAAGTGAAATTAATTACGTTAACTTGTGCCTTTTAAACCAGTGGAGGTTGGGAGCCAGCGGGAGAGGCCTACATATACATAATGTGAACAACAGAGTGTGCTGATGCCACACATAGGGCTCTACCGTGTGTGTTCGTTCGTACGTACGATGAATAGAGTGCAACGTAATTCTCCGCTTTGTTAGTCGTCGAGAATGAACTGAATAATTTTTGTCAGTGAAATTGGTTGATGGGACTGCAGTGATTATTAATTCATGAGAGTATATTTGGTTAAGTATTATGAGTGAGATTAAGTGAGATGATTGGGGTGATTTTCAGTGAATTTTGACGTGTTCGCGTGTATTTAGGATGTGTCGTTAGATAGAACAGTGTTTCATTTGTGCAACCACTCGACATTGTATGATATAAGTAATTATAGTGAGTGGAATTGGTTGATTTGAGGAGATAGATCACATTGATTTTATAACAAATTTCCGTGTTTTTCCGTGTGTTTTTCCAGTAAATATTAAGCTTATTAATTGTGTTTATTCCCTTCTTGTATTGCGTCATTAATATATAAAATATCATTCATGTCATGGGGTTTGGATTCCTCTAATTTGCGACGTCTCTCTCTCGTTATGAAAAATTGATTGCATTTCAATTAACGTAAAATGCGTATGTAATACATTCACCTTGTAAGAACTCAATTAATGCTCGTAATTATCACAAATTTATGCTGTAATCGCCTAGAGAGAGAGAGCACGTATCGCCACAAGTGGAACCGCTGAATAGAGGAACTTTAGGTTCTATTACAGAAAACCATGTGTGAAGCCCTTATTCAATTGTTTTCAGGTTTCAGCTGTACTCACACACAGATCACTAATCTCTCTTACTTCACGTATGTTACCTCGGCTTCTTTATAAAATTCATCACTTTCTGCTGGAAGCGCAATTTATTCGTTCTCTGCTGCATTTTTTATTTAATTAATTATACTGTATTTCATTATTCTACTGCTTCATTGCCCTCTTTTCCACCAACATCTCTTCCACCACGTCTCTTCCACCCATGTTCTTCCTACCGAGGTTTCTTCCATCTAAGTCACTTTTATCTAAGTCTCTTCCACTAGTCTTTTCCACTCAAGTCTCTTCTCTCCTGTCGCTTCCACCAATATTTTATCTACACTAATCAAAAACAGGGCTAAAATACTTTTTAAATCAGAGTTTAAGGGAGCATTTCATTAAAAATAGGACTGAAATGGACATGTATTTAAGTCTAAAGAGTTTCATGGCTCTTGACACAGGTGCATCTAGCGAGCGTTCTGATCTTCCAGGCGTTGCTTTGTACAGAAAGCTACGCACAACAGCCAACTCATCAGTGTGGGAGCATTTGGAAACTGGCTGCTTCAGACTGTGACCTCACTAAAGGAAAACGCTCCTGTTTTATAAACTGATTACGAGCGAATAAACAAGAACTTCGATGAGCTGAGATCGCTTTTAACTAGTGAAGGTGCGACCTGTTTCGGGTTGTAAAAAATAGGAGGGAACTATTATTATTATTGTTATTATTATATTCCCAGTTTAACCACCGCAGAAATAGGAGTGGAATAAATGACCTGCTCGAATAGAAGACGAAGAAGAAACTCCGCGTAAAGCACAAGGCCGTGTTTGTTTTGACGCGTCTATTGGACCACACAACTCTTGTGTGAGTGCAGCCGCTCTGTGTGTGTGTACGTGCGTCTTTGTGTGTGTGTGTGTGTGTATGTGAGTTTTTGTGTATGTGTGCACGTGTACGTGCGTATGTATACGTATGAGTGAGTGTGTGTTTGCATGTATGCATGCATGAGTGTGCGTGTACATATGTGTGCATGTACGTATGTGTGTACGTGCGCGAGTGTGTGTGTGTGTGCATGGTGGTGTGTGAGAGCGTCTCCGTCCTGCCTGCTACACATTCCTTCACGTACACACTCATTTTTTCTGAAGTCTTCACCTGGAAAGACTTTTTTCCTGAGCTGCGGCAGCGTGGCCGTGTGGAGGAGCCGTTGTCTGTAACCACGGGCCAGAACAGACCGGGTCTGTAGTGCAACCACGGGCCAGAACAGACCGAGTCTGCAGTGCAACCACGGGCTAGAACAGACCGGGTCTGCTGTGCAACCACGGGCCAGAACAGACCGGGTCTGCAGTGCAACCACGGGCCAGAACAGACCGGGTCTGCAGTGCAACCACGGGCTAGAACAGACCGGGTCTGCTGTGCAACCACGGGCTAGAACAGACCGGGTCTGCAGTGCAACCACGGGCCAGAACAGACCGGGTTTTCGGTCCAACCTGGGACCAAAAATCTTATTTGCTTGAGTAAACTTTGTTCAGAGAAAATTTCAAATCATAGAACCTCGTATTGTTCATCGCTGATATTTCTTGCAGTTCAGTTACCCAATTTCAAAATTTCTGCTATGTTTTTTTTCAGTTGTCGTGGGTTGTTTTTTCAAAAGTATCATGAGTGGAAGAAATTGGAATCACTGCTGGAATAAGAACTTTATTCACTAATTAAAAATTAATACTAGAATACAGTTAAAATAAAATCAATCGTTATTTAATCCCATTAATGAGACGAGAAACCACTGATTAATTTCTCTAGAAAGGCGGAAAGTTTCATTAAAATTTATAAGCCCTTATCAAGAAGTATGGTTAAATGTTCAAAAGTGTCTTATGATTTTGTGTACGGAAATAAAGCTCCAGAATAATTCTCGTTCTGATTTAAAAAGCACAGAGATGCCTTCAGGTGCTTGCCGTGCAGCATTGTGCTTGAGAGGCTTCTGTGTCTGTCTCTGTGGAGATACAAAAAGACACAAAAACTCTTGTATGTGCTTTTTCTGTTTGCAAATATCCATACTGTATGACATCTATGCTGCGTGACATCCATGATGCATGATGCATAGCAGCAGTAACTCTGTTGTAGATTAGTTCAATTAGCATCAGTATTGTTTGTGCTTACTCTGATGTGCTAACCATTAGCACACTGCTTGTGTACTACAGCATTAAGAAACAAAAACACCACTCACGGCACAGGTGCAATCATCAGCAGGTAAACAACGAGGTGTCAGTAACCAGGCAAACTTCTATTAGAGAAGTTCAGTGGGAAATACAACAGATTGAATGTTCTATGCCGAGCATGTCTGGGGCTTAACCTTAGCTTAACCTTAGACCTGATCTTTCTTTTGGTTGTTGAGCCGTGACGCGTATCTTCGTGAAGCCGAGAAGGTGTAGTGGGCCCCGCAGGTTCATCGACCAATCACAAGAGTTCCCACCGAGATTTGTAAAAAATTAATCCACCAATCACGAGCGTCCACACCTTAAAAAGGCAAAAAGTTGATGTGTCTATTGAACTACATGTCACTGAAATTTACCTTGTATAAGATTGTTTAAATGTTAAACTTCATTTATAATACTTGAACTTTTAATTTCAAAAGCGTAATTTTTCTAACAGCTTTGTATTAGTGAAACTTTATTGAGATGAAGCTTCCCGAAAAAAATTCGTTTCCAGAAATGTTTTTGTTTAGAACTCACTAATGAAGAAACATTTTCTTGTGAAACCTTCTGAACTTTGAACCATTTAGTGTGAAAGTTCTTATACATGGCACACTCATTTTAGAAAGATTATTCTGGGAGATATAACGATAACTATACACACGAAATAATAATTACCATGCAAACAAAGTACTGAATATCATTTAAACGAAATAATGATTATTATTTACCTGAAATAATGATCATTATTTTCATTAATAATGAAGTTGTTTAGGAGAGGTGGAAACGGAAGCGCTTCTCTCTGGCAAATCATCATATCAGCCGCGCAACTTTATTCCAAGTAGCAGCTTGAAAGCAGTATTCCAAAGCCCCTCTCGTATGGACAGAGTTACAGCACTGAGGAGGAGGGAAAGCTAAAGATGTTCTCACGGTGCTGCATTTAACACTTTTTACGAGCTTAAAAATGAGTTCTTATATTTTTAACGCTTGTTAAATGCGTTGTAGCGGAACACAGCGTCAAAATTCCTCATCCATTTTTTCCTACGTTCCTTTCGAAACAAGCTCATGTGTATATATTGTTCATTGATCTACTGTCTTATTTATTCACTTGTCCATGCATTGTTTAATGTATAAAAATGGATTGCATTGCGACGTGCGTTACATAAGTTATGAGTACTAAGTTTGAACTGCATTCATTTCTATTGCATAGATTTGTACTGCATACACTTGTACTGCATATATTTGTACTGCACACATTTGTACAGCACGCATATGTACTGCATACATTTTTACTACATATTAAATTATAGTCTACGGAAATTTTCGACGTCGGAGATAGGGGCGAAAATTTCTTACTTTACATAGTCTATCTTGCAAGTACTCACATAAGCCAAGCTTATATCAGGTTGGTGCAAAGTTTTTGCCGATTTGTAAGCTCAATTTTGAGAATGAAAAAATAGTTATTTTTCAAGAATTTATTCATAACAATAACACCCTTGGGCTTCTATGACCTGATTCCATCTGCCAATAAGTTTATATATGCCTCGTTTGTAAAATTTTTTAGGTTTTGATGCGAAATATGAATCTCACTCATTTTTAATATCTCCCCGTGATGTCAACCTAAGGCCATTTAAATGGTTCTGTAATCCTCGAAATAAGGGATAATCAGAAATGGTGAGGTCGGGAGACCTCAATGGGGTAAAACCTCAAAACCTCCCAATCAAGTTCCCAATCAAGTTGCAATGGAAGCAAAGATTCGCAACAAGAAACACGTTGGCACAGGTTCTCAGGAGACAGTTCGTGCGGAACCCATTTTCCGAATACTGAAACCTCTCCCATTTGTTTCATGTGGCGTACCACGGTTGTATGGGTTACATCAAATTGGTTAGCCAGTTCCTTCGAGGTTACTGTCTAATTTTCAGTAACAGCGGCTTCCAAAAACTCCAAATCAAGCTTTTTTGGGCGACCACCTCTAACCTCGTCTTTCAAGTTGAATTTTCGTTTACGAAAACGGAAAACCACCATCTGCAAGTTCTCTCCTTCGCATCATCATTTCCATATGCACTTTGAACGTTTTGTGTGGCAGCACTTGCGCTGAAACTTATATGAAACTCGTGGAGTAAAACATGTCTGATATGTTCTTTAGTTGGGTTAAACACAGGTGCAAATAATGCAGCAAAATAAGAATGATTCCTTAATAGTTTGAAAGAAAGAGGTTTAAATTACTCATAATATTATAAATCAGCAATAAAAGAGACATTATATAAATTTAGATAATTTTGAATTCTTCTCTTCAAAATTGGCAACAACTTTTTCACCAACCTGATACTTTCTAACTTTTAGTCATACTTGAAAACAGGTAAAACTACTCAAGTTTCTTCAATTCTAATTATGTCGTGTAATACCTAACTTTGTTGCATAAATCATAATATTCGTGTATAAATCCTCATTATAATGAATAAATATTAAATCTTTTGTGTAAATCCTAATAATTTTTGCAAATCTTATCACTTGCATCTCATTTCCCTGCTGCAAATTGACCAGCACTTGGTTGACTGAGCTCTACCTTCTTTGGCCTGCAAGAGATCAGCGTCCCGTGGCATCTCTCTGACCACCTTGAGTTAATACTCGTTCTAACAGCGAGCCACCGAGAGAAAGAAGAACGCTTTGATCTCTTTATTACTGCCCTTGAATGATTTAATCAGACACAAAGTAGCGGTCAGAATAATGAATGTGTTTTTTAAAAGGCATCTTCAAAAGATTCACTTCTTTTTCCTAGTGTTCGAAGCTGCAACGTAGACGGGGGCGAGAACACGGACTAGTTCATGTGCCTGCGATTATCGTATTTTATTGATGGATTGTGTCCTTATTTGGACACATTTTTTGTTTTCTCTCAAATGGCGTCATGACAGAGCTGAAGCTGATGCTCTGATTTCCATAATCCAAATGTGAAAAAAGTTTCTTTGGCGCACTGAAAACTTTAATTTGTTCACGTTAAAATTTAGCACTAGACTTGAAATTTGAATGAAACGCTGCCGTACAGAAATCCGTTTCATAATTTACCTGGCTCACACTAACTCATCAACCATCACCAATCATCACCATCACTAATTTACTAACGCTTGCTCATTAACTCGCTATATATCAAACATTCCTTTAGCTCTACAATAAAGAAATTAGTATTGATCTTAAAATTACCCCGTTACTCCTGCTATTTACATAAAGAAAAAATGTTGAATGTTCAAAAAAATGCCAGCAGAAATACACGAATTTCTAACAGTTCTTCCTCGTGTATTTTCACCTGGAGCTTCTAATGTTAGCGTTTGATGACGCGTTTTTGTTCTATCACGAGCAAATTTAAAATTACCTAAAAGCGAATATTGAAGCCGACCCTCATACCTGCTACGGTTACGTACTGTACATTATTGCATAAATAATTTGATTTTATTATTATGATTATATTCCTAATCTACATATATAATAGACTATGTATCTCTATCTCTCTGTACCTGTGTGCATCCGTCCTATTACTTCCTATCTATTATTGAAGAAAAATTATTGAACTGAAATGGAACGGGTATGAATGCATTACGAGCATTGTATTGTGTATACCAAATGCCCCGATTACTATAAAAAATATTCATTTTTTCCGTTCTTGGTTTTCTTCTCTTACACGGCCATGTTGTCGGTAAATACGGTATAGAATGGAGGTTCTGTATATACGTATTCATGAAAAATATTCAGATTTTGATAGTCCCACTGGTAAAACTGAAAAATGTATTCATTTCATAGATCCTTAATGTTATCACTTTTAGATCAATGAATTTCAACGGGTACTATCTGGGCCATGTTATCGGTAGATAAGATATAAAATGGAAGTTCTGTATATATTTATGAAAAGTATTAATTTAAAACCCAATAATTCGCCGTCAATCTTTAAAACATTATTTTTATAATGATTTAAAATCAGTAGAATCTAAATCGTGAAATTTCCACGGGAACTGTCTAGTAATCCTAATAATCCTTGTGCAGTACTCCACCCAGCACCAAATTTGCGAGAAATATCTTAGTCAGTGCTGTACTGGGCATCACACATGCACCACAGCATGACGTAATGCACTACACACACACCCCAACATGACGCAGTGCAACACACACACACACCACAGCATAACGCAGTGCACCACACACGTACCACAGCATGATGAAGTGCACCACACACGCACCACAGCATGATGCAGTGCACCACACACGCACCACAGCATGACGCAGTGCACCACACACGCACCGCATGACGCAGTGCACCACACACGTACCACAGCATGACGCAGTGCACCACACACGTACCACAGCATGACGCAGTGCACCACACACGCACCGCATGACGCAGTGACAACCATGTCTATGCTTGTCTGCTTGCATCGATCTCCAGCGTCCAGTTGCATGCAAGCGAGTAGTCGCATTACTAGGACTCGCCACTCTGCGGTCGATATTCTGACTGCGACGCCGCTCCAACCAACGAACCAACATCTCGGCACGAGCATCTGCGATAATTGAAAGTCCCTGGATTGAGTTTATGATCCGCGATAATTGAAAGTCCCTGGGTTGAGTTTATGATCCGCAATAATTGAAAGTCCCTGGATTGAGTTTATGATCCGCAATGATTGAAAGTCCCTGGATTGAGTTTGCGATCAGCGATAATTGAAAGGTTTACGCAAATGATCAGGGATAATCGAAAGTCCTTCGTTTACGTAAATAATTTGCGATAATTAAAAAATCCCTGGACTGAGTTTATGATCCGCGATACTTGAAAGTCCCTAAATTTTGCAAATAATGAATAATTATTGTGTTTATTGAAGCTGCTTTTGGTGTGAAAATGTGTGCTTGCCCTGGATATGTTGCTTGCTTTAAAAATGTGCGTGTTGACAATGGGTGTCCCGTGAAACTGTGTGCACACTAAAAACATGTGTACGCGGATAATGTGTGCGAAAAATTGTTATGTTTTGAAAATTGTGTAATTTGAAAGCTTGTGTTTTTGGAAATATGCGGTTGTTAAAAATGTTCATCGATGGAGATGCTCGTATATGTGTGATGTAAACTCTTCAAAATATTGACAGAAATTTTAGATTCACAAATTTTTATTTCTTACATCACGGTAACATTTCTTTTTCACAGCGTTTACCCTGCGAATCTTACTCATTGACAGATCAGTGCTCTGATATATTCGCACTGTGCTCTGTGTGCATCTTAACACGTTGACTCCGAAGTGGTACGTATGTGTACCACTGAGGTTAGGTTCCGTAATTTTTTCAGATCCTTCTAGTGACTATGCGTACAAAGTGAAGTTTTACACCAATCACGCAATCGGAGGCAACGTGTTAATAATCTCTCCATGAAAATGTTAGTAAACTGGACACACTTCAAGCATTCAAGTGTCCACACTGGAATGTTCACTGATGTTGATGCTCGTAAAATGATGTACGCAAAGCGCTTTCAAAATTTGATCCAATTTTTCATTTTGACCTATAAACAATAAGTTACCCAGGGATAAATAGTTAAAACTGTGCTTCTGAAGTCGCATGGCTACGCTCGTGCTTGTTTGAATACATATATGTATATTTTGACGGAATTAATAAAGAGGTTTTCTTCCTTGCGGACGGATGTACGCATACGACTTCGGTTGTTTTTAATCATGTAAATGGCAAGAGCATGGCAGTAGTTCAGAGCTGCTTCTTGACTTCTCAATGGGAAGTTGTCGGAAGAAACATTGATTCCGGTAATGCCCGTCGATGTGACTTCGAGAAGTTTTTACTGGAGATCATCTCCTTGTGTTTACTGGTGGCTCAGCGTACTCTGGTGGGCTGATGACTAATATTAGTTAGAATAGAATGAGGCTATAGGAACGAACCTTTTGGCCCATTCTTGGGTCGGATAATTACTTCGATAATTATTCGGTTGTTTACCCAAGTCCCATGCCGTATTTCTAGCCGCGTCAACCATGTCGGCAGCGGGATTCGAACCCGGGTCTTCCCGCTCGCGAGCAGATTCGCTCACCAGTCGACCAAGCGGGTTGAAGAAAGCCTGTGTGCTAAGTGGGCGGATGAAAAGCACGCGTTGGTTACAGAAACCTGTGTGCTAAATGAACTTTAAATGACACTCGTTAGGAAAAGAAAAGAGCTTGCTAGAGGCCGCTAAAGGCTCGTAAATTATGTGTATTGACACTTATACAGTATCTTTAAACTTCAGATTATCTTGCTGACCGAAAAATTATTCTGGTTTTTAATCAATAATTGTTTTGGTAAGCAAGACAGGGGTAAAACGAAAGCAAAACTTGAAGTAAGACATTCGTGAATAAAAGTTTTTTAAAAATAATGGGGGGTCACAACCTAAGCGGATGTTTTGCTGAGCAGAAAAGAAAACCGAATAAATTTAGCTACGTAGAAAACACACCATGTCTCGATGTTTGGCTTATTGTTGCGTCCATTTCGAGCTATATATAACACAAACTTTTTTATCGTTTGTTGGGTATAGAAGGAGGCTTATTGGGGGTATGTTAACTTTTAATAATTTCGAACACCTAAACTGTACAACTCGTTCTTCTAATTTCCAAGCTATGAATCTTTCTTCGTCATTTGTAATCAAAGTGCATTTTAATATATATAAATTGCTCTTGACCTTACGCTTTTTGTTGTATTGTGCGCAATTTAATTTAAAACATAAAATTGATTGGCCATGGCCGTAGCTCTGGTAAATTTTCAACATTTTCTAAACTTGCAATCTCAATTAATCGTTAATTGCCTGAATCATTAAACCATTGACCTCAATTGAGGTATGTCTCTGTAGTTTCTGAACCAGATTTTGAAGATACTGAACAAGCAACCACAAACGAGAAGATGTTGAGACACTACAGATGGCATTTGAAATTCCTGGACATGACACACGCATGGCTACTTCACAGTTGCGGAGTCGCGCTTTTATTGCAGCAATAAATAGAGAGATGTCTGAACTTGTCTTGACGTTGGTTGTGCTGGCAGTTAGGAACCGCCAGATGTTATGAGACCACAGATGAGACTTGCTGTATAGCGAGTTGTCCAGTCCACACAGGGTCTGTGTGAGCTAATGTCCACACAAGATCTGAGTTAGCAGGCCAGTCCATCAAGGATCTCCGTGAGCTAGGCAGTCCACACAGGATCTGAGCTAGCAGGCCAGTCCACCAATGGTCTGTGTGAGCTAGGCAGTCCACACAGGATCTGAGCTAGCAGGCCAGTCCACCAATGGTCTGTGTGAGCTAGGCAGTCCACACAGCACCCATTTGCACGCGCCAGCCTCAGGCTGCGACCAGCCCCAAGGGAAGTCTCTGTAATCGCTAACTTGGATCACTCTAGGGCACGCGACCGAGTAAAAAACGACATTACTCCCTCAATACAACAAAAAATACACGAGAAAATAAAATAGAACATCACAAGAGTGTCCTGCGATCGAAGCGCAAGAAGTTGTTCGACCAAGGCAAATTATTGTGCAGTGTTTGCAGAGATCAATCTCACAAATACACTCAGGGGTTCTTTAAGGACTGATTTCAAAGTACTTGGCATGTGAGGCAGTGACGTGGCATATAGAGAGTAGTCAACTGTCAATGTAGGTGATGTTGACTGACAGACAGCGTTTTTAAACAAACATAACGTTCATATCTAGCTATTGAACTCGGATTCTTACGCTAAATATTATATTCATGCGTATATTGTAGTGAATATGATATTGCTATATTGCATTTATTATTATTATGTGGTATATCATAATAATATTGTTATTTATTATACTATAAATACTTAACTTCGCGTAGCTGAATTGTGCTGCTATCAGCAAGGTTGAAATGTGAAGAAATGAACTCATTTGACATACACTTTAAGTTTTCATGAACTTGCAACTATTAAAATGTTGCCGACTAAAAGTGGTAAATCGAGTTAGTCATTTCCAGGAACATATTTTAATGATACAATACCGGAAAATTGGCTTGGTTAAAGCGCTATGAACACTAAACACAAACATGATGTAGAATGCAAAAACAAAAGATTCGGTGTGCTTAAAAAAGGCCTGTACAATAAATGCTGGCAGCTCATGAAATAAGAAGAACCGTTGTTAGATACAGAACCCGATAACTTCTCGTTGGTTTACTCATGTCGCATCACAGTGCTGAACCTCAACCTGAGCCTCACGTGTGCTGCTGTGAGACTCACTTGCCCACTCACGAACTCCATTCATTACTGTAACTAACTTTTATTACTTACATCACTTTTAAACTTTTGCTGTTTACATTGACTCGCATTTTCCCTTACGGCTTCTCTCGACCTACATGACCACTCCAGTCACACCTCAACACGTTCATTAAGTGTTGGTACGTATGTGTACCACTAAATATATTATTTGAGCCGCTAATTTGAACAACTGTAGGTGATCTGTTAAGCCTTGCACTTCATCAGATTATTCCTACGTAAACCACTTTTTAGACTTGCGTTTGCATGGTCAAGCTTTTTAAACGTTTCATCTTCCTCACTATCTTTATGCAAATATACATCCCATAAAACAGTCCTGAGTCTCTATAGATTATGCTTCTTTGAATATCTCTGTTTGATACTGGCTTTTTTAGTCTGTTGTGTTTTGAGATGTAGTAATAGAAACGTGTTTGAAATCAATGCTCTAGTGTAGTCATTTTGAAGAAATTCGCTGTTATTATGTTAACGATGCATATGATCGTTGACGTGGTAAGGTATACATAAATTAAGAATAACGAAGTAAATAATACACTGTTATTTTATTGAATGCCCATTCAAATTGTCATTTGACCATTAAAAAATGTTTTAAATCCAACATTGTGTTTATAACAATTAAATGTGGTCAGTAATAATATATACAAACAGTAAAACAATGGCAAACAAAATTGTTGGTAAAATTAAGTGAATTTAGATCGAAAATACTTGCATTAATAAACCATTTTATGTCTTTACTTTTCCAGTAAACAAACCAGCGATTTTACATATTGCATACATTGGTAAGTACAGGCAGCCCTACAAAAAATATTATAAGTTTAATAATGAGTCCCACTTTATTTGAATATGAGTCTTCAAAACACAATTGGTATTGTAAACGACGTGTTAACTAAACTGTTTGGAAAAGTTACTTCTTTTATACCTTGCATGATGAAGCAAAATCGATGAAAGCGTCTGATTTCCCATCGGAGAAGGCGAAAATTAATGAAATTCAGTAAGAACAGTAGTTTTTGACGCAAAACGCCCCTCACACCCTGGCTTTTGCCTTGGCCTTCTCAGAAAAGCGTCCTAAAGAAGCCAAGATCATTTTTCCGTCCATGTCGTGCGTGTAAATTCTCCCACTCAAGAACATTTGAATTCCTATCATCGCAGCGTTCACTTTTTCCCTCGTGAATTCTTTCCTAGTCATGAATGCGAACGGAGGGGCCATTGCAGGGCGAAAACAGGGCTGTCCAACTAGGCTGTGAGACTGGGGACTAGAATCTGTGAGACTAAAAATTGTAATTTGTGAGACTAGCGACTAGGATCTATGAGACTAGCAACTATTTTCTGTGAAACAACTCATTTGCGCTCCTAGTTCTGACACGCAGTTGTATCAGACTAGGTTGAGGGATGTAAAACTGACACTACAGCTTAATCTACATTTCTGTTCTTTACTTTTTTACCTTTCCCTTCACAGGCTCGACTAGAATCAGGTACCTGATTCTCAACTGAAGAACTAAAACGTCTAGATGAACTAGAACCGCTCATGCCTCTCTTGCCAAACCTGTAACTCGAATTGTAAAGATTCAACTCAAGTTTTACATTATAACTCAATGTTACATTGTTATTGTCCCTGCTACAGGTAGTCATTTCATCAACGATCTGATATCTTGTATTATTTCAAATGTATAATTGCTGCTTGGCTCACGTAAATAGTCGCAACAAATTAATCTGTGTATTTCCTCCAGGCACAACAAAACAACATCGCCTCTAAAACACAATCGAACGTTAAACGACCTCATTTTTCCTGCAGATTTTAACACGGCTTTAGTATCCGATGAGGTTCTGTGGCGTCTGCCGATCGACCTGAACGTGCATCAGAGTTTCATGTGCGCACGATGGCTTGAGAAACGCAGCGAGCTCAGGAATCTGTCGTGCGAGTTTGTGTGGAGACCGTCAGTGAAGCAACCTTCTGGCGCAGTCAATGTCCTTTTCCCCTTGGATGGCTTCCCAAGGAGCCGTCGTGGCGGGAACTCATGAGAGCTACACGGGCAGCAACCACCTGGCAAATACCGCCCACCAAATCACAAGGTCTCTTGGTGCGGTCATGGCACCCAAGCGTACCCTAAACGTCGTCCTCGATCTGATGTGCTCCTTCAAACTGTGCTTGGAGAACATTCAGCTCCTGTGGTTTTCTTTAAATGTTGGTGGATATTAGATTACGTTACGAATATGAGAGCAAGGTAGGTGGTGACGTAATAAAACTGCGTATAAGTGTGTTTCTCTTAAGTGGAAATAAAAGTAAAAGGCATCCTAGAGACGATACAGGGAAATGAGCGTCACCAATTCTTCTATGTTACCTAAGAGTAAAGTGGAGGTAAGAGTGCACTTGTGTTTGAGCACCATGCATGCAAACTTACCTATCATTTGACTTGACCATTGACTCCTTAGCAACAGCAATCCAAAAGCGTCTCTCAGTCCAGAAGATGCCACGTGACTGGCTGCTCGAGCTCCGAAGCATCAGTAATCGGCATGCACACCACAACATGCTCATAAACAAAGACGTTACAGACGAAGAGGACCAAAGAGAACTGGAAGGAAGTTCATAGACCGTCAAAGAGACTGAAGATAAAAGGAAGCGAACCTGCACGCAGAAAAGTAAGGGGTTCAAGGCCTTCTCAGGACAAGTTTTGGCGCGAAACGTCATGCGTACTAAAAAGCGCGGGAGCTCCGTACGTACGTGTGTGTGTACCTGTTATCATTGCACCACACTCAACACAGACGAGATCTGCGTCTTGCAGTTGTTGTTATCAAGTCGCGAAGGTTTGAACGCGCAACTGAAGGTTGTCCCATAAACTGATCGCACTATCAACCGACTTAACGCTCTGCACCCGATGTCTGTGAGCCATTGTGACTGCGTGCGATGTGGTTCAAGAAGATGAACGTCAGAAGAGAAAAATGATTGCGAATCGTGTACAAAGAATTGAAGCGATCGTTCTTCTATTACGAATTATATACAAAGAATCGAAACAATTGTTCCTGTATTACGAATCGTGTACAAAGAATTGAAACGATCGTTCCTTTATCATGTTGCCACGTCCTCTCTCCGAAGATTCAAAATCCACAGTTATTCATCACAAAAAATAATAATAAGAAAAACATAATTGCCTATAAGGAATTCTGTCTTGAGTAGTTGGAATCAATTAAATATATGCAGGTGTACACAATGTTTAAACATATAAGTAGGAGTACACAAGCAAACTGTTCATATGCTTCTATGAGTACGTAAAAATAGTAACTTGTGCTTTAAATGTTTAGCATTTAAAGTTGTTTAAAATGTCTTATCGCCCAGATTCGTACTTCGACTTGGGACAAAAACGCACTACTATAACTTCCCCCAGATTATTTACGTGAATATTATGCTTCTAACTACATTTATTATTTTAGCTTAATTGTCATTTTTACTTTTGGAGGTAAAACCTTTCACGTTTGCGAAAAGGATAAAAATTTATTCCAAAAAAGACTAGGCTTTCATCGAATGAAGATAAAACCTAACACCGCATAAAATTTTTATTTTAAGACTAATTTCGAATTTTCCACGCAAAAACAATAGCTCAAAATTTAGATGATGGTTTCTTTGCTCTGCGAGTATGAATTTTTGGAGTGCTTCTTCTTTTACAAAGTCTGCCAAACAATTTGGACACTACAATTGCAACTAAACATCCCCCCTTAGTAACATCAGAAACCTGAAAAAGTTTACTTACTTTTTTGGAATGTTCCTAATCTAAAAACTCTCACTAACTTTTTTCTGAGACCTGATGCTTTGAAATACAGGCTCGTAGCCTCTTGAGTTTGGTCCGTCCTGCCTGCATTCTGTAATTATGCAAGACTTCATAGAATCAAAAGCAGCGGTTGGCGACGACCTCACATGACCTCAGAGTGAGGCCGAGCTCAAGGGGCTGATGCAAAAATGCAGGCGTGTGCTCAGGGCTCACAGCTATAAGGATACAAAGTTCTTTTTTTTTAGCAAAAA
This sequence comes from Trinorchestia longiramus, assembly GCA_006783055.1. NCBI lineage: Eukaryota > Metazoa > Arthropoda > Malacostraca > Amphipoda > Talitridae > Trinorchestia > Trinorchestia longiramus. The sequence continues at coordinate 229,941 of VCRD01000383.1, forward strand.
CACCTCAATCAACGGGATTTATTTGGTGCTTATTACTGCTATTCAAATTTAAAGCCAAAGTCTCACATACAAACTTGTCTATGTGGAAAAATATATGCCATTAGCGACTGTGTTATTCATTCCTTTAATAAGATTGTAATTATTCGGCAAAATTTTTATAGCAGACTTCACAATAGCATGTGATGGATGAAATTTATTTTCACTTTGAATTTTGCACATTCATCTCGCAGCTGTTTGGTTTTTGCTTACGTCAACTATTTATCAAACGGGCAAAGGATATTTTTTTCTCGAGCAATATTTTTCTAGCGTATCTATTCAAACCTAAACATCATCAATCTGTTGGCTATTGTTTTCTTCTCGTTAGGAGATTGGAATTTCTATGCATGAATACTCGCTTGAGTCAATTAGTTCAGAAGCTATTTCAGCAGTTTTCCTATGAACTATTTCAGCAGTTTCCCTGTGAGTTATTTCAGTAGTTTCCCCATGAGTTATTTCTGCAGTTTCCTATGAGTTTCCAATAGTAAAAACGAAAAAAATTATTTAATGAGCTTTCATTCGCTGTTGTACTCGTATGACTCAAAAATAGAAAAAATTTGATGATTATGTTCCTTCTGTTTTTATTTTGTAATTAATAAATGCAACCAGCAGGCACTTGATGGTCAGTTTGGTTACGATGACCATCAGAGGCTCGAAGTTTTCAAACGAATCGGCGCTCACCCAAAAAACTTTGCATTAAAAAATTTGCGTAGTCACACTGCACGTACTTGGAATAAATACTTTGAATACATGCACATACTATATGCTCTGACAACAGAGGACTCTTGCAATTCAGTGAAATGATTAGTAATTTAGCAATTAAGTGGGTCAGTGTGGTTTAATTAACTGAGTTATTGTGGGTAAAGTAACTGTGTCATTGTGGTTCAATTAACTGTGTTACTGTACGTCACGTAACTGGATCAGTGTTTTTCAATTAACTAGGTCATTGTGGGTCAACTAACTGGGTCAGTGTTTTTCAATTAACTGGGTCATTGTGATTTAATTAGTTGGGTCATTATGGTTGAACTAATTGCTTCCCTGTAGCTCGTATCTGAACTGAATATGCATTCAGGATTCGAAACAGCTGCACTTCATAATATTCTCAAAGAAATGGACTATGTGTATCACATGAAACTGATTTAGATCCTTGCCTGACTGAGTGAAACTAGATGTATCCCATACAACAGTCCCGGGTCTCTAAAGATTATGTTTTTTTGAATATCTTGCTTGATGCTGACTTTCTTAGTCCGTTGTCTTTTGAGATGAACTATCCCAGTAAAAATATAAACCGACTGAAATAACAAACATCAGCGTTGCCTTCTCAGATTTGAACACTGGAAGAAAATATGAAGTGGTAATTTCTAGTTAAATATTATGGAAACAAAGTTTATGCCGACTTAAAAATATATGAACTGCTCTATTGTGCGTCGTATTTAATTGAAAAGGAGTACACAAACAAAGCGAAGTGGAACATGAGACAGAAACTATTCTTAGTAGTATTACAAGTAAGTATAACTAGTAAAACTGGAATAATTAATACAGCTATTATGATCAGTATAAGTAGCATAACTAGTATACAACTATAACTACATAGTATTAAGCACATCTGGTATACTATTATAACTAGTATTAATGATAGGATAGTAATGATATACGCATAGGTTTTCGTATTTCAGGGCGATGTATAAAGTGTGTGTATCGACATAAATTTTATGTATCGACATCTACGTTAGAGGTGTGGAACTATAGAGGTCGCTCGCCGTAGAACCACCGCTGTCCAAACAAACCAGTAATCGAAGAACAGCCAAGTACCTGCACTTGAAAAGGTTCGAGATGTATAGTTTAGCGGCTAAAGAAAATGTCAAAACACTTGTAAAATTTATTGAAAGGACCTTGTGACTCTCAAGACTAACGAAGTCGTGTAACTCTCAAATTGATTGAAAAGTGGGCGGGGTATATCACAGACGTTTAGAAACCTATTTCAGACCATTGGACAAATAGAGAGATTGAAAAATGGGAATGATACGTGGAAGGAGCAAAGTTCATATAAAAACGGTAGGAAGGATAGATCGGAGGACTTGGGAACTAGATCTCTGCGACGATGTAGGGGACTTGGGAACTAGACCTCGACAGCAATGTAGGCTATTACAGCTAGAGCAACATCTAGGGCCTAGGCATAGGTATAGGTTAGGGGGTATGGGTAGAGTAGGTGTAGAAGTAGTTGAAGGAATTAAAATAACCATCACACCGACGAATGACAGTAGATTTTACACATGCACCTACCCGTGTATAAAGGGAAAGAATTAATTGTGCAACAGCAAGGAATGGAAGGGGTGTTGTAATCGTGAGTGTTAAACATCGAAGCCCATCATCAGCGAGTCTTTAGAGTAAGAGCAAGTTTTAATGTTGTTATTTTCAATGTAATCGAGGTAAGCGATAGGGTAAATCTTATAATTTTATGTGAGCGTCCATTGATTATACGAAATTGTTCCGTGTGCATACTTAACTATTCATCTATCAACTATGTAATTGATCTATAATAGAGCACTGTTTAATGAGACCTTATGCGCGGTTCATATGCCAAAATGTGGTAGATGGCTTGCATTTCCCATCTCGTGATGTTTAGAATAACATGTGTTAAATCTTTCGTGTGTATTATTGTCCTGTCTATTGCCACTGGAAAGAAATATCGGGAATCTTTCACCATTCCATGTATTCAGAGGATTAGAGTCCCTCTAGTGCGATTACGTAAGCTTCTTGCATTTAATTAATTGTGTTATTTACAAGTATTAACTGAAATATAACGGAAGAACAACATGCAGAAAAACCATGCATTGAAACCAAGATTAAGTAAATTATGAGGGGAAAAAAGAACTCATCACCAATATATCAATGTACGATCAAAAGTAGGCAGCAAAGTTTTCCATTTTTATATTCACTAAACAAACATTCAATAACAAATAGACATTTTAATAGACCTATTGCCACATTAAGCACAGCTAGTATACTATTATAACAAGTATTAAGCACAGCTAGTAAACTATTATAACTAGTATCAAGCACAACTAGTATACTATTATAACTAGTACAGCTAGTTTACGCAAGTCATAGCCGTTATTTTCACCACAGGTTGAGCGCATTTGTCTCTCTTTCAGTATTTGTATTCAGGCCTCATCTGCACCATGAGATTATCCCTCAGATCTAGAAAAAACTGGGCAATCTTTTTCTGTGGAAATCATTGTTTGAGTCACAAATCATTTTAGTCGATCGCACAACACTCGTGTACGTGGGGGACAATCAGCCTGCTTAGAAATGCACTGCTTGTCCACCGTACGTACATATGTGACATGTATTGTACGTATGTGACACAGACACGTATTGTACGTATATGCATATGTATGTGACAGAAATTGTACGTATGTGACGTGTAGTGGACGTATGTGACATGTTTTATACGTACGTGGCATATAGTGTACACATGTTACATGTACATATTGAACGTTTGTGACATATAGGGCCTAGTTTTTTGTTAAAGCTGACGTTTATTTTGTTACTAGAGAAGTGGGCATCCCAAGAATAGAATAAAATTTAGAATAAGGCAATAGAAAAGAGCCGTTTGGCCCATTCTTGGGTTGATACCCAAGTCTCATGCCATCAAGGAAAATATGCCATCGTAATGATCAGTTTCCCATGCATTTCATAGACTATAATGTTCCTAAATATACAGAGACGGGCAGAATTCCCAATATGTTATGAATTTGTACATCAATATTGCAGAACACGGCTCAACACCACTGCAGTTTCCATTGTGTTTGTTGTTGTTTGTTCGACAACTTTTCTGTCTAGTTATCATAGGAGACTTAGCAACTTCTAGTTTACGCCGCACCTGCAGACTTAAATTAAAATAACCATTAAAATTTGGAACTTTAGTGAAGTATATATGTGCTGATGAGCAATAAACTGCAATTACTGCAGTATAGTCTAATAAAGTGCTACATAGTGTGGTATATTCTAATATACTACAATATACTATACTGTACTATAATATGCTACACCATACTGTAACATGTTCTAATATACTGTAATATCCTACAATATACTGTAACATTTTACAACATATTGAAATGTGTTTCTTATTCTGGGCTGCACATCATACTTGGAGCGTTTGAGTTTCTGTTTACAAATTTATGGAACTAATAAAAAATCCACGTCTATCAGTGTATGCATTAACATTTGGGTCAATGTTTTGCGTGAGTGTAAGCATATCTGTGTAGACATTGCATGAGCGTTGAAAATAATGAAATTTTGAGCCATATTCCAGAAAAAAAATTACCCCCTCTTCATTGTAGTGTACATCTGCCGATTTACCCACACAGCGGTGAACTCCTTAACTGCTTTGCTCTCCTAGCAACAAATTGAGAGCTTGAAAAAAGACCTAGTGCATATTTTTATTGAAATTTAAATTTTTGACGTAATAACGGTTGAAATAAGTCTTGACATTAAGTGTGTTAGTGAAAATTTGATTGAAAAACAAATTTACTCTCCTCTGTTCGTGCGGAATGTCTTAATTTTCACTTGCCTTCGTTTTGTCTTATTATTATATTGCTTTGAAGTCAGATTTTTAGGACGATATTTTGGGGGAAAACAGCATGTGAACGCCAGGGTTCACTGAATTGCTGCCAAATTTAAGACTAGAATCGACTTTCAAAGTTTCTCTCAAATAAAAATATGTATGATTATAACGCCTAATATTCAAATAATTTAAGTTTTTATGTATACAAATTTTGAGAGAACATGTATTTTTTTCGCTTGATGAAACTTTGGTACTGGTTCAAAGACTACACGTCTTCACAAACTTTCATCTAATTCCAAAGCATCACTTGAGAACAAAGGCACACACGAGTGAGTATTATCTCTTGCTTGAACAAAAACTTTAGAGTACTTCGTGCACTCATAAATGTCGATTGTTTCTTTGTGCGTTGTTTCAAACGATGTCAAGTTCAATTCCGGAAAGACTAATTGGACTGCAACAATGTCCATAGAATAAAGCTCACTCTGATCAATATGCTCGAAAACTTACGCTTTCTATAATGGCTTACGATCATTGTACTCAAAAATGCTTTGAAATCCCAAATGAGAATAAAACAAATTTTCTTTCTTAATTACTCGTACGCTCATTAACATGTATGGGAAAATTTCACTATATGTATGAAAATGTCGAAAAATTTAATTCCAAGTACAGCTACTCGAGAGTTATTACTACTCACTATTGTAATACAAAAACTTTGAAGTAGGAGATGTCACCGATTTAACGAAATGTTATACTATCTTCCGTAGACTTTCTGCACATCTACCCGAGATTTAAGTCCCCGGGGGCAAGGTGATCGTTTTCCCGTGAGGAACATCACTTCAGTATCTGTGCTTGAACTTTAAAACTTTGTCTTCGGTGCTTAGAGATTGTGTCCTCGAGCGCATCTGTCTTCTTTTTTTGGCCTCGATTACCATTCTGGTCGAGTTTAGTTCTAACGAGAGGCGACCTATTGGGATGGTCAGGCGCAGTTAAATGAACTGCTTTTACTTGAATTCAACGGACCGAGATCCTCTGGAGACCTGCGATGACAGACTCCAATTGTTTTCTGGGCCTCTGTTGTAGACAGAGCGAGAATTCTCCTCTCGTTCAGATAGACTCCTTTTGCAGGACATTTGCCTTTTCTTATGGAATGCATAAAATATCACTTGGGTTTTAAAGAGTTGGGTGTGAGGTTTATTGTGAGTATAAAAATGAAGCATTTTCTTTTTATATAAGGCAGTTTTTTATCATGATATCCTTGTTTTTTTTTAGAAAATGAAACACAACTTTTTGAAAGAAATGTTAGTTCTATTTGAAGCATTTCTAAAGTCCATTTGTGGAATTCTTTAGGGAATTTTCTTAGAATTTATTAAATTGAAAACATTTTCATGCAGATGCAAATTTATACACGATGGTCTTGTAAGATATATGGAAATGTAGAGAGCAATATTTAAATTATTGTAATACTGCACGCACCACATGTTATTAAAATGCTACAGACACTGCAAGTTATTAAAAATCCAACAAGCAATGCAAGTTATTGGAATGCAACAAACAGGGAGAGTTATT
>VCRD01000383.1:239404-314364 GCA_006783055.1 Trinorchestia longiramus
TATACACCCCAGTCACGATGACTCCTATACTGTATAATGGTCATACTAACAACAATTACTCTTATCCTCTTTCGTCCCAATGACCCCTGTCATTCTTAACCACAATAAACTTTATCCTACTACATAATGTGTTGTATCCTATTGCACTGCAATTAATTCAAAAATACCCTTTCACTCTATATTCAGAGTGCTTTACGGCACCAAGTCCTGTTTAGTAGAGTAGTGCTATAATTTCAATTAACGGTGCTTTTAAATGTGCTGTATTCTGCCGTGGTATTTTTCCTAGTCGTGTGATTGCTTTTCTAGTGTAAGGAACTTATTTCCTTCCAATTTCTGAACACCATTCCGATATCAATCTATTTTCATTCCTGCTTTTTGAAACTTGAATCCAAGTTTAGCTCAGTGCCCGAGCTATAAAACGCGCATGAGTTGCAACCGAACACTGAATAGTTGATTGAGTATTTATCTACCGGAATTTGGAAGGGAACTTCTTCCATTTCTGTAGTTTTACTGAAGTAACGGAAACTGCGGCTATTGACAACTTTGTCGCACGATCATGGCCTCTGAATTCTGAGGGTTTTCTGAACTGCCAGCTAGCGCTCATTTGCCTCTGACTTAAGCGCTCGCATTAGATATCGCACGTCATCGTAAACTTGTCTGCCTTATCAAACACCAGGCGCCAGTAACTGCTGCGCCTCACGAACACCGATTCGCCTGCAGGACAAGACTCGCTACTGTAACACAAATGTGGACGCAATATCGGGAAATGTTCGTAAAACTCTTCCTCGGAGTAACATTTTCATAACACAATAATGGACAGAATACTTTCCGAAGAAAACAATTAAGAAATCAAATTTGAAGTGAATGTTACGGGCGTGAAATGTAGACCAAAAACACTGCTGACCACGGGGCAAATAAAATTTAATGATAGCTTGATGTTGCTCTTGCCGATTATTGTTAATTGTTTTTATCAATAGCATGTGGTAAGATAGTCAAAGGATGTGTGTGCGACAACAATGAGGATCATTGCTTGTCCAAAGTTTGGACGAATAAATCCGTAACTTATTATTCTGTAGGATCATAGATGAAAATTTGAAGCTACTTGATCATCTAATACTATCTGCGTGAAGTGTTGGAATGAAAATTTTTCTTTTTTCTTGAAGTTGCACTGGATTTCACAAAGGGCTTTTAAGAAGTTGCGTTACGTGACCGCTTATTTCTTCACTCGTTAGCAGCGCTCAAAGCCGTCTGACCATGTCTGCCTGATACAAGCTAAGGTTTACACGGTGTTCTGTAGCATACGAGTCACACACTCATACTCTTCAATGATGCATTGAAGGTCACAATTTTTGAGGTAATGAATACTCTTATTTGATATTATGATCCTTTAACGGTGTACAATTGTTGAATAAAATTTTGGGTCATAATCATCCAGCGTTTATTGTTAGTTAAAGGCTGTTGGCTGTTGTTAGTTCCTCTGAACTAGATTAAACGGTTTAAACAGGAATATGTCTCCTCGAATGGACTAAATTTTCAACCAAGCCGTCCGTTTTTCTTACAGAATGTTTGCAGACGATTTGAAGTATTAAGTTAGAAAAATAGTAAAGTGTTTTATTGATGATGTACTCAAGTTTGGAAAATTGCAAATCACTAATTTTGTTACCTTGGCAATATTTTCACTCATTTTCAACGAGATTTCTCCCTCGCTCCTCCAAATTTTTAATGCCTCTTACAAAAAATTATTTGGGTTTACCAGTTCTTTCATGTACCCCATAAACAGAGCATGATCCTCCTTGGGTGTAGTTCTTGATTTAAAACTGACTGAACTTTGAGTTCTACCCTGCCACTATATTTTCCATTGAGTATTATTACAAAAAATCCATTTCTCATCCTCAATAACAATTCTTTCCGAAAAAGACTTCTCACGCTTCCTTCAAAGCAATGGTGTACAGACAGTCAAACTTTGGTTGTGCATCACTAATAATGGCGAGTCCACTGTCCAGTATTGAGATCTTTCTCCTTTCATGAAGCCTTCAAGCTCGTTTGAGTTTGAATTGTCCTATACTGCTTCTTTAGGAACTTTAAATTGGCCTCTACTGCATCTTAAAGGGCTCTTATCAATCGACTTTGGTCTTCCTAAATGTGAACTATCCCTGAGATGAAAATCTATCTTCAAGTAAAAACTTAGCAAACCACCGTTGGCATTTACGGCTATTCAAAACGTTGTTCCCATATACAGAAAAAATGTTTCGTTGTTCTGATGTGCCTTGTATTAAAAAAGTATATCGTGTTTTGGATACTCTTTATCAACATCAATTTATTTGGTGGAGAAACAATTGAACATCTTAATTTGGTAATTATTCCTGAAAACAAATCAGGAAACATTAGAACTTACATTCTAAGCCAGCAACGATTTAAAAGTAGCTTTTTTAACACGTTGACTCCGAAGTGGTACGTATGTGTACCACTTAGGTTAGGTTCTGTAATTTTTTCAGATCCTTCTAGTGACTATGCGTACAAAGTAAAGTGTTACACGAATCAGGCAATCGGAGTCAACGTGTTAAGCATACAACATCAGGTTTATCAACGATGATTGACGTTGTCTAGTGATATTGCTAGCTCAACTGACAGTTTCTGACTAACGCCATCACGGCGTTCGAAAATGAGTATTCTCATACGATGATAATTTTTTGGTAGTTATTTTGTAGTTGTATTAAACACCCGTGTGCCGAACAACCTCACTTTAATCAGTAATTGGATGTTAATGTTCATAGTAACTTTCATAGTGCATTTGTAGAAGCTGTGTGAAGGAGCTCGAAATATCGTAGCTTGGACTGCAAGAGTTCCATATCGAAAATGATGAATCTGAAACATTAATGATATTGTAAAAGTACCTGATTTTTACCTACGAGTCTCTTAGATTCACGCGATATTTGTAGTACTGTAAACTTTAATGGTCATTAAAGAGGATTGCGCATCTCTTCCTTGAATATTAACTTCTACTAGAGAGTATCTTCGTGTTATAAATTCAGTTACTGATGTTCGTACTCGACATTTCTACAAATTTAATCTACTTAACTTGTTTTAGTTACGCAGCTGCGTTCATAGCAAGTAGTTGTTTGTGTCTTCACTAAAAATGTGTGGGCTATCCATGAATCTGGATCGAATTATGCATGCATATTATAATTTGTTCCAGTTGATTCATTCATTATTTACCTGTTTTGAAACAAATTTGAACTCGTAGAAAGCCAATTTTGTGCGCTTCAATTCCCCTAGCATATTTTATTTGTGCATGGACAGTAATTTGTGTGAGTTTGATTGTGCAGTATGTCCCTGTGTTACCGCATGTTATGTTTCAAATAAAAAATGTCTAATGGTAGTACACCTTCTGATGAGTTCAGTGAGGTAGATTTGGTAGAATTCTTCTTGATCAAAATTAGATTAAACCGACATGAACATTTGAATGAAAGATCATTGTACGTACCACATTTTGAATAAAGGTTAGTTTAATTGTTTTTTTTTCTGAAAATACTGTCTTCAATACCAACATAAGGGCTTGTTTTCAAAGTGAATAGCTTTACTTGTTTCTTTTAGCTCCGTCAATCACGTCGGTTCAACAGACATAAAATCTGAACCCAACCCAGGCTGTCTCAGACTCATAGGTGTAGTGTCTGTATATTATTACAAGTTTAATAGTGATTATTTTTGTGCTCGCTCGCATATGTTACATGGTTAATTACAAGGACCGACACATAGTGGACATCCACAAATTAGATGGCAATACTTGTCGGTAAATGTTCCAATATTTTTAATGTGACTCCTCTATGGGTTGTTCTGAAGGACCTTATCCTTCGTCGTACTTGGCAACCGAACGCTCCTCGTGCGTACATCTGTTTTCTGAACTCCTCTCGTGAAAGTTGGTCGACAAAGTCTGCCTCTATCAGAATACTTGAAGGACTTTGCGTTCCTCCAAGGGTTCTAGGGCTACTGGCAGCAGATACAGCAGCAGTAGCAGGGAGCGTCTTTCGTAGATTTAGTTAACCGTTTTTATTTTCAATCCTTTCTCTTCCTCATTCCAGCTACCTGCTCGAATGCAATCGCTTTTACCTCACTTCCCTCTCTAATATTCAGTTCTAAAGTAAGGGGATGCTTTGTAGAACTGTCATTGTCCAGTGTACGTCTGTGTCCTTCAACTTTAGTAATACTTTTAGATGGGGGGAATTGTTTCACTCTTCAATCATGACGGTCACATTTGCTTTCCTGCTATTTTCTTATTTTTAGCTTGAAAAAAATGTCCCAACGGCATATTTGCAGTATAATCGTGATTACAAGCCTTATTGAAAGCTGTAGAGAATTTAAAATTGGGGATGTTTATTGAAATACACATTTAGCTTAACCATAAATAAAACTGTTTCTAGTTACATAACGTTTATAATCGCTATTTGCTAACATTTCTTGTTGACTACGCAACGCTGAGTTTGATAATGAACAAATCTACCTTGTGAAATAATCAACACCTGCTGAAAGAGTCTGTTGTATGTTTAATATCGTTAGGTTTGCTTTCGTTCTAATTCTCTGCTTTGATTAGGGATATTTGACCGACTATCGTCTTTTTTTCCTGGCATATCTCCTTTTTTAACACGATGCTTCTCTTGATCTAAGCGTCACGTCTTGTTGAGTATGCCCTGCTCATTGCAGTTACTGGAAGAATAGAATAACAGTGCTGCATTTTCAAACAAAAAAAGTACAGTTGAATGAATGAGTTCTATTAGGAAAATGAATCAAACTTGGAAAAAATTTCTAAAATACAAGTTACTGGTCCACCGGCGTCAACGTTAAATTTTGCGTAGATCATAAGGTAATTAATTGGTCTACTCGATACCTTAATCTTGGCGTATTCTAAGCTAAAAAATTATCTTAATGGACGAGTCATTTCATTTGTGGATATAATTAATTTCGAAGTAGTCAACTGTACTCATTAAGCTATTCAGCAACAATAGTACTTTGTAATCTTAAATATATTTTTTCTATTTGCAATGATAATCATTATAGCAATTGACTCTGAAATTGGGCGTATGAGATTTTTTGTTCCAGATATTATAAGCAAACGTTCGTACTTGAAGCATGCTCTACTGACCAGCACTGAAATAATTGAACGGGTATTGACCGTGCGCATATGTCACATTTTCTGATATCAGTTATCAGTTTTACATAGTGAGCAACATCGATATGAGTTTTGAAATTCTAATTTCTCTTAGCTCAGAGTACTTCAGAACAAGCATTTAAATGTACAATAGCAGTAAAAGCGCACTGTGTCCTGTACATTATACTTTTGTTTGCAACACAAAACGTATGGACAAAACATACCAATAATGTCACATACACGCCTGTGGTGGTCATGGGGTTAGAGTAGCTCCTTGCTTCTTATTTGTTATTCAGAGATGTGAAGTGTGCAGCATTACCAAAGCGACTGGCATGGAAAGCTTTTACAATTCTAGGCTATGAACATTTGTTTCAGTGTTCAGTCAGTTTATTTGTATTTACATATTATACTTCCCATGTCACATGTGATTGCTCACCAAAATCTAAGCTACATTATCTCTCTCACAGTTCTCTTGATTCGCCTGAAAAATAGGAATCTGATTTATTCGTTGTCATAACGAATAATTGAATTGTGTTGTATGGTTTAATGAAAGTAATGTGTTGAAGTACTTTGAATCCATGGGAAATTCAAGAGAAATGCTTTATGGTTCATGTTTTAACTCTCAAAGCTCTTTTTTCTGGTTCTCCAAATGTTATGCATAAAATGCATCTATATTCTTGCAGTCGTATGCACTCGTTGCTGTAACATGCAAGGTGAAAAAACAGAATACTTATCATTTACCCCTCCATCAGAAAACCGATATGTACTCGTACACATGTTTTGTCGTAGACAATGCATCCTTGCTTGTATCTTTCCGTAACTCGTATACTAATTCATACAACTCTCATGGTCATTATAACAATTAATGCTTAACACTCAGGGTCAACAACGCCATATCAGCGGCGTTTCTTCGAGCGGTTCGTGTGGTGCACCACAAGCAACAGGCACCAACGGGAGCCGCGCGGCCACCCAGTCTGCAGAGTATGCCGGACTCACACCCGGCCTGAACGAGGAAGGTGAACTGCAATATCAACTCCAGGAGCTCGACTTGCTCACCAGGCAGCACCACACGCTTCAGAAACACGTGCAGGAGAAGGACTTGGAGTGTGTTACCCTCAAGGATAAACTTAAGCTCAAGAACGAGCTTTGTCAAGATTTGGTGAGTAATTTGAATTAAGTTTTTGGAACGTAGCGTGAATTGTGAGACTACTTAAACAAGACTTTGAAATCAATAATATTGTCTTCCATTTATTATACTTGTGTAGTGAAAAAAAGACAGTATGACAAGTTATTAAATTCTTTTGCTCAGTATTTCATTATAAATTTTAATGATGGGTAACACGTACTCTTTTAAGCGTCAATTTCAGCTTGCTTTGGAATTTTATTTGTGTTTGAATCTAATCAAAATTTAAATCGGTTGTAGTTGAGTGATGACGTTGTTTTTTTGTTGATGCTGTGCGAGTAAGCGGGTTTGTATGAACGTACACACTAAAAATTCGTACATCTTACGAACCACAGGACACGTATGAATTTATTTTTACTTGACTAACTTCGAAGTTCTTTCATTTAATATTAAAATCATGTGTACTTCTATTTCAGCTATCTTTGTTTTATAACCCATTTCACACATGCCCATTTATTAACATCGTCTGTTAGAATTAAAGACCCATTGTCGCTTACGTGGGTAAATGGTCTGCGAACAAATTCTGTGCATTCTGTAACATGTGTTGTACACTTTGTAACACTCAGCGTTATTTTTTACACTGCAGCCGGACCTCTTCCCTGAACCCTATCAGGTATTTTACGATATGTATTAACTTTCTTGTATATACTATGATTTTTGTTTGTGCTTGTTGCACATACTTCAAGAGGCGGTCTCTCTCAATTTGGCATCTTGCATTTTACAATCCGTCTTGCACAGGCTGTAAAATGTAAATATTTTTACAATTTCAGAAGTAAACCTCAACTGTATCATTTTTCTTTTTCTTATTCAGTTGCATTTCTCATATTTTGGTTACTTCTCACAAAGGCTTGATCAGATCCTTCCTAAAAAATGAAGCTACACTTCAATGCTGTAATTATTTTTGAATTGACTCAAGTGTAAACGCTTAGTTTGATGAGAAACTTGTTCATTACTCCAGGTTACAATTCTGTATAATGGAGTAAAAAGTGTATTTCAAAAATACAATAGTTCTTCTGATACTTCACGTCATAGCCAAATGTTGTAAAAGAAGCATTAGTTTGGACTTGCGTTTCGGAAAAGAATATTTCATCATTTTCAGGATGCCGCGAAGGGTACGAGCTTGACTTCAAAGTGGTTTTAAACATTATTCAAACTCTATTGAGCATTTGTTACCGAAAATTTCTCTTATAGTTTGGAATCCCTAGTGTCATCGTTCGATTTATTTTTCAATTTCAGTTTTAGGAAATTTAATATTTTTAACGATCTTTATAAGTTTGCATCAAATATTTGCTGTCAGAGTCCTACTTTGATATCTGACCTGAGAAACTTTAGTTTATTCTCTTATATCCTGTGGCCTCACTGCATTCGCTCCTTGAGTGTATAATTTTATATCTTCCTGTACGTTGGTTTCCTGAACTGGTTCTTCATTGGACTTTCGTAAAGGATGATCGTTATCTGTTTTCCTGTGGGACAAATAAATAGAATGTTGTAGCAATTATAGTCGTTATACGAGTCAATGACATGGAGGCAATAAGCATTCATGTTTGAGTAAAAATTACTACTTTTTGCTTCTAAAATTTTACTCTGTTTTTGTTATAAACGTTTATCTTCGCTGGCTTGCATCCTTTTTGATTTTATGTTCAATATACCTAAATTTTCCGTACTGTTTTAAGCCACTTTCCAATGCAGTTTGTTAGGTGTCATTTTCTTATTCTTGAATGTGCAGTTGAGGTTCAAGTCCCGTAAATAAAAAATTGGGGCTGAGAAACTTTTCTTGCTTGTGACCGGCGCCGTCCAATTTATTGCTGGCTAATTACTTTTGCGTCTACTTTATCTCGACGTTTGAACTACCTATCAGCTTATATTTGTTTGGGAATTTGACTTGAAGGAAAAGGAATCATTTTGACTTGACTGGAATGTTCGTTAAGGGAAATTCACATGACTTCATAATTAATCCTATTCCATTCCGGCTTCTTAAACGCACACGTTCTCGCTGCTTCCAAAATAAACATTTAAATCAGTTTTATTTGCATTATTCATAACTGTAAATATACTTTTTATTTAGAAACTACAAAGTTCGTTACGAAAATTGTCCGATTGGATGTCATTACTCTCCCTCTTTTACTTTCTGTCCCGTCAATTGTTCTTTGGGTCTTGATAAACAGATTTGTAAATCACTTCACAATATGCAAATTACTTTTACAGATGCCACATTTGTTATGTATTTGTAATCATCAAACCTTCTAACATGTGCTAAACCTTCAACACAATACAAATTGCATCTGACAGTGTAACAATTTCTAGTGATAGTAACGCAGGATTTTAAAACCTTTTGGCTAATTTTATGTTCCTGCTGCATTCCTAGGGATTTCAAGTTGTTCGTTACAAATATCTGCTTTGCCAGACATTACATGATTTTCATGATTTGCTTAAGATGTAGTTCTAACATCATGAAGATACTTCAACTCGTGGTCTTGGTCTTGGTTCCCCAGTCCCCGTACCAGTTGTGAGCGTCGGTGTTCAAGTTGTTTGTTTTAAAGAAATACCTGCTGCACTAAACGAAACACAACTTGCATGATGCACTTAAGAGTAAGTCGGCGTACTATGACGATACCTCAACTATTTATCGCGCCTGCACACACTCACACACACACCGTTACAGGGTGCATCAATAGGGAAGTGGATGACGTTCCATCACTGAGGTCCGTCATCTCCTGATTGACAATACGTCTCTCCGCCTGAGTGCATTTCCCTTACCATCTTCCCTTGTGTCGTTTTTACCCACTTCCTCCTCATTACTTCTCGGATTTTCTTGGTATATTTCTGAAGGTATATTAGACAACATTCTTAGCTTGATGTTATGTGTTTAACCTGTACGCTGGTTTTAAATTTCTCTGGTGATTTTGGCCTTGTCTTAGTTCTTTGACACCTTTTCTTAAATTCTGTATTAGTCCTTCTTTATCTGTTTTAATTTATGTATTTTCAGCCGTTCATTATTTTATTAAAGACGTTTAATTTTTAAGATTTTCTCTAATTTTTATTGACGTTTTTTAGACTATTTTTAGTTATCAATGATTTTTTATTTTAGTTAATAGTTCTAGGGTGCCTAACATTAATTTTCTATCAGGTTTTAATTTTTTAGTCATCTGTTTTATTTTCTTTTACCTTCCATATTGCATTTCGACCTTTTGTTTGAGCTTTCGTTGGCCTCATATACATTAATAAGTCAGCATCTAATCTTATGAGTCTTTCACTCACGAACCTAAATATTCTTATTTGATCCTTGCAGTCCGTATTTCATTCAGCCTCTCGTTTAAAATTACACTAACAATTTACATAAATTATCTTAACCATTGATTATTATGCGATTTGTTGGTACCCTTGATTGCATCGATCTGTTTTATTTATTCGTTTAGTGAGGGATAATTTTCTTTGTTCGTTTGTTTTTTTAGGGGCGGTAAACTTTTCTCGACTCTGAGAGCCGTGGACATCTTTTCTTCTTACCTCGACGGCAATGGAATAGCTCATGTTTTGATTTCATTGGTCGTAAAAAATAATTTTATAGGTGGTCAAAAACTAATCAAATTAGAGGCACTGCTTAGTTTCGTAAACACTATGGCTCATGCCTTTTGAGTTTATCTTTTTAATACACTAGCGCTTTTGCCGTAATTGTTTCGGATGAAATAGTGTGTCTCTTGCTGTTATTAATAATGAACACAGACCCCATTTTTATGAAGGTCAGAAATTAGTGAATATACATGTATGTATTATTTCTATTCACCTAACCCAATACCCGTGTATTGAAGTCAAATCTAAACGCTTGAATTGACCTATCCTTAAATCCATTGCATAGCTTTCAACCAAAAATTGTGTTATTTTGTGTCTTAACCTTATTGACGATTACTTACGGAACGGTTGTACACAGTGCTACATTTTGTGGTTTTTCTTGAAATAAATGTATTTATTTTACTTTGAGTATTGTTGGGTTAATTCATCTAACACGTCGTAAAACTAGCCCTGAAGTAATTGGATATCATTTTAATCGTTCGATTTTATTTTTCCAAAACACTAGGGCTCGAAAATAAATTTTTATCGTACCAATATCTGTATTACTGTGTGTATTACTGTGAAATAATATTTCTCTAGCAGCCTTCTCATCCGCAGGAAAGTCAGCTCGCCAAAGTGATTGAGAAAAATACAGAACTTACGCTGCAGAATTCCGATCTGCAAAAACAGATCCAAAACCTACAAAATGTAAGTGGCTCGGCGTGTCTGTTTTCCTGCACAATTTGGCACTGAATTTATTAGTCTATTATCATAAATAGAAAAGCATTCAGGCATAGTAATAATTAACGATTACTTGTGTGATTCATTTATTGAGAACTATGTTTAATTTTAACCATAAACTGGTTGAGTATTCTTTGCTAAACACATTAGCAGTACTTTCGTTTTCGCCGTCACACTTGTTTATGAGCATTAGGCGTGCATTAAATACGAGTATATAACATTGCATACGACGTTTACAGTTTCAAATTCATTTATAATTGATCCTTAAGTCTTTTTCTTAAATTTCCCTTTGTTAGTTCTTTTTTTTCGACAAAACTGTGCTAGCTAGTTGTCAGTTTACGGTGTGCACTTTTCCTTCACCATGCTAGAGTAACTCTGGCTGTTGTAATGCAGGATCGATGATGAAACTCAGCGCGGAAGTCGAGTTTGTTGATGTGGCTTATCTTGCTGTGAGCGATGACGTTAGTCGTTCACCTTATCATGCTTGCGTCTCCTTCTGATCAATGACTCGTTATTTTTCTTTAAACTATGACGGAACTTATTTATTTCTCACATGTCAGGATCGAATTTAGGACGGCGTTGTTAATTTTCTTATTGCACTTCGGCTTACAAAATGTTAGCATGCCACAAATGTGTCGAATAAGTTTTCTTTGTTGCATTCACTGACGAGAAGCAACATTCAATTCTCGGTTGTTCATTGCGAAACTGTGGTAAGCGAGCCTGTCTTAAAATAATGTCCAGGCATAGTTCTCTACGAGTAAGAAAATAAATTTGTCACACGCATTCTTTTCTCAATAATTTTCTAAAAAGTTCTTCCACACACTAGTTTCAATCTGTATGTAAGTTTGTACTAAATATAAACTTTACATTCCTGAAAGCGGCAACTCGTGCAAAATGTAAAATTCCTCCTGAACGTGTAGCAGAAATATTTAGAAAGGAGAACTGGACCTGCAATGCTTTATCTTAATGTTGTCTGACTGACACAGGTGAACACCAGCGTGCCAGCAAGCTCGTCCTACAACGCAGGAGACTCCTGGACAGCCGGACTGTCCACTGCAGCAGGTTTCAACCTCGACTATCTCTCTAGGGTGAGCAGATCTTCTTTGATGTTTCACCTTCCAGCTTACTGCAACTTGACGTGGGCCTCAAATATAGCTCTAGGGTACGCTGCCGATTTTGCATTGTTGGTTTCAACGGTGTTACATGCCTCGAGTATCCTTCAATGGCGCTGAGATCGTTTCACTCTTTGTATAATTGCGCTCTTAACAAATCATGATGCTATCTTGACTGTCATTGTATTAGAAAGCTACGGAAAATTATTGGTGGTTTTATACTTTGTTCATGTTATTAATTTGTGGTGCCAGTCTTGGTTGTCTTTTGAGGGTGAGCATTGCGTTTCAGATACTCAGTCCTTCAAAACACTGAAGCTTTAGTATGAATGTTGTAAATGTGATGGCCTTCAGAAATCAAATACTCGAGCGTAAATGTATTTATCCTTGATCTTCTGCAGTGACTTTGATTGTGGTCCAACATCAGCTGTAGTTTTACCGCACTCTTGTCGTCGTTGCTGTGCTCTTTCTTAGTGCTCACTTCATGAGAGTAGCGGAGTTTCAGCCATCACTTCTCACAGGCTCTAGCGTGTATTGCTAATCGTAATAAATTGAAATAATATCTATTTGCTACTACAGAATCTTCAGCCTAAGCCCTGTACAAATATTTTCTTACGAGGATGAATCGTATTTTGCCACGTTTTAAACGTAAGATATTTTCTTGCTCCTCTGAAGCAGACTAAAATTACCATTAAGAAATCAATCCGACTTCTCCAGAGCTTACTATGCAGAATGCACTACTCATAAATGGTAACGTGTTATATGTACCGTTTAGTTTGTGCTTTGTATACTCTGTACATATGTTCACTAATACTCGTAATTTTTGTCTTGCTGCGTCTGGTGGATCACAAATAACTCCTTCCCATGCGACTGGCTTATGTTTATTACTTAATTTTTGATTTCGTTCATACTGCAAATGAACCCTAGTTCGGTTCCGGTTCAATGTATCAAAATTTCGTTTATCGTTTAATTTTTCATCATTCTGCCTTCCAAAATTGTAAAATATTTTTCTACTGTTTCTTTTTCATCGAATTCGCTTTTCCTTTTAACCGTGTTTCGTGTCTGTGTTTTCTTTAAAACAAAAATTATCAATTACATAGCTTTTGTTTTTTATCCTATTTTCATCTTGCATGTCTTTTTGAGCATTTTGAAGATAAATTGGTAACGTTCTTCTGCATTTATTGTTGGTAAATTGTCCATGTTTTCCCCATTATGCTTCGTCATTTCCACTTCTTGTTTTGTGTACATTTTGGTCTGTTTTTTCTTTGTGGCATTGTCTCTTGCCGGGGTTTTTAATACATTCTCCTAACAACGCCATCCTTCTTTTTGTTGTGAATAATTTTCTGTGTGATCATTATTTCCATGCTGATAATTACAAATTTGTTCTCATTCAAATTCATATCAATCAATTTCATTCCCCATTGATGCATTATAATTTCGTAATCACCTTATCATTTTCCTGGTTTCGTAACTTTCTATTTTTCTCTTCGTTCTATTAACTTAGCTTACTTTACTATCTTCATTTATGCATATACTGATCTCAATCACTGCAATCATGATCGTATTTCCTATCACGTCCGTGAAAAAAGTGAATCCCTGATTCTTCCTGCAAATTGTTTTTTGAATCTCCGTTGCTGTCACTTGCACCCTCACCCCACACAGTCGGAGGGGGTGTCTGCATGGAGCTGTGATATATCCCGCCCCCCTAAGATGCAAGGGGGGGCCAACACCGTCGAAAATGTGCTCTTTGTGAGTTACTTCTTCACAGACGAGTTGACAAGTCATTTAGGACACGTGATCTTGATGCTTAGTTATGCTCTTCAAATAAATGATATCCAGTTGCGTAGGCTTCTGGAAGGTCTTCTTCTCAAGAAGAAACTTCTCATTTCCTTTGCTTTACTAGTTCTTTTATTAATGGGGAATTATGAAATCGATCGTTCATGCATCAAAACTACAACCAGTTTCAATTTTAGATGTTGTTGCTACACAAATTTATTTTTTCTATTCTACGATGCAAGGTTACGTGTCGTAACGAGTCTGATTATTAGATATGTTATTTTATTCTGATATGGTTAGAGCAGAACTTTTTCTTATACCACCCGACCTTTATGGTTGGATATACTTAAGATATTTTGTAACTTCATTTAAAAATAGTATTTAAACGTACAAATACTTCGATGTTTGACTGGGAGGTTTTAGTTATGCAGTTACTAACAAAGATGAACTACTACGAAATTTATGCTTGTACTGCACGTCTAGGATTTTAGGCTTCTTATTTTTCTGCAATTGTGCTAAAAGGTGAATTATCCTGTTTTTTGGTACAATATTAGTATCGTTTTTACTATGAGCTCAGTTTCAGTAGTTGTTTCATCAGGTGTGTACATCTTTGACTTTCATTTTAGAACACTGTTACTAAGTAAACTGCACAGTCCGTTTATAGTTTTAACTTTGTTCGTAGCAAATGAAAGAAGCAGCTGAGAAGCGACGACTGCTCGAAAAGCAACATGGAGAGACTGTTGTTCAGCTTAAGGAGAAGCAGCAGGAGATCAACAAATCTTCCATCTCTGCCAAGGACAGGAAAGCTCTCTCAGACACCATCGATGGACTCCAGGTCAGGAATAAATCCTATCCGATTATTACAACATGTTCATGATTGAGGATAGGCATCGTATTTTAATCTTCCTGAAATCGCAAAATTTAATCATTGTTTTTCAAGATATTGAGGTTAAAACATAAAATTGATGGTTATCAAGTATCTAATAACTGAAATTAAAACACTGAATAGTGTAATGGCATGTCTGATAAAACTCGGCTAAATTTAGAAATCCATATTCCACTCCGTGATATTAGCGTATGCAGATAACACAGTTTTTAAATTTCTTTCTTTCATGCGCAAGAACTGAACTGAAAATTGCCTTACATCGTCGCCAGAGTTGAAGTTCCTACTCTTACCAATTTGCTACTCATTGTTCGCTCAGTACTAATGTATTGTTTATTTTTAAAACCTGTCGAGTACTGATTTATATAAGACCACTTTATTCATTTTTAAACTACGTTACCAGAGCATTGCAATTTCTTCTTCCTCTTCACCCTGGACCGGTGCTCGGAACTGCTTTTTTGTTCGTGAGGAACTCTTGCTGTACGACTCAATAGTTATAAAATAATTTCATTAGAAGTCAAAAAATCTTCGAATGGGTGGCCCTGTACAGTTTACGGAACGCTATTGCGGTTGCCATTTAAAAACCGAAGCAGTTTTGGGCAATTTTCGAAGCGTTTCGGAATGAATCAAAGGCACCTAGTTTTTGACTCCAAAACGGTAGTTATCAAATGGATAGTTCTTAATTTAAAAGTATGCATCCTTGTTTAAAAATTGTAGTCATTCCGACATAAGAAGGAAATATTAGTATAACATTTGTGCTGCGCAGCTCTCCTTAAAACGCACGTCATTATTTACCTACTTTTTTGCTTTAAACTGCCATCGATGTAATGAAGCATTATATTGATAATGGTGGGATTACTGAAATAAAACGTAATCGTATCCAGCTATAAGAATTAGTTCTACTTGCGTTCGTAGTCCAAAGTTAGATACCTACCTCGTCGAACAAAGTCACCTGGCAGTTATATGAACGTTTGTGTGTGGAGATGTTAGGCAAGACCAAAGTATTTACTCTGAGGAAATTGCGTTACAATATTTATTTTTATTCAAAAGTCTTCTCCAGTTTTCAAATAGCTAAATTAATTCAGGACGCCAACAAGATACTGTCATTATCAAAGAAAGGTGTGTGCTGATATATCGTTGAAGATGTAAATTCAATTTCATTCGAGTGCAGTTTATTAAAAGCCTAAGAACTTTTTTTTATGACGTTGTTAGTGAATCTTGTATACATAATCAGAGTACTTCATTAGTAAGAAAACAAGATGATCACTGTTCATGTTTGCACACATGGTACACTGAACGTGAGATTTTAGTTGAAACATCTGAATGTATTTCATTTGAACGTCATCAAGACGTGTGTTTTCATGTAAGAATTTTCGGAACGTATTTCACTTGCACCATCGCGTAAACCTATGATTTCAATTATAACATAATCTGAACTCATTATTTCATTGATAACATTTTACTGATCTTACATGTGTAATAAAAAATGCGAATGATTTTAATGGCTTTGCGTTGTATTTCAGTCCAAAATCCGTGAGCTGGAGAAGAAGATGGAGGTGCAGAACCTGCGTCACGAGGAGCTGGCACTCGAGATGCAGAGTCTAAAGCGCGGCCACGCTTCCCCTCGAGGATCGTGGTCGCGCTCTGACTCCCTCAGCGTCGACCTCCACTCGCCAGATTCCGGCGATGCCACCCCAGGTCAGGAAAATAAATCAGTTTTTTCTTGAATCACCGAAACGGCAGGAAAATGCTCTAGTTGTTTTCATTATAGCACTGACACGATCGAAGTAACGCCTTCCTGAAATGATTCAATAAAGATGGATTTATGCTGCTTTTGGCATCGTCAGTGAAAATCAACGCTATTACGTGGGTCAAATGTTACTGTAAAGTCGTATTTCACACCGTTTTAATTGTCCTCATTTTTAATGTGCTGCACTGAACGTTTAAATTGGCAAGGTTTGTAGAAACTTGGTTAACTTCTCAAAGAATTGATCAGCGACGCGGACACAAGCACTGGAAAATGCGCTTTCATTGTTGAAAAAATAGAATGATCAGCATAACATATTTCTGTCGCTCACATGATAGACTGTATCGTATGCAGCCAGGGAAGTTTTATTTCTCTAGACCTTGAGTTATATTTGTCTAAAGAACTACTGCGTGTGATAATGGTAAGTATATCTTTGTTTACCATGAAAATTTTGACACTACACTGGTAAATTAAAACATTTAATGAAGTCAGGATGAGAAAATGGAATAACTTGATTGAGGAAACTGTGGTGGCGAAGACAAATCATCATTTGTGAGTTTGTAGCCTTGGAGTCGTCATTTCAATTAAGATCAGCAATCTACAGCCGTCAACTGTTCTTCATCAACTGAACGTCGTTTTTACGCGTAGTTATGATAGTGTTGAGTACATTGTATGATATTTTTTTCATATGAGTAATAAAGAAGCAAGCAGTGTCTCTACTTGAGATATTATATCATTATTTCAAGGAACTCAACGAAGTAATGTTTATACTTGTGACGAACATTACTTTATAATGATGAAAGATTATAGCAGAATTTCGTGTTTTTTCATTACTTAGAACTTTCCAAGGTACCTATTATTCTGTCATCTCTTATTTTTTTAAGATATCATGTATCCGTTTTTAAGAAACATTTAAACACATCCGTTGAGTTAGGTTTCAGACATCTAATCTTCAAACTCCTGATAGCTCGGGTCATCCTCCCTCGTACGTTATTTTAATGTACAAACACCTTGTGGACAATCGTCGGAACGCTCCCTGCGTGCGTAGGAAGTGCACGACTTTTTGAATTCTTGAACCTTAATTTGAAGAGGTATTGCATCGTGTAACTCCTTGCAAAAATATTCTGAAACGTTACTTGAAATGCGCATGTAGTCAGTTACATAACGATGGATAAATTTTTCATAATGAGCCTCTTGTTGCGAGTCTTTTAAACGTCTCCCATTTGTTCCAAAATTTTATTTAGGTATCCGAACTGTATGCCACTTGAAGAAACTTTTTCTTAAATTATAACTATTGTATTCAGCACCACCAAATAAGAAAACATATTTTAAAAAGGACGTAAAGTACTGAGGGAGTAACAAATCTTCATTCCATAAAACACATCATTCTTTTTCGCTCTGCAATTTTATTTCATTAGTTTTAATCATATCATTGATCAATGAAAATTGTACCAGCCGAGTGCTAAATATTATTAAAGTATAATTATATCTATTTTCAGTTTGCTATTGAGATTGTTACTCTACAATGTTGCTCATTCTGTCCGTGTTACATTTGAGCAGTAGTAAGCTAGTTAAATACTGCACAAAATTAGGTGTTAGAATTTAGCTTGGTAGCTACGTTTAGTGTGAATGGTAGGGGACCTCGAAATTAGCAAAACATAAGTTGTTTTAATAGTTTGGTGGCTTAGTAGCCACGTAAGTTTAGAGCGTTGGCCAGTTATCTCTCTTAATTTTAACATGTTCTGTATCTTCTCATTTTTTCCAGTATTTATTACCCTAAGTGAAGCAATATTTTCATTCAAAGCACTCCTCATCATTTTTGGATTGTATATTCTAAGTAAAACATGCTAATATTTTTGAAAACTATAGCGTAACTTAACTTTCATAGAGAATATGAATTAACGGGAATGTTCAAGTTTTAGAATTTAACTGTGTTGTAGACATAACAAAAATGGATTCATATCTAGTATCAGCTGATAAAAATACAACTCCGTTGGGGCCAAAATCATACCCACTTGCAAGTTATGGGCACGGATTAGCAGTAAAATCTGCATTTGGGAAACACGTCAAAAATAGAAAAAGTACAGGGAAATCTTGGATAAATTAGTCGCTGGCGCTCGTGTCTATAACTCACATTCGAGCAAGCACCTGTGGCTCCGAGAAAATAATTGCAATATGAAATGTGGAACTTAAATTATATCAGGTTTACTTGAATGAAATTGTGAGTAGCCTCTCCACCTCTGAGGGATAAATTACATAATTAATTTTTTGAAAATTTGCTTCCTTTATCTGCTATTTCTGCCAATATTCTCGTAGAATATTGCTCGTATAGTAATAATTATTGCTGTCTTTTCCCATCGAACATTGAACCCGTATCAGGGTAGGTTCTAATTGTTTATCTCTTTATCTTCGATCGAACATTATTCCTTCGAGCGAATGTTTAGACTTACCAATTAAAATCACAACGTACTCTGTCAACTCCCTGACTACAAATTATTGCATCTCGTGTATGCTCATGGTCTTGTGTTGTGGATCCTTCGTACAACCATTGTAGTAGGTATTATAAGTCTTCTCTTCTGAACGCAGTTGATAAATAACTCCGTAAATTTTTAACATTCACCTTGAAGATAACTGCTCACCGTGCACGTGTACACTTTAACGGTTATCATAAATATCTGAAATCGAGAGCAGGTGTTTCGGGTACACGTCTTACAAATGTCACGCCAATAACTTCTTTCTATGTTTATGCGACTTCTCATTTGAAGACCAGACCTTACCAAACTTGTCCAAATTCTGTCTAAGAAGCCTTCTATGAATTGTCAATTGAGGATAACTTCGCAGACTAATTCTTATGTTGAAAAGCTACTTCTTCTAGTCTCTATGTCGTATTTTGAAAATGGGTTCAGTGGTATAACCTGCCCCTTTTACCTTGCATAGCTGTACATAAGAAACGCGTTTGAGGTTATTATAATAACTCTCATTATAGTAACTATGCTCCTCTATTGTATGTTTGTATTTTTTCATGAAGACAAAACATGCACTTGTTTAGGTGTGGCTGGAGATAACCCACCCTCGGCCACAATGTCGAGCTCACCCTCGTATGACTTGCTGCAGCTAGACCAACAGCGCTACCTGGACCACCACCAAAGTACTATATCCTTCGCTGAACCTCTTGAGGAAGCCTTCTCCCCAACCTCTCCTACTTCATCTCAGTTCAAGAGCAATTCTTCCCCACTCTCCTTGTCTCCTCCTTCATCCCGACACTCCCCCCTTCCCACTCCTAAAACTCTGTACTCGCGTCTCAAAACATCTATCACTGCCCCTTCTCTCTCGTCGCTACACCATCAGCTAAACCTTCGCCACAGCATCATGAAATCCAACAACAGCGTTTACAAATTATCAGAGAACAACAATCCACTGTCTAACAAAGGTTCTCTCAAGGATCAATCCCAGCAACAGTCTTCCTTGAACCTTTATCGACGAGCCTTACTCCGGCAATCCCTCAATCCAGGCCACAGTACGGACTCCTTCTTTCCTGTTTTGCCTGAAATTCTTCTTGAATGTTGAATTGCCGACATCAGCTATTTGCAGCTCTCTTCACAGCAAAATTAATCAAAATCAGTCTATCATTTTATTTTCATAACTAACAAGCACATTAGGTTCTGTCAATTACTGAACCATACGAAGTGACTAAATCCGAGTGCGGTAGTTTCAATCATTTGAAATGCAGTTACAACTCTAACAGTGAACTGAAGGTAGAACCTCAATCAGTGGTGATCGAAATTATCATAATTTATCTTTTAAGATCTTACTTGGTTTTCGTACAAGAGCTTCGTATAAAAACTAGTATTGCAGAGCTGTGCTATCAAGCAGAGCTGTGCTATCAAGCAGAGCTGTGCTATCAAGCAGAGCTTTATTCAATACGAAACATTTTACAGCACCTTCATTTGTGAAATCTTTTCCATGGTAAATGAACAGCTTTGCTACAGAGAAGGTAAAATATTACACTCCAATAAGTATCCTACATATAGTCAATTGAGACTCGGAAATAATTGGTATTCTCTGGCGTTCATTTGAATTCAGGAGAAATGTGTGTAAGTGTTAATAACTAGTTGAATTTTCTCAAAGTTTTGGCAAACATTCATTTTGAATGTGAGATTAAAACTCATCATGGAGGTTTTAACCTTCCGTATGAAAACTTTTCATGCCATTATTTTGTTCAATTTAGCTTAGAATTATTTCAAGAAAATTGTTCCAGTCGAACAACAGAATGACTTATGTTTAATTTTGCTGTGAACGTTCCTTGTGTGCAAGATTGCATCATGACGCTGCCGCGTGATTATTTTCTCGTCAGCCTCTTGCTACTTGAGATGACGTGTGATTTTTTTTCCTTTACACTACAGATAAAAACACTCACGGCTCACCGTTAAACACGATGCTGATTCGTCCCCGATTGTCATGTTGTGAAACACTTCAGCATTATTGTGTGCACTTACTCTAACCATTGTCAACGACAATGCCGAATCGACTTGGCCTCTCAGACATCTCTTGTGAAACTTTTATTCTGCACATTCAACGACGTAAATATTTCCAGCTTATTTCGAGCATGCTACAAGACAAACAAGCGTGTAATATTAATCTTTTTCATTCGATTCAAGTGTTCGGTGTAACGGAGTGGGCGAGTTAACTTTATTTGCCTGCCTTGTGTCTTCACAAGTCCCTCCGTAAATCCCTTCAAATGTTCCATTTTCATAATTGTGGAAGTTCATTTTATTGTGTCACAATTACGTTGGGTAAAGTGATTTTTCAGAGCTATGTTCATCAAGCTGTGAAGAAAGAATAAGCTCACGCAGTCTTAAGAAATATGAGTTCATATATTCCATTTTTTTATGATTATGGACGCAGAAACATAAGAATGTTTATATTCTGAAACTACTTCCATTCCTACCAACCGTATCTAATACCTCTTTGAGATTTAAATATTGTGGTTACGTTCAACGAAACGTCCTCGCATATCCGTGCCCTCCTTGTGATCTGAGCTATGCCGCAGGAGCTCGGCTTTGAATGATCCGTTCTTTGCAGATTCAAGTCAATTCTTATCGAATGGTAGCACGGCTCGTTCGACACCGGTACCGTCGTACCACCACACTCTATCTGGTCTTGGATGTGGGGACCTGCCCTCTTATATTGGGGCTAACCCTGGAGCTCTCACCACTGTTGCTAGTCAGTCAGGTTAGCGTCTTGTCAAGACCCTTCAGATCCATCGTCATCTCCAACTTTAGTGCACGATTGCCCCTCTTTCTGCCAATCACTGATTGGCCACTGTCCAAATTGGTAGTGCACGACTTCCACTACTTTTCAAGTTATACTTCAATTGTCCTAAAATTAATGCGACTGCAATAAAAAATTGGTAATCTCAGTGACATTGAATTTTTTGAATTCGAATAATTTTCTGTAGTTCACTTGTAATGATCGATTGTGCCACGTTATCAAATTACTTTGGAATTTTAATTAGATCTCACTACGTAGACCTTTGGTGCTTGCTTCGTAGGATCTGATGAGAAATTACATTTTCTTTAGATGAAACCAATGATAGTTGAGTTTGCCTTTTGTTTTCACTGAAGTTGGAGCAGATGATGCTGTAGGTCTGAAATTGGGGTGCCCTCTGTCCCTATAATTCCTCCTACGTGGTGTACCTCACGTCTCTCTCTCTCTTCACGTTCTAGCGCTTCCGTACACCCTTCAACTTTCTGCCAAAATTCCTTGTGTTATTCAGCGCTAAAAACTCTGCAAACCCATATTAAATTACCAT
Organism: Trinorchestia longiramus; assembly: GCA_006783055.1. NCBI lineage: Eukaryota > Metazoa > Arthropoda > Malacostraca > Amphipoda > Talitridae > Trinorchestia > Trinorchestia longiramus. The sequence continues at coordinate 261,345 of VCRD01000383.1, forward strand.
TCAAGATCAGTGATGGTAAGTGAACTCATCCTGCTTCTCGACAAAGTCTGCTTCAGTACATGTAAAACTTGGAAGTCCTGACTCAGCTTGATGTCTCTCTAGCTTCCCACTCAAACTCCTCTTCATTGATGAGCTATTTGTGAGCATTTGTTCTATGTTTTGCACTCAGTAGGGACGCCTTCTCCATGTCTCTTAAAGTTTTTGTGAAACTGCTCCCGTAGCTTGTTCTGTATTACAAGCAAATACTAATTTTGCCCTACATAATGATCTTGAAACAAGTGATGCCTACATGTACCACTATTAATCGGCCAAGTTCACATGCGTTGCGTTCTTATCTCTTCGACTAGACTATTTGACTGCTTTCTGCACAGTTTTGAGTCGTTCCTAATTATGTCCTTAGCGAAGGATTCCGGTTCTAAAAATTCAAATTTTACGTTATGGAAAATACATTTTTAGCGTTCATATTTCAAAGTCCTGAGACTTTCTGAAGGATTTATATCCTGCGCTAATAAATAAAGTACATCTGGACTGTGCATTCTCTTGCGAGTGGCTTCATCTCATCAAGTCTTCTGCCTCATTACTAGTGTTGAGATATAATTCAAGTAGCTAGCCTCTTGTATTTCCCGTTGCCATTCATTCCTGATTTTTACTACTTTCCGACGTTTCATGATGCCGGACTAAAAATGCTTGCAACGCATTTCAGTTCTAACATACTTCTTTGAAACCTTTACCTACATTACCAAAGAACCAATTGTACATCTACCTAATCAATTTTATACTCAACTTCAGAGCAAGTATTAAATCAATAGCATTTTCACAGTTCTAGAAATTTTACCCACTACTGAAATTCTACAACAAATTAACTCCATTGTCAGTCACAGAAAAACGAATTCATTCTTTGGCCCGTAATCCTCACATGGTTACGTGCCACTTTTTTATGATTTCAATTTCAAATTACTATAGCAATTTTGGCCGACTGTTTATCACATATCTTTATAAGAATTATTTTCGCTACTTTAACTGGTTCGCAGTCTGCCCTTATTATGAATTCGTCGTTATTGGAGATGCGAACTCATCGCCGCACTTCATAGTTTTCATGCTTAACTCTGTTCTTAAAACTGCAGTTCTTACAACTGCAGTCATTGTCGGGTGATGCAGTTCAATTTAATACTTGACTGAAGAATGAAACAACGGTTCAAATTATTCAGTATGTTTGAATGAAGCATAAACCACAAGTATGTTTTCGTGCAGTGAGAAATATACTCCCCCTGTCACCTTGTTACTTCGCATCGCCTGTCTTGTTTGGGCAATTTCTTCGTTGTTTGCGCATGCTTGTGCTGCATGAGTACAGTTGTAGTAATATTTGCAGTGCTTGCATGCAGACTACAATATGCATCTATGTGTTCTTTCTGATACATCTAGATTTTGTGTAATGCACGATTGATGTACACATTTTCTTAGCAATTACATGTGTGGATTGCAACATGTCTTTGAGAATACTATTATTGCGTTGTGTCATGTAAATAATTAGGATGAATGTTATAAACTAATTCATAATGCTGAGATGAATCTTATTTTTAATAGAATCAAAAGAACAAGGAACATTGATCGCAATGTTTTCTCGTACAAAATGAGTGGGGCAAAAATTGAACATTTCGTGTATTGGTTATGCCGTCAGTGCAGGAGAGCCATCTTGTAAAAAATTCTAGGCGTGAAACTTCCCTGTTCATGCAACTACCTATTTTAGTTCTTCTCCTGTAAATTTGGTTAATTGGTTGTCTTTTGTAACGTTTATATTTTCTTTAAGGAAAAGGAAAAAATTCTTTTTCATCAGGAAAAGTCTTTCGCTTATACATAATTTTCTTTTTCTAATAAAAATCATAAATTTGAAAAGTTCAATTTTTGTCATTGTTGAATTCATAAGTGTAAATGTTTTATGTTGTTTCTAGTTCTTTCTTCTTTACAGAGAATTAGAAAGTTTTTCACTATTTTTTTTAAATACTAAGATAGCTTTACATACATACTCTCCAAAATTCACTAAATTTTCATCGAGTAATTTAATTTGTTTCTTTTTATTTTCACATTAGAAAAGCGTTTTAATGATCAAGCATTCGTATTGTTTTTCTCCTTTTTTCGTGTTTTCATCTCGTCATGATGAGGTGCCTCTTCTTCTGGCGAAGTGGGCTGCGGAGACCACACAAGTTTACGCTCTCTTCATCACAATTATATTAACTCCTCAGTTTGTTCGTGAACATAGTTCACGTGTCAAAATAATAAAGTCCTTGTTTTCATATTTATTGTGTGAACATAACTTCGGATATTTATATCATTAATCAAGCGCCAACGGTGCATGCCTCACTAACTGAAACTATTTTTTCCCCGATATTATTCTGTGATGAGAATATGGAACCCCAGTGTACTGTTAACATAAAGCTTCATTTAGCTACCTTTTGAAGAAACTGTTTAAGCATCAAGACGACAGCCTTGCAATCTGGAACTCTTCAAATCTGTGTTGTTGTGTGCTTCGGGCGCACGCGAGTGACCACGAGTTGTAATTCATCACTAATGCCAATCAAACTAAAGTCAACTTTCGTGTATTATTGTCTATCACTAAAGATGACTAGTAAACTATTGCCTACAATCTAAAGCCAAGTGTCGTACATTATTGCCTACAATCTAAAGCCAAGTGTCGTACGTTATTGCCTACAATCTAAAGCCAAGTGTCGTACATTATTGCCTACAATCTAAAGTCAACTTTATGCTCCAGGGTGCAGATGACGAACACAGTCTCTGCGAGGCTCGTTTGGTTCTCCGTATGTTTTGAAATGTTAGCATTAATTGTTATTGCGACGATAATTGTTATGTATTCCACATCAAACAGTTTAATAGAACACACGTGTTTGTGCTACATATTAGCTGATATATTTAGGCTCCTGTGCCCTTGTTCCGCTCTGTATAATTAAGAATATGTACTTTATTTTTTGGCTGTGTTCTGTGTTATTTTTTTAATTTGACCCCTGATTTTTTATTTAATGTATTTTGTTCTTGTTTTGTTCTTGATGAGCTACAATCCCAAATCTTAAGCTAAGTGTTTATTCATGTATGAGTACGAGGCTTTGTGTTCTCTATGCGTAATGAGTCTAGCAATTTCGTCAACGGGAAATAGTGTATAAATATAGTTTCCTATGCACATTTAGAATTCTTTGTATTTAGAATTCTTTCTTTATATAACTTTCAGATTGATTGTAGTTCTTTTTTTTATTTCTCAAGTGCAATAATCACTTGAGGCATTAGTTTCTTCTTCCCTTACATTCAGATATAAAATTAATTTGATTTAAGTTTGAACAATACGAATTTGGTTCCAATCCTCAATTGTAGACTCATTTTATTGTACGTGGGTTAGATCGCAATACACTGTCTGCAAATTTTCTTCTGCTAGTATAATAGAAGTGCAAAAAACGTAAACATCTCCGTAGCTTGGTAGTGTTCACAGGTGTTTTATTGTGTTTGCTCAGGAGTGACGTCGTTCAACTCCCTGTCGTCTGGAGTGTTCACCACAACCACGGCTTCTAGTCTGAATACAGGGGGTGGTCTTGGCGGGCTGGGCAGAGCTTCCCCAATCATCCCCACCACGTCTGGGGAGAGTGGGGCCATGGCCACAGAAATAGACAAAATTATGGCCAAGATTGAACAAGATAACAAAATTCTCGCCGAGTTGGACAAGTCCCGAGCTACCATTGGTGAGTAATAAAAGTTACTTCGAGTGTTTTTCGGAATAAACCTTGAAACGAAGAAACTGTCGTATTCTGTTTAAGATAAATTTTAATTTTCTATTTAGGGTGGACAACAATTTTGCAAATGTGTGTTAATTTGTGTCGCAATGTGCATTAAGATAATCGTTTAGCCTAAATTGATGGAGAAAACAACACTTCGATGTCATGATCCCCTCACACAAACTCTGCCTTAATCTTCCAATAAAATCCCTGATCCTAACTCGAATAACATCGTGTGTTATGGAAGCGTGCGTGTTGTTACTGTGTTGTTTTCATCGCCAGCTTTCTTCGTTGATCCCCTCATCCAGTGTGAGACTTGTCTACCCTGCTCTTAATGAGTTCCTACAACAAATGTTCATTGACGCCCTGCCATGCTCATAGATGAGTCGCTTTTAACTCCGGTGCTACATTTCAAAGGCAAAAATATCCCGAACAACTGTCAATAATATTGTAAAATAAATACTGAAAAGTTCCAAAAAACGCTGCGTCCTTGAAACTAATCTAATCTAAAAAAGAATTAACCAAACGCCTCGTTTTTATTGCTTTACTGTTCTAACCCGGTGGTTCCCAAACTTTTTCTAATTCAGTACCACTTAAAGGTCCCGCACCATCGCCGAGTGCCACCTGGTTCCAGAAAAAATTGATTATACATCAATTTACTCATAATTAGAACATATTAATGAACCAACAACAAATAACAAAAATCGTTCATTAAATTTTGATATAGGGAGTGTAGCTGCTTGTTCTTCTCCACCAACTAGCATAACTTGGCTTACAGCTCATCGAAAATCATGCCTAGGCCCAGCAAGGCAGTTCCTGTTTTTTGACTCGCAGTTCATCATGACTGAGAACTCCTACTCGCACTCCCACGCACGTAACGTACAAGGGAAAATCAGTAGCTGGGAAGCAGCACTATGGGCTAGTGTTGGGTGTGAGGAGGCCATGCTCACCCAGAGGTTAATAAAACAGCATTCCTTGTGCCTCGTCTTGGCTGTCTCAAGAGACTGGATGTCTATGAGTGCATCCTATTCTTCAGTCCTGATGGCAGATCAGTTGGATCTGCGGAGAACGGATTGGTGATATAGGCACAACATAGCGCGTCCGGGAGGTAATGCTTCAATCCAGTCTTGAGCAGTGAGAAGTGATGGACGAATCCTTCGAAGAATTTAAATCTGAGTTCGATCTTGAAGGTAGTCATGAGTTCACACTTGCTGCCAAGGTTATTGATTCCGAGGTCTAACTTCCTGATGAACGCTCCCAACTGTCGTGCACCTGACCAATTTTTCCCAATTCAGTTCATTTACTCGAAGAAACTGTTCAAAATGTGGAAAACATCAACTCCTTGTAGACGTAGACAAGTCGTTGAGAGCAGTTAGTGACGTCCGTCGACCCATCAACTTGAGTGACAAACCCAAACTTTAAAGCTTTAATTTCTGCAATCTCTTGGTCAGCAACGTCACTCATTTCCTCAATACGGCGCTGTAGAGTGTTATTAGAAAGTGTTTCCAACATAGTTTCCAACTTTTTCACCCCTCTCCTTGCTAATCACGTGCTTGATAAAGATCATTACCGCTGGTATGACGTAAGACTCGGCAATGGTATGCGCCTTCATGCTTTTGGCCACCAGGAAAGCTACTTCTTACGAGGCTTTGACAATCTCTTCTGCCTTATGGCGTACCTGGTCAAACTTGTCCAAGAGCCGCCGCTTTACATTCCCACCATGTCGCTAAAAGTAGCTCTGATCTCAGTCCTTTTTGTCGCGTGTTTTGTCCCAAAATGAAATTTGATCAGGCTAAGTTTCGTAGCTTTATTAGAAAGTTTCTTCATGCAGATCACACACTGCGAAAGAACTTATTCTCTGAGATCAATTTCAAAGAAACCATAAAACACAAGATCACGTTCGAAAAAATGAAAGCCAAAATTAAATTTAATCCAAAAAGAAAAATCATAAAAGACAAATCCAACACAAACAAGTGATAACACACTTTCACAGTACGGAGGCAGGTGGATAAATGGCTGTGGCAGTGGGCAGCTACTGCCGTTGACAACTTTTCAAGTTCTAATTGCCATCAACTAAATATTCCATAATCCCTCGAAAGTGCTCACGTAGCGCCTGTAAAGTCCTCACGCATCACAGTTTAGGAACCACTGGTCAAATTTAATCTTTGCCGTAATGAGGAAAAGTTAGGGATGTTTGGTTGCTATTCACTTTAAATATAATTATGACATGAAATGTGTTGAAAGCTTTCAAGTATTTCGCAGGCGATTGAGATGTTCTTTATTCTGTTACGGCAGGACACATTCAAGAATATAGTTCATGTGTAGCCATGTCAAGCGGTGCATGGTGCTGAAGTTTACCAAAAAATCTAGTACTAGGATCAGTGTGTAAGCCTTGCGTCAAACAAACCTCATGAAGCTAATAGAGAAACAAAATTTCTGCCGTGTAACCATACTTTCTGCATCAGAGATAAATAATAGAAAGCTTGTTACCATACCATGTTCGGTCTCTTAACCCTTTAGCGACGAATTTATTTTTCTAGTTTCTACGTTTAAGCTCACAAAGACCGCCTGTACACTGATGCAATGAAGCATGCTGAGAGCCAGGCAGCCAAAAGAACGACGCTGTAACATGCCGAAGCGTTTAAACCTAGTAGCAACCTCATATTGCTCACATTTAATATATAATTTTAACATAATTAGCATTTTTTCTGATGTTCCCCGTGAGTGACATACGGCGGTAGAGGGTTAATAAAGATTTCCTGTTAGCAATAGCTAGTATAAACAAAAATCTGAATTGCGTCTCAGTTGTTACATGCATCAAATGTTTGTAAGCCAAGACACCGAAATTATTCTGAACTCAAACTATGCACGTAGTCACGTGTCTCAGAATACAGTTAGTTTGTTGTGAAGCACGCGATCGTTTTAGTATTGGCACTGTGTAGCTAAACTCAGGAACTGCAAAATAGAACCTATATTTTTTGCAGACTTGTAAATGCAGTAATATAAAAAAATTCTTCTAGCCTTGAATTCTCCGGCGTAATTTGCCTTTACGCGCGTGATCTTTTCAGATTCTCACCTTACGTTCGCTTTGTTGACCGAATAGTTCAAAACTGGAAATTTAAATGCCTGGTATTATTCAGACTCTTTTCTTTTAAAGCAATAGATACGTACAACGTTGGTTTTAAATAGTCAACGCTGTGCCCGTGGGTTTCTATAAAAACATAAAATTTTGTATTTTCGGCTTCGATTTCCATGGACGTGATGAAAGCTAAGGGAGTTTGATAAGCCGAGCCATTTCTGTTCCTTAACTATTAACGTGGTCGAAATTGTACGTACTTTATAACGTGCTTATTTTACCAATGACTGACAGACCTGGTATGCAGAGTGTTCTAGTAAAGATGCCTTATTAATAAACCTTTATAACTCAAAAAATATGCCTAAGCAAAATTCTGAGATCGATTACATTACTTCAATGTGTACAATTATAGAGACGAGTAAAAGTTGTGATAAAGGTATGGTAACCATACTTCTTCGCGGACCATCTCAAGAAGCACGAATAAATTTCGTCTAGTTTTTTACTAAAATGAGTTGTTTTTATCGAAGCTCGAATGCTTTCCAAGTCAGCGATGGACCTTCACTCGTATTGCGAAACTCTCACACTGTGTGAAAAACCATGAATATAGTAAAAACATTTTTGCCGAAGATATTGATCTCTCTGTTTGGTAAAGTTATCCAACCTTCTACATACGACAGGTACCCTGACCAATCTATCTCCGAATTTTTCTTGTGGCAAAGCCTTCAAGGAAAAGTGTACAGTAACGAGCCAAACATGATCACCGATTTACGGAAAAACATCCAAGAGGAAATAAGGAACATCGTTTGTAAGACTCTGATAAAAGTTTTAATAGTTTGTCTAAGGTAAGAAATCTGCCATATTGAAAAACGGAAGACAGTTGAAAGGTATTCTTCTACCTAAGTAAATGTATTTTAACCTGGGAGCACTGAACATGGGTATGGACGTCATTAGTCTCGGACAAACTATACCCATGTTCTGTGCTCCAGGGGTAAGTAAGAATTTGAAATTTGGAATATATTTAACACTAAGTATATCGTTCTATCCTGAACGCTTTTCAAGTTATTAAAGTTCGTTGATGTGGCATCCCGCCTGGGACACCCTGCATTATTTAAAATATGAATTCATTTGTGTGATGAAAAATTTCCTCTTGATACACAGAGACTCCTCTGTCGAACCTAGTCATGAATTTACCAATTTGTCAAAAACAACCGAAAGTCTCGTGTGACCTCTTCATTGTGACGTGTTTTATCTAAAGAAAAGGAACTGTGAAGTCCTTGTGAACCTTTTAGTTTCCCTTGTTAGTTAGATCATGACGTAATTAGTTACATTCGCTGCCACCAATTCTTTGTCGTACTTTTTCGACTTTTTGTGTGTGTTGTCCCAAGCATAACATGTAATCGAGTTTGATTTGTTTACTCAAACAATTAACCGTGAAAGCAATTAGGAATTAAAAATTAATTACTACTATTTTGTTCGGCTTGAATAATAGAAGATTCACTTCATGTAGTCTATCATCTCTATTTTTTTGAGTGATTGAAATAATTTTAATTAAATTTCCCGAGATGCTCATCCGTTTCAAATTTTCTCAGAACTTTTCAATTTTTTTAAATAAAATATATATTCAATCATATATAAAAAATCCTTTGGTATGAAATTTTTTGTGAAGTCTGTCCAATGAGACTTACTGTAGAACTCTTAGTCGTATAGCGTTTTCAAGAAGCATTTCTATAAAATATGCTCACTCTGCTCTAATCAACATAGCATGATGTCAACTTCTTTTTTTCTTGTACTTCTTTTTTCTTCTTATTTTTCGTTTTCTTCTTCTTTTTCTTCTTCTCTTTTCTTTTTTCTTCTTCTTCTTTTTCTTCTTCTTCTTCTCATTCTTCTGGTCACATTCATAAAAGTGTTTATGTCGCGGAAACATTTGTGTAATCTGAACATTGCTCGTCTGTGCATGCCCTTTATGAACGGCTGCTGTGAAGTTTCCCTTTACTGTTCCTCATGTTCTTCTCTCTGACCACCTCATATGCAACTTTCTGTTCGACGATTGATGCTAATTTACACTTGAATTTCATATTTTTGGGGGGCATTATGAGTGACAATCCTGAATGAACTTATACTCTTTCTAGTGCATATATCCGTAGAAGAAATCTTGAATATGTGAATTCTTTTGTTTGAATTGGAACTTTCTTAGCATTTTGAGTATTTATGTAATTGCAAATTACGCGCGTGCGCAGGAGCGACAAGCTGCTAAAATTATTTTATTGTGAAACATTATTTTGAGAAGAAGAGTAGTTGTGTAGAGTGTGAGGAGGCGATGCGGTGCTGTGAGCTTATCAAGTTCTCTGCAGGTCCTGGCTCAAGTAGACACGTAAAATTCTTGGACTCTCCTTTGTTGGGCCTACAAATACGCGAGGCAGCCAAGAGCATACTCAGAGGATCCAGAAAACTAACCAAGTATACGCAAGAATACTACAGGAAATATCGCTCGCTCACTCAGGCTGAGAAGCTGAGAGACTACCTCTTGCAACACTCCCACCATAGACAACCAAGACACCACCACCGCTACGGGTCCGCTCACTACGATGGTTCCAGCCATAGACGAAAAGACACAAGCCACCACCTTCACCACTGTTGCTGTACCACCAAAAAAGCGCCAGTGCGGCGGATGGAATCCTATGAATGTTTACCATCACGTCGGCCTGAAACTTATGACTATAAATCAAAATGTACATCCAAAGGGTCCAGCTTCGGCGCTCATAGTAAAGTCTTCCCCACGAAGTCGGACCCGCACCCTCATGCAAAACAGTACAAACCTTGCCAAAACTTGTGCGAATCTGCTCACTGTCCATATCAGTATTACTCCGAGCCCCATTTGTATTCCCAGGCGGTCTCTCAAACTGGTCTCGATCCAAAGCCTTCATCAGGTAGAAATGAAGTTCGGCACGTCCGATTTTTGAAGCCGTTACACACGTCAGCTCCAAATTTAGGTTGTAAAAATCCTCGTGTTCTCCCCGTAACTCCTCACGAAAGCTTCGACTTCACTCCGTTTGGGGGATCGACCCTTTCACAGCAACTTAAAGGGTACTTGACTGTCCCCCGCATCTCGTCTTATAACAGAAGGCAAAGTAAGTTGTCTTCAGTGGCATCGCGATCTAGTTCATTGTCTGTAGAGAAGCAGCATCTTGAAGCCTCCACAATATAAAGCTTACACAATTTTCACACTCATCTCCGTAGCTTCACCTGCTGCTACTCCCGGCCCAGACCCCATGTAGTACTTTTTTCGAATACTATGAATTACAGGTTGTTCATTTTCAAAATTTGCTCCTACCAGTGCATGACGCGAAATCGAATTGGGTTTTCTTACGATCTGCTATGCTTCTGATAACTTCCATTTACCATCTCTCATTGACATCCAAGCATTAAAATTCCATAATTCAACTAATATTCCCTAAAATTTTGATATTAAATTTTCTTTTCCCCATTACTCAACTATGTCGAAAGAGTGCAATATTTCAAAAACCTGGTAATGTTATTCTGTATCGTGTTACGCAGTAATTATTTTCTTGCAGTTCTTCATTAGTAACGGCAAATTTAATGTTACCTAGGTCCCATGAGCTACCAAATAATTTACCTCAATCTCAAAGCTAAACTTTCTCTTTGGTGCTTTTTTTCTTTCTCATCTTCTGGCACAAACCTCGTCGTTATTCAGCTTGTCGTTATCGTACTGGAGACGGCCTCTTGCTGGTCTTGCTTTCTCTCGCGCCCCGAAGATTTCTGCCATGCAAGAGTAAATACATTTTGCGGAAAAAAGTGACACTAATATCAATTTGACTTGGCGTCGTATTCGCTCTGGTTTGAATAGATGTTTTGAATGATGAAACTATGAAAGTCTGGTGTAAGACAACTGCTGGAACCTCAACAGCTTGCCTCGCTCTGGAAGACGCACACTCACCGAATGCTGCAAATCGTCTCTCCCTACGGACAGTCAAAGTCGCATTTGAACAGTAAACAGACCTCAATGAAGGCTTCTAAATGCAACAGCTCTCACATTTTGACCGATATTCATCCTTGGTGTTTGAAGTTTACCTCTCTATGGGGCCTGGGCCGGAGCTCCGCACACGCCGCACAGCCTCCTCATTCTTCTACTCAATTATCATGTTAGCCAAGCCCTCACTGACGTACCTCGCTATGATCGTGCCCTTGCTTTACCCTACTTTTCTTTGTATTCATCATAGTTAACTAGTTTGCTTGAGTTGGCATACCTGTTCTGTCTCTCGTGTGTGTCTAAACGGTGTTGTTCTGTGGCGTGTTCTTCAGGAAACCTTTAGAAGCGATCTCAACACTTGTGTTCAAGTTTCGTCTGACCTTTGAAACAAAAATTCGTTAACCAGATTGTGCTTATTCCCCCGTTCAACAGTATTCAAGTAAAATTTTATGTTCAATAACAAGAAAGTTTAATTCATTATCTTACGGTTCATCGAAGTGGTAGTTCTGAAATTTATCATTCATACCTTCATAATCTTTACCATTTTCACATCGCCATTGAGTGTTGCTTGCGTGTATCGTAGATTTGTCTATTTTGACGCACATTTTCTTTGTAGAGGTGAAGCAGAACGAAATACGTAGTTTGTTTTATTTTTGGATTCATTTGAAAAAATTCACACGTACAATCATTCTGCTTCTAGGTAGCAAAATACGTTAGTGCTTTACTCAACAACCCCAGAACTAGCAGGTTTGTGTGCCGACCTCAAGCGGTGGATCACATTGATGATCTTACACAACTAAATCTCACTCAGACGGTCGATGGTGTCGAGAGCATCGGAACTTGAGGAATTTCATTCTTTTAAAAGAACCCAGCTCCTTCCAAAAGCTACCCTTCTAAAAAGCGAGAATGCTCCATGAAATAAACTACAAATAACTCATTTTGTTAACATATTACTACTAGCCACAAGTTATTATGCCATTTGCTAGATTATCTTTTTATAACTGTCTGACTTCGCTGAGTCAAGCATTGATGAAGTGATGATAGAAATTTCCTGAAATTGAGCCATGCACGGAAGACTAAGCTCATTCGTATGAAATGATTTCTGAACAGTATTTGGCTGTCACTTCAAAATCAGACAACACACTGGCTCGCTCATTTTTCCGTATTGATCGAACGATTATACAGCTTTGTTTTGTTGCATTTTTCATAGTCTAACCGCAAAATACACTTAATGAGCGTTCCGATTTTTTAATCACTCTTATTTCATGAACGCATTCACAAGCGTGAAAAACAATGGGGCTTTTCTCATTTTTGCAGCATAATTGAAGCAATATGATGTACATATTCTATTGATACAGGACGTCGTAGCTCGTCTTGTAATCCTACGTGCTGTTAAAGTATAATTTTTACGTTACTACGTGGTCACCGAAATAATGAATGCTCGTAAAAGACTTTTATTTGAACGTTTCTTCAGCAGGCTCATTCTCAAGTAACTAGTAACATTGAGAGTTCATTGCAAAAATTAGGAAAGATAAACTAACTGGAAATTGTCAGTTACCTATTTAAGAGAAAACGCATTCTGCGTCTCATTAAAAAAAAGACTAAACTTTTATGCAAAAACTGGAAAGGTCGGAACTTGCTGTGCACGAGTTAAAAATACTAAATATTTTGAATTCACTTTCGATAATAACTTTCTCCGAGACTTGTGCAATGTTCACATGAGATAAAATGTGACAACACCTCGTACTTGGTAAGAATTTAGGAATCGAAGGATCCAACCTCGAACTGAATACACCACAAACATTGCTTGTTCCTCGGACACGTACACAAACACTTCATACTCTAATTCATATTCATTTTTTAATTTTTTCCTCTAGGAGATATTCCCATGTCGTCTGTCTGACTGTTACTTGAATAGCAGACTCGAGTTTTTGTTTAAATTAAAGTAACGCTTCAATTGAAAATAGTATTTGCGTTCTCTGAGCTGAATATCTGACTCTAATATAATTCACTTAGGTCAATGTTTGTGTTGATATCATTCGAATATCCTTGCATAATATTTTCCACTTGGATAAAACGAAAATAAACATACCTAGGGAAAACAGTCATTCAAAAAAAGAATATACTGTAACATTTGACTTCAAATGAATCATATGGTATTTTAGAGTTTATCATGGTTGAAACTAGTTTTCATTGGCACTCGAAATTTTTTTTTACTTCGTCGTTGATTATGTCTTTTTAGCTGACGTTACTTCTAAGATTTTCAGTACTTGTTCTAGTAGTCTTTGCTTTGTTTCATGTGTAACCTTGATACCATAATGAACACGCTCTAGCTTGTGTTTTCATTACTTTTTCTGTGTAGTTGTAATGGTGAACGGATGAATTATAACTTGTCTCAGTATTTCTCACCTTCACTTGTGGTAAATTCATCAAGTTTGTCTTGTTTTGATGTTGCAGCACTAGCGTAGAATGTGTGATTAACAGTATTTTCAACTGATACTATATCTTTGAAGATAAACCCCATTACAGTTAGTAATTTCAATAATTGCAATTATTTAATTTTTCAACGACAAGGAAAGATATGATACTTGTACGTTTATTTGAAAACTTTCTTGGCTTTTCAAGTGTACCGAAAGTTGATAATTTTTAAACAAATGGCGCAGCATGATAAATCTTAAGAACACAAAAAATATCTGTATTACTGAAGTGTACTGTAGACTGTGCTTCTCATATAACGCCTGTAGCGAACCACATGCTGGGTTCTGAAGGTTCATGTTTTGTTTTCAGTTCTTGTAGTTAAGACATCTTGAACCACAGACTAGCTTCTCAGACTCATGTTTTGCATTCAGTTGTTGCAGTTTGGACATTTTTGCCATTTTCTATCTTGCAGCGGCTGCTGACATAACGTTCCCCGACCGTAGCTAAGCGCTATTTTCACCGGCTTTTCCGTTAATTTATCTTCTCGTATGCTTCTCAAGAGGAGATCATCTTTATTAGTCTGAACTAAATTTCTGATCGGGCACATCCGTCCCGATCTCCAAAAACAAAATCTAACTAATTTATAAATCTAATCGTCACGAAATAATATTTTGATTCTTTAGATAAAATTTTCAAATACCTCATTATTTAGTAGTCAATATCCCTTCAAATATGCACTGGAGAGTGGCATTGAAGCGTATTTTAAGGACTTACTGCTCCTCAGGGATATGTAGGATTCTTGAGCTCCGCTTGAGAAGCACTGCAAGCAGTGACTGAACTCGTCACTGCACAGTCCAGAATTAAGGCGCTGTGGTCCCCATAGCTTCTTACTGCAGAATTAACAACGAGTGTCACAAGAGACTGTTGTAGCTTCAGTTTAGTAGTAAATTAGGCTTGATATTTTCATTTCCTATTAATTTTTGATAGATGTCGTTGGTCTAGGCTTGCGTTCCGTTCAACCGATTTGTGCGTTTCTTCGATGCTTTATTCACTTCGTTCTTCATTTTTTTGTCTCGCTGAGATGCTTCCTGCTTACTGTTAAGACTCTGAAAGTGAGTACAGTGGTATAACTCTTTATATGACATCCAAAATAATAAAATGAAACTAGTTGTGGTTATAATTTTCAATTATATGTATGAGAGGACATCTGCACACCCAATTTAATGTTCACTTCACCCATTGTTCTTATGGATTTTTCGTAGTTCGTACAGTTAGTGTGCGCTAGGTGCACATGTAACGCTATAAATGTCGTCAGTTGGTTTTGATGTTGATCTAGCAAATTTTGAGCGTATTTTTTAATGCCTTTGCCGACACACTACGTAATTTCAGAAACAATTACACACCTGTTTATGTGTTTACTTTTGCTGAGATTGTGCTCCATCAGAGTCAGAATTGTGTGCTAAAAAGTACTCGTACGTAACCACTTTTAATCTTCGGGAATGACTGAAAAAGTGTGTTAATTTTTCTTTCGGTATTCATTTGGTCATTTATATTTTATGATCACAAGATACCTAATTTTTCTATGGCTTTAATGCGACATCAAATAGAAAGTTTTTAATATCACAGTACTTGCAATAACGAACAATCTTCAAAATTGACTCACTACATACATTCAAATCTATGAGAACAACATTGAAGTATTAGAATTCTGACGTTGAAATGTTTTCATCCACGTGAATGAAAACTATTTGAATAGGGTGATGCTTGCAGGCTGTGTTCACTGTATTTTGTATTTTAGAAATGACTCCGACCAAGAAATAAGCGCTAGTGTCTGTACATCCTCCCTCGTGCACGCCTCCAACAAACCGCATGCGATAAATGTACGCTTTTGTCGTTAAATCGTACAAATCTCGCTCTTACCTGTATTTTTTGCTACGTATCAAATCATTTCTATGCATTGATTTGTTGCTCTCATCGATCCCCATCATTGTGCTTTCTTTTTATGACATTACTTGACATCTCTGGATGCAGTAATTTTTGGAAAACTTATGGTCTCTGAACGTTATTCATTATTATAATTGGATAAATAAATCAGTGTGATTAACGTCATGAGTTAGTTCGTGTTTTACTCTTTTCGATAAAAATGCCGATTTGTAAGTCTTTCACTTTTTAATGTGATGTTTCTTGTAGTCTCAAAATTTTGTTTAGAGCCATCCAAGTGAGATTTGGAGGGCCTTTTGCATGACTATCTCACCTACAGGACTTGGAAA
Source organism: Trinorchestia longiramus (assembly GCA_006783055.1). Taxonomy (NCBI): domain Eukaryota; kingdom Metazoa; phylum Arthropoda; class Malacostraca; order Amphipoda; family Talitridae; genus Trinorchestia; species Trinorchestia longiramus. The sequence goes on from VCRD01000383.1 coordinate 276,870, forward strand.
TGGAGGAAGTGGCATGACAACAGCAGCTCTTGGAGGAGGTTTGTCGTCTATGTCATATCCCAGCAACCTGGCGGCCTCCCTGAACCTTGCAGGGGTGCCTCTTCTGTCTCCCACCAACCACCCCATGGCTTCAGCCTCCTCAAGTTCCCTCATAACCGGGCTAGACCTGTCAACGCACAACTTGCACAACTCCCTGGGTATGACTGACCAGCTTTTGGCTCAGTATGATCCTACGAGCTTGTCGACGGGATGCCAAGGACTAAACAGAGCTGGGACCACTAGCCTTCTGGGTGGTACCACATCACTTCCTAACCTGGGCATCGTCAACTCACTAGGTGCGAACCTCACCCCTGGCAGCTCTGGTCTTCTAAGTGGCTTCTCTCTTCCTTCGGGTGCGAGTAACTTCCTGAGTGGCTTAACTAACAGCCTCACTAATCCAGGCTTCCAAAATCTCAATCATCTGCCGACAATAATCACCACCAACTTCGACAAGGATGGTTAGACTTCGGTTCACGGCTTGCGTTCAGTTCTGTTCTCTTACATGTTGCGTTCGATTAAATATCATGTGCACCAATGGTGTAATGTGGAACTTTTTTTTAGAGGATTTTATTTTGTTTATTGTAGCTGAAATGAAGAATCAATTCACGTAACTTGTTGCCTTTATCATTAATTTAAGTACTTTTATTTCAATCATGTATTGATCTTTTTATGCTAATAAAATGTTAACAAAATTAATATTGTTCATTTTATTTATTTTTTGGGTTTTCCTTTCTTTGTTATTGTTTTTATCCAGTTTAGTAAAACTGTGCTAAATTATAGTGCATTTTTAGTTCGTTACCCTTCTTTTATTTTCTGACCCACGCTCAACGTTAAACTTTTACGCAGGATACATTTGCTAATTACTTATACGAAACAATTCGGTTTTCGTTTTAGCAATTCGTAACTGCTTTAGTGTGAGAACCATTCCATGTTTTGATTGCGTGTTGCCGATTTTTTCCCTCCCTGATCATAAAATCGTTCGCTGTCGTGAACTTTTGTGCTAGTTTAAATGTTATTTTACTTGCGCTGTAATGTGCTCCTATGATTGTGTTCCATCTAGTTATAATATTTCTCTGTTTTCTTTGCTGTTGAATAATGTTCTACATATGCAAATGTGTTGCGCACAACCACCGTCATTAGTGTAAGATGAATACCATACTTTTACTTGAATATATAATTAATTTCACTAATTTTGGATTTATTTTACTGCACAATTTACAAAAAATCCCAATAATTCACTCTGGCGTGGTGAGGGGTTCTTTTCTGCTTATAAATTCACAAATTTACAGCAGCTTCAGTCTTGACAATAGCTTAGCAAGTTCACACTTCGACCACACACAAACTAACTCTAATAACATATATTCTTTCTTTTACAGACAAGAATTTATTAAACGGCAATTTAGCTAACCTTGGACTACCAGGAAGTTACGGCGACGAGGGTTCTGTGCTGGACGTACTCGAAATCCCTGGCAAAGGACGATGTCATGTTTACATTGCCAGGTACTTTGATGTATATGATCATTCAGAAAATTTTTTCGTACATGCGCTGTAAAATTTCCTGAAAAAATAATTTATCCAAACAGTAAATTTTGCAGTCTTATATTTCCAAAGAGAAATTCATGGAATTCTACAAGAAAATTCCCGAAAGGACCTCAGTACTTGCCTTAGTAATGTAACCACGAATTTCCACTATAAATCTAAATGATCCTGATCAATTTTCAAAAGTAAATTGTGAACCGGTTTTTTAAGCAATGAAGCGAAAGAGGATAAGCATAAGAAAACACGTATAACTTCTAAGAGGAACACAATTTTTCATCGCTTTCGTAATATATGTTGACGTTAATAGAGTACGATACGAGTTGCTATTGAATTTGTACACCCATGAGTTTCAAAATCATGTTGAAAACTATTCTCGAAACAGCAGGGCTGCTCTATGATATTAATTTCTGATGATAAAATTTTCGATAGCTTTTCTTTGTTGCTGACGTATTATTTGGAACCCAGGTATTCGTACGATCCGTTCCAACACTCGCCTAACGACAACCCGGAGGCGGAGCTTGCTGTCAACGCGGGTGACTACGTTCTGGTGTGGGGCGCTATGGACGAAGTGAGTGCTATAGCTTACCGTCAGTTGCATTGTTCCTAAAAATTTACATGCTTTCGCCGAGATCTACTCATTCCTTACACATTTTCAGTTTTGTTATGACTTTGTTAACCAAATTAATAAAACAATTAACTAGCCATGGACGATTTGTCATGGTAACTACATAAAAGTTCGTAATCATTTCTATCCGATGTGTTTAGTTTTAATAATGAACACTCTTACATAAAATTATCAAGTTTCAGTTAGGAACTTCAAAAGCTCTAAATATTTTTTCCCGAAGTCATGACGACGAGGTTTTCATTATTAAATGTACTTAAGTGATGAATTTAGTACATCAGTGATTGTGAAGAAAAACTCTGTATGATGAGCTAGCTGCCCCGCCTCTTTGCTAGTCCTCACTGTTCTTATTTATGTCATCTTTCTTGAATTTTCCAGTCATAAATTTCGTATGTACTAAATAGAGTTTTCGGTTTTAGGACGGCTTTTTTGACGGTGAGTTGTTGGACGGCCGCCGTGGTCTGGTTCCTTCAAACTTCGTAGAGAAGCTGGTTGGTGAAGACCTAATAGAGTTTCATCAGTCTGTGGTGATGGGGTTGCGAGACTGCGATGAATCCATGTCTACCTCTGTGCCTCAAGACCTCGACTATCTCTCCCAAGAAGACCCTCACCTTATCTTAGGTGAGATATCCACTATACTGCATGATCATCTTGTTCTGTATATCTCACGGCCACCACTCTCTTTTTTCGAACATCAACGTTGTTTTTTAACGCCTAATGTTGTCTTTTTTCAGCTATTTTACGGATATTTTCTTCCAGGTTATTCTGTTGTATTTTTCCAGGCTTCTGTATTGTTTTCTTGCAGCTTCTCCTGTCGAATCCTTCCAGTTTCTACCGTCGTAACAGATTTCTCTGTATTGTGTTCGTCCGGATTTTTTTTTCATATTTCTTCGCTGTTAACACTTCGTTTTTACCACAATAGATTCTTCCTTCCGCAAGTTAGTGTATTTTTTTAATCTTTTCCAGTTCCCATCTAGTATATAGAGACTTGATTCTTTAGTTTATTATAAATACCATTCAACCCGCTCTTGTTTTCTTAAAGCATATCGGATCATACGAGTATGTGGCGTGGCGTGATGTACAGCCTTGTCTCTCGGTTTTAAATGAACGCATTTCAGAAGTGGAGAGAGGCCTTGGCACCTGTTTATGCATACTTTTGCTTAAGCTATTTGGGAATGTCAGTTGTGGAGTAGGTTATGACATTAAGTTGAGCAATATTTATTTATTGTGAAGCGGAAAATCCGTCATTTTTGCGACCACCTGTCCGAAAGCCCTCACTTCATTTTCCTTTCTTTTTAATTCATTACGTCAAGATGATCGTTAATTTAAGCCTCACTGCTGACCGTGTGTGGTCTTAGTCTTAGTAAAATTATAATAATTGGGGGACTTGATTAATTGCAAGGAAATAAACAATGCATTGTGTTCAATGTTAGCATATTTTTCATCTTGATTTATCTCTTTTGTGCCACTGCTAAACGATAGTAAAAATTGTGTTGGAATCCTTACAAGACCACAATGAAGCCGTTAACATTTTGCCTGATAAATATTTGGATTCGTTATGATATTTCGAAACTCAGGCTTACTCGTATATGGTTAGCCACAAGGTCACATCACAGATCGTAATTATTTTAACAAATTTACCGAATCTGCATTTAAGTTACGTTTGCTCCAATCCAAATTCCTAATATTGGAAGTATTCTCCCAAATAAAGACAAATTTTATTACTATTTGCCAAAAGTAGTGAATTTCCTTAACAGCTTCCAGTTGCACTTTCAATCTAGTAGACGTTTAGGGTAAATTCTAGTCAATTAAAAAAAGTTGGACTTTCTATTCATCATATGCTCGATTTCCAGTTTAGCGTTGATGCCTTCACCTTATTTGTAGTTTAGAGACTTTTTCTGTTATGTTCCATCAGACTGACTCTACTTCCTCAAGTGAAATGGAACTTGAAGTACATCTTTCCTCCTATACTTCTAAGGACTTTTTTTAAATCTATCTTCGGTAATTTCATTTGATTTTCTAGCGCTTACTTAGCATCCACTTGTTCCTAAAATGCGCATCAAATTTTCACGAGAGTGATAGTTGTAGAACAACATTTTCACTGCTTTTGTTTCCACGCAAGCGAGCTGTGCGTCAGTGTAACCCTCAAGCCACTCATGGGACCTCTGGGTCTCGTTACGGTCGTGTTCACAGCAAGCAAACTTATCTTTACGTGCTGTGAATGCGACGTTTGCTATCATCAGTTGCCAAAAGGTTAACTTGCGTGCCGGCATTCTAGTTACGGCTCACACGTAAGCTCCTACAGCTTATTATTTATGCTAGCAAATATCAGTTTTGAGATGTGGAAGGCTTTTGGGCTTCCTGTGAGCTTTAACGTCAGTGCTCCTTCACTTGCGTTCAAATGACGCTTGCACTTGTTTGAGTGCTGCGAGTTCGTGTAGTGCAGATACGCTTTTGTTGCTGCTCTACTCTTCTATATTAATACATTACGAGCGTCTCCATCACAAGTTTTATGCAGAATAATTTTCTCGGCTGCTTCATTTCTTTATACCCATATTGGCTGACTACACGTTTATTTTATCTGTATTGGGAGCCATTACTATTTTCAAAGAAAAAGATTTAGCCGTTCTATCATAACTAGAACAAACGCCATTTCTTAAATTATACATGCTATGTCATAAAACTCGTATTTATTATACGATACTGAGATACATTTCCGCCGACTGTGCATAAGGCTGTTAAAAAAAGCGATGCATTTATCTGATCACATTAGAATAGAATGAGGCAATAGGAACGAACCTTCGGGCCCATTCTTGGGTCGGATAATTACTTCGATAATTATTCGGTTGTTTACCCAAGTCCCATGCCGTATCATGGTGACTTGGGGTGTACACTCTATTGGGGTGTACACTATCATTCACGGTGTACACTCCTTTTGTGATCCTAGCTTTTCGCAGTTTTTAACGACATCGTCTGCATGGATCCCTCTCTTTGAAATCTAGTCCTACTCACGATCACCCCTCATTCCTTAAGTAGCTGTCATTTGACGTAGAAGATCATCCTCACCCGTACCTCACACCCTCCGGCGAATGTACCGTCATGTGATATTTCTTACCCTTCATAAATGATTCGTGTGCTGAATATTGAGCTAGGGTAGTCTAGTACCTCATGTATTTTTTAACATGAACATATTTACTTTGACAGTTTACATTTAGTCAGTATTTCACTTGTTTTCTCGTAAGTTTACGGCTAGCCTCATTGATATAAAAGTGTAGCCTAGCCTCAAACAACTTCCATTCGTGTGTTCCTAACAGACGCAAAGGCTCCTGTTAAATTTGTCAAAAACATCTTCAAAGGCGTCACAGACCTTATTGACGAGAACACTCCAAGTATCCTCCCGAGTATGGACTTGGGAAATTTGATGTCGAGTAGCCCCTTGAAGGCGAGGGACAGCCTGTCAAGCGTGCCTCACAGCCACACTGTTCCTAGTACGTCAGCATCACAGAGCCCTGTCCCGTCTCTGATATCTAACTGCCCCTCACCTGCCCGCATGTCATGTTTCTTTTGCAGTGGCCCCGTGGCCGAATGTGTTAACGTATTTCTCTTGCACCCACAGAATATGTATTATACATAATTTTTTCAACAGATCATGAAAATCCTTAATCTTCATTTATGTTCCAATTTTGTACAAATGTAGTGTAAGGATTACAGAAAGGGAGCCTCATTAATGTAGGGATATCTAATCTTTACTAGTGTTGATCGACTCAGTCTAACCTTAGGGTTGGGATTGATGATAGTGCGAATCAATGTTGGTAAATCTTTTACCATGATTCAATATACTATAACTCTGAAATAATTGCGACTTCGACTCGAAGAAAATAAGTTAGAAAAGCAGTTTAATTAGTGACGCTACGGCTCCTCAATTTTTTTCATGAAGTAACATTTGTAGTATGAAAAAGTGCACTGAACTCAATACCATTCCAATATGGGCCACGTAAAAGAAATGTGAGAAGGGTTTTCCGTTTGTGACATCCGTAACTCAGTTAAATTTTCTGACCATTGCATGGAATCTTTTAACAGTTTTGCATGAAATCAATACGTAAAAATTTTCTGCATGTCTGACTAAAGCATAATGAGCCTATTTCTACTTTGGCAGGTCAGTAATTTGACACTAGAATTTATGTAACAGTCACACTAACTTGGTAGCATTTATGAACTGCTCAGTGCCTTCATTTCACGTAGGCAGTTAGTAATTACTCGAGTTGTATCAATTTGTATGGTGCAAAAATACTGGGGTTAGAAGTTTTTCCTACGATTCTGAACAAAATAAACAAATTTTTACTCTGGAGGTACTTGAATGTTTTTATAGATCGTTTTGCACCTTTAATTTTCAATTCTATCATTCTCAGTATATCTCTTTCCTTACCGTGAATGTTTCCCATTTCTTGCTGATATTTTCCACTTACGAAATATGTCTTCCCCCGTAGCACATGTCTCATGAAATTTCAGTGAACGTTTTTGGTATTGCGTACTCATACTAGAATAACGCAACTTAGCCTTGTTTTGAGCGTGACTTCATTTTTCTGATCGCTACCAGCGGCCATTCTGCTTCAAAAAGTTGTCACTTGCTGTAAAATAATTACCAGAGCGAGGATTTCAAAAGATAGTCTCACAATGATGCAGTGAAGCAAGCAGCTACAGTCTAGACTCTCTGCTTCTGGACTGTTGTTAAGGTCTTGTCTATTTATAGGAGGTGAGATGTTAAGATTTTTTTTAAAGAATGAGGAGTTCGTTCTTTTAGTGTAGAAATTGAAAATTAGCTGATAAGCGTTTCGCAAACCCGACACCAATTGTATAATTGTTTCTATTTCAAGTATGAATACCTCGGCAGGGTTTGTTTGAAGTATAACAAATACAATCTCAGGCTTCGTTAAGCTGAGAATAGATCTATCTAAGCTTCAGTCATTTTTCTTAAAGTTTTTTTTTAGAAGTAAAGTTATTGATGGTCAGTAAAACAAGTATCTGAAAATGTTAGGCAATCGAATAAAGTGAATTTTAGCTCAATGAGAAGTGAGTGTAGAGTTCATGGTTTCAGTTAGTCTTTGTCCACTGTAAAATTACCAATAATTTCAACACATTTATTTTAATATATTTATGTAGTTGTATTTTCCAGGTGCTAGTAGCAATTTACCACTGTGGTTATAAAGTACAAATTGTTCAAAATGTTACGTAGAGCCTACCAACATTCTCCTTTATGATATTAGAGTACATTTATGCTCTATTTTATTTATAATACTAAATGCATAACATTTTTCATATCAATAATGTTACATGGAATTTTATTCCCGTATGTGCTGCAAAATTTGACTTCATAGTAAGAATATACTGCGATAAATTTAACTATTCTATGATGTCCCTCACATCAGAAGCGTGAACTTGGCGACAAACTTTCTATACTTCTTGTGAGGCCATAAAGTCTAAGCCTTCTTTTCGTTCCTCTTGTAGACGCGAGTGTAATTTCTCATAGCGCTTAACAATTTCATCTCTACTGATCTGGTCTTCATTGTGGAAAATGTTATGAACTTCACGATGCTAAATTGATCTTGATCTTAAAAATTACACAATGATTCAATGTAATTTACTATTTAGTTTAAAATTAAAGGAAATCTTACAATTTCATTTAACGTAAGTTCTTCAAAGTGCACAATAAAGCTTCCGATATGAGCTAACTCATACGTTTGTTGAGACTCTGTGTACATATGTTCTTAACGATGTTTAGTTGACCCTTTGATGGAAGCTACACATATCAATAGAACTCATCATGAACGGTCGATTGTGAGTAAACATTTATCGTCTTCAATGTTTCTTACCTGAGCACTGAATTTAAATATTCTGTAAATAATTTGTTTTACTACTATTATGTCGCATTCGTCATAGTATTCGCGTTATGTAATAAGACTTCATCGTTGTTAGAAGAGTGAGAGATGCACTGACCAACTCTACTCGCGCTACCTCAGTAGAGCGTCCAAACTTCGCCGCCCAACACACTGCGGCAAACTTCTCGTTCCCTTGCCACACATTCCCTTTCTTGGACGTCTATCTATTTTGAATGCAATTTCTCTGACGAACACTTGAAATATTTCAATTTTTACGTTTTCCAATATCATGTATATTCTATGTGTACGGCGAAAGTTTTTTTGAAGCTGTTTTGACTTTCATAAATGTGTTCATATTTACTTGAAATTTTCACTAAAAAACCGTCATATGACTATCGGTTGTATCTAAAATTTTAGTGTTTTCAATTTAGAGAATTCATTTTTCATAATGTCCGTAAATTGTTAGGTCACCAGTGAACGCATTGCACGTAATTCTTTAGAAGTGATTCGTTTTAAAGCCGTCCATTTTGTTCGTTGTGTACCGCACAATCCTACGAATGTAGCGCACCTGTACTTATTCATGTACAATAGAAATGATCCGCCGGTCTTAAGACTTACGCACAGTGTAGTGAAGTGCTAGCATTCTAGTCCTCTGTGATTGATCAGATTTTCTACCGGTATTGCTCTATGCTTCAATCTTCTTGTGTAGTTATCAGCAAGCTTTTTCGATTCTAGGTACGGACACTTCTTATTTTTCATTTAGAAGCTTAAAGTTAATTACACAGTATTGCAGCGGTATCCTGCACCCAATTCAAGATTAAGAGTTGCGATCACAATGTAAATTTCATGATAATGAACATAAAACGAAACCATATAATGTATGCTATCTAGTCTTACGCAAAATGAATTTCATGAACTAAAAGAAATATATATTTAATCTTGAATACATATGAACACAACTATATTCACTCGTTAATATTCTATTCCTAATTCATAATCATTATATTCAATCGTTATTTTAGTCCACTCATAAGGTTCAAGTTTGTATTTGGCAAAGCATTCAATGTAGAAATTTATTTAGTACATTTCCTTACTTTGATTATAACATTCATTGCTATCTTATCAGATCTGGGAATGAACGCCCCTTCAGTTCGACAATACAACAGTTATCTTGATCTGGAGGATATTATTGAAGAAGATGAACCAATGGGAGACCAAGGTGAGTTACTTTCCTGTACTTAAAATTCTTTTCTTTTCTGTTCTTGGTTGACGGGTAGTTGTTAGTAAAGGAAGGCTGGTGCACCGTGCATTCAGTGTTAGTAAAGGAAGGCTGGTGCACCGTGCATTCAGTGTAGTTTAAGGGAAATCAAGTTCTTCAGTGCAGCTCTCTGAATCACAAGTCCTTTAGTTGAAAATGTGCCCACAAACTTTTATCATAAGTTGTAAGAGCATGATGGCTTTTCACGTTTATTCAGTATCGAATAATATTCTTTTCAGTGTTCAGATCTATTCGTAATGATACACTAATCATAGTTAAACGTGGGCGACTTTTAAGGGGATTTATTCCCATGAACTTTTTTAGGTATTTTTGTGGCATGAGGAATCTGAAAATTTGAGCGGACCCTTAGCCTGATAATTGGTACTTCATGTTTCCTATTACGCGTTGTTTACTGTGTTGTTGTCAACACTGTGTATATCAACCAGAACGTTCCTCTCACATGTATGTTATCAAACTGCCAAAATTTAGCTTCTAAATCATATCAATATTTTTATTGAGCTTAATTGACGTAAATATTCTCACTTTATTTTATTGCGCCTTAATTCAAGTTCTCTGACTTGATAACTTCAATTTTGGCTTAGTACTCTTTACACTTCTACTTATTTTATTAAACTTAATGATCGTAAATAATATATTCGTGTTTCGAAATTAGGGTTTCAGATGATTCTTAAACTGCGATTTCATTTTTCTGGTTTCAAACACACAAAGGCCAAATATTCATTTTCTGTTCAGATTTTTATAAGTATGTTTCCACTCAAGTATTCATAAGATTTACCTTCAAATTTACAAATATTACTGAGTACTTATCACGCTTTTTCGCCGGTTTACTGCAAAGTCGAGGGCGATTAATTTGTGTGAAATATTGTTTACCAATTTCATATGTCGATAAGTGTTCTTGCAATTGTTTCAAAGTGTGAATGCTTTGCCAATAATGAATTATTACCATAATCGAGATCTTCGCTGACAACCTTTGACCAGTAATTCTTTGATTACCCAGTTCAATAAATGCATACCGGCGATAAACACGCCTGCACATGTTAGACTTCAAGTTTGATGTGTGCTACCCTGTGATGAATGTTCTCACTTTGGTCACTGAATATTTGATGATTGTTCTCCTCGGACTTGACTCCGTGTGTGAGAGCACGATGCCTGCGCAGTTAAGCCTGTCTTGGAATGACTAGGTCGTAGCCGTGGTCTTGCTCCTGAAGGAGAGTGGCCGGCATCTGGCTGAGCGCATGCTGTCTTACCCCCTTCCCTTATCTTTTTGGTTTAGAATACGGAAGCCTTAATGTTTTAATGTGTGAACCATGCCATTCTTGATGCTTTCTTGTTTATTAAACAGTTTCACTAAATCTAGCCTCACAGACCTTTTTTGTGCTGGAAAATTTTGCCAGCCTCGAGCATTTTCATGGAAAAGTTATTTATTCTTAATTTTTGACAACTATTTTAGTCATTTTTTAATACCTCCTTTAGTCAAGTTAAGGAATTATCTTCGAAATTTACTCCTTAGATCGCTTGAGGGTCAATGTAAAACTAAATTACCTCATTTTCCATACCTGTCGCACTCCGTGTATAGATGTTCACCGTTTCATTGCCGTTAAAATTATCCTTTAAAATTAACTCCTGAAGTGTTACCTCAAACTACCGTTTTCATGTGAAAATCTATCGTTGCACACTGCTTCGTTGTTATCTCTAATGAATGGTTTTGAATTTTTGAGAAATGTTCATCTTTTGCATCGTTTAAATCAAAATAAGAGAAATTAACCCTATTTGTTTGCTTTATTATAATTCTTTCTTAGCGGCCTTCGAATCAAGCTTCATGCAGTCAATATCGAGAGCTATGCTTGGCATATAGCATCATGTCATTTTCTGGATGGCCTGCAAAAACGTCAAGACGATTGGAAAAACTAGCCGATACTTCTCTTTCATATGACCCTGTTTGCTCCTAGTTGCAAGATTAGATTTTCTCCATGCATTGCTGCCTGCACTTTTCTTAGACGTTTGTGAACAATCACATAAGCTTTTGTTTGTATTCAAACCTTCCCAATTCATTGTAAATTTGCATTAATGTGATGACAATGTTAACTAAGAACAAAAAACAGTGGCATAAAATTTTGAAAAAAGTAAAACAAAAGCTCATTTTGATTGTATCAGAAAAATCATTCAATTCAAACATCTGCTGCATTATCAACGAGTTTGTTACTCTGACGTCAGCAGATTTTTGGATTTGAATTCCGCTTAGACGATGTGTTAGTAGCATGTTGTGAATTTCTTGTAGTGATCGGCGCACCTTTCTCCTAACTAGACCTATTCTTCTCGGTGCTAGTCCCTGCACCTGTGCAACTCACTCTCGAGAGACAACTGAACAAAAGCATCCTCATCGGGTGGAATCCTCCACCTGATCTCCAGCACGGTACGCTTGAGTCGTATCACGTTTACGTAAACGGCTTCCTCAAAACTACAGTCAAAGCCTCTGAAAGAACTCGAGCTCTTGTCGAAGGCGTCGATTCTTCGAAAGTGAGTAAAAATGAGCTAGCCAAATCTATGTTGGACTGTCATAGATTGTAATTGTATAATGAATATTCTAATAATCAAAAATACTACACGTTTTTTCTCTTACCGATGCTGATGTTATTTTTAATATATTTACAATTCACCAACTTACCATGCGAATGTTTCTAATTTTTCTTATTTTTCTAAATATGCAGTTGAAATTTTAAGGTGAAACCTATATTTTTCGTTGGCTATTTCACTACATCGATGAACGTACTCACTATATAGCGTTTGCTTGCATAAAATTTGTTTCGTGTTAAACGGAAATGCTGTGTTTCACTCCTATTTTCCATTTTACTTCAGCGATTTTTTAGTCGAACTAAAATGTTAGGAGTTTACTTAACGTTGTCGCCGTGTACATGGTGCTACAGAAAAAATGTTTCTGGACTAATCTCAAATTTAATACCTAAACATTCATTTTTCTATGAAAACTTGCTTTCAGCTTTGCATTTTCTCAAACTGACTTAAAATACACGTCTCCGAGATCTTCATTTAGTTCAGCCAGCTTATTACTATTCATTTGTTTTGTAAGTTTGTGATTTACATATTTTTGCCAGCTTCATCGTATCAGCGTCCGGTCTGTGACGCCGAACCGCCGCACTTCTCGTGATGCAGCTTGCACGATGGTGATAGGCAAGGACGCCCCTGTCGCTCCTACAGGAGTCAAAGCCTCGAACATCACGTCTACCTCAGCCGTCATTTCCTGGCTGCCCTCCAACTCCAACTTCCAGCACACGGTGTGCGTGAACAGCGTCGAAGTCCGCACTGTCAAGCCCGGTGTTTATCGACACACTATCACAGGTGCGGATTCTTAAGTATTATCAAATTTTATGAGTTACTTTGAGATGTTGCACTTTCCATGCTTCAGAAGTAAACGTGCTCTCTTACGCTCACTTTATCCCAGGTGTGTCAAGTTCTCAAATTCATCTAGTCTTGAAAATGAGAATACTTGTGTAATGTGTGCGTGTATTAAATATTCTTAATTACTGTAGGGTGAAAAGCTTGTCCATTAATAGCAGACACGTTTGCAAGATTCACGTCAGTTGTCAATCTTGCAGGTAATTTCTGGAGTTAGAGATTCTAATTTCTTCAACACAATTTGTGATTATAAAGGAGTTTCGGTCGTCAATATAACTAACCTTATCTCTATGATTACGTGAACCTGTTGCCGTCATTATGGATACACAAACTAGTTCTCAAAGAATAATACAATTTGCAGTCTTATAAAAGCAATACGTTATGTAAGGTAACCTTTGTTTTGAGAAAAATGCATCAAAATCGACGACTAGAAGTAGTACATGCCAGAACATGGTGAACACCTCGTGAAGAATGCCCAGAATAATCAAACGTTACTTAAGTGATTAACATTTGGTAATTAGTTTTACTAATGTTCAATGTAGAAACTTTCATAATGTCTCTAATTCACATATTGTACTATTGGCAGACACAGCTTGGTAAATAGCGGTGCTGCGTACGCCTGACATCTACCACGTTGTTTACGCAACTCTCATGAGAAACATTTCAGCGTTATTCAGGTCTCAGAAAAAATATATGACTGTGCTGCTAAACATGTTGAAATTGGCAAATGCGTTTTACGATCAACTTTGTATACTCTATTGGGACACCAGTCAAGCAAGGTATTTTTCTATGAGCTAGTTGGCTTTGTAAAAACTGAAGTATGAAAACGACAGCGGCTGTTCTGTGAAAAAAAGTTAAATGTGCAAAGAAAATAAATGTGCATCTGTCTAGTAATCAGCAGTGAATTTTTGTGACAGTTTAATGAAATGCCTAGTGAGCAAAATTTCTTTAAGATCTCTATTGTTCAAAATCGTGTCTCAAAACTTGGATAGAGTCGGACTGAGCACCCTTTATTTCTCACCCTTTTTACGCTCACTCAATGGGTGTACGATTATGAGTGTCCCTATCAATTTCAACTCTTTATTTGCGCTCAGGATTTAATTCAGCGACCAAGTAACAGATACCCTCCAACAGATAACTTTCTGTCATTGTATTAGACAGGCAACTGAAGAAGTGTTGTGTGTGGTTACAGGGTTGTCGCCGAACACTACATACCGGGTGAGCATCAAAGCAAGGAACCTACGAGCACCTCAGTTTGATGAGAAAATCACGCGTCAGCACGAGAGGTTTGCCTCAACTGTCGAGTTCCGGACGCTGCCAAAAGGTCAGATTTACTTTCGTCACTCAAGTGTTTCTTTTTTTCTCTCTTTAGTGAATGAGTGAATGAACTCGTACAGAATAGTGTTTCTCACCTGGTAATGGCTCTGCTCTTAAGATATTACTTAAACCTTTGCAGTGATTGATTATTAATATTTTTGTTGTCTTTCTTAGTTCATATCATGGTGTTCATCTGAAAAAATTACTCGTATCGTTTGTCCGTCGTTGATCTAATATTTTCTAAATTTACATATTTGATTAATTCTATTCTTTCTCTCATTTATGATATCCATAACGTTACTATCTGAAATTAAAATAATATTGATCAATGATTTTGGAGAGAGTTTCAGCTTTCTCGAAATTCTTTTGGAATCTCTTAGTGATTTCTTTTCTTGCAAATATAATTTTCGTCGACATCATTTTACACCTTGACGTACTCTGGCGTATTATTTTATGATAATACCAAGCGTGTGAACTACAACTTAGATGATCTTTTCATAATGTTTTCATTGCTTCTATGTTGATCACTCTAATAAGCCATGGCTCATAAAGTTTGTTATCACCGGACAATAATTGTACTCGAATAGTTTACACTGTGGCAAAAATCCTTCAAAATTATCTTTAGGCTTTGGTCATCAGAAACACCGATCATTCTTAGAGACCACGATGTTGAGAAGCACTGTTCTTTTATTTTTCTACCTACTTCTACTAACTCCTTGGTTCCATGTCTTAGAATTCCGTACTTTGTATGTCTCGGAAATTCAGCCATGTCCATTTTGCACTAGGATAGCCTATACTAAACAATCCAAATTGATGTGAAGCATGGACTGCAAATGGCTCGATTTTTGTACACGTCTCTACGACTGACATGTTTTTGTAGCAATAATATTGATCAGATCATATTGAGATAAGTTCTATTTTTCTCACACTGATCAGGGCCGGATGAACAGAGAAGTCGTAGGTTTGGTTTGAATGTAAACCCAAAACAAAGAACAGTGCGGAGCCTTTCCTCTCAAATGATAACAAATCGTTGAACCATACCTATCAAATTATAACTAATGAATATTTATATGCATATATTTAAAGCTTCTGTCACAATCTCATAGAATTATAATAGCAGTACCTCGTGTACTTGAGCTGCTGGAATGAATCCATTCATCCGACCCTAACAATAGGCGTACGCCTCCTCTTGTTCTCAGTTCTTTGTAGTTTAAGATTCTTAGTTTACAAAGTTTAATTTCTCTCACATTCTTCATTATCTTGGGGCAAACTTTATGTTCTTAGGAGCGACAGCAGCAAGTCGCAGAGGTGAGTAGTACATTTCAGCGACTCAATTCGCCCTTAATACCAATGTGTTTAAGCTCGACATTACTGTCATCACGGGCCTGCTGCACCATAAAGCTCTGTTCATAATCAGAATTGTATTGTCCCTGTGCACCAAGTTCACCAGCTTCTAGCATCTCTGCTATGCCTGTGTTACTGTCATGCACATAAATTTGGCTATGAAGTGTAATTGATACTGCTAATACTTGTGGTAGATTCTAACATTTAAAAGCTCATTTGTGTTTATTCTTACGGTGTTATTATTATCAACACAAATAAGGCGATGCTTGTAGCTTTAAATTGCATTTTAACTCGCTGCTTAAATTTGAAAATAAATTCAATAATTTTATCTGTAAGCGTAAAATTACATGATTTAGCACAGGCAAGATGATGAGGGGCAGGTGAAGAACAAATGCATCTATTATCACCACGTAATGTTGAGAAAATTTTATGCAGCACCATCTTCCTGCACTCTTTTGCAGCTTTCTTGTTGCTATACGTATCACACACTGCACTATTTTCAGTTTTATTCGTCTTTTATTTTCATATAAGAAAATATAAAGAGCAACGTCATTGAGTTACTATGAATTAGTTTTGAACTTGTATTTTTGTCATTGAATATTACCTTGTATTTTTGCTGTTATACTATTTAAGTATTTAGACGCTTCATTTCAGCAGTATACAGACTTGCAAGGTCACTGAAACGATCTTTACCTTTTTTCCAAATTGTCTGGTTTCCTAATATTGTGTCATTAACGACATTAACATGATCACTAATCAAAACAAACGATATTTCACATTTGCTTGAATCAGTATATTTGTTCTTAGTAAATATGAAGCAGCGTTTGATGAGTTCTCTTTTAACCCTTTCGGTACTGACGGCATCTCTGGTAGCCGCAGTAATTTTTCGCCTATTAAGATGCAGAGCAACACGTGTGTCTGTGCAAACGCTGGTAGGGCAGTGCAAGCTACAGTTTGATCAGGACAATGCAGTGACCGTAAAACATCACAAAGCATCTTATTTTAAATTTGATGTTAAATATGTTGAAAAGGTTCTGATATTTGCATCATGGTACCGAAAGGGTTAAACGACGCATTTCAGATACCTGCAGTCGAGTGACTGAGCAATTGTCGAGCTCTGTGGTAAAATTAAGCATCAGCAATACACACGCTTTCGAGCATCACCAATAAAACTAAGCACCAAAGTTTTCCCTGGTTTTTAGTCTACCACATTTAAATCGATCAGAAATTTAAACTACAAAAGATCATCTTGGTAAAATGCTCTCATTTTTGGTTGCAGTTGCTAAAGAATTCAACATTTTACATTTAAATCGTTAGAATGTTTCTCTAATTAAAACGATTGTTCGTTAAACAAATTCCAAACAGTCGAACTCTTTAGTCTCTTTATATTAAAATAAAATTTGATCATTCTGTACAATTACTATTTATTTATTTATTTATTTATTTTGTCTTTTTTTCAGTGAACTGTGTTTTTTCTCGTCATACATTCTCTTACCAGTGTTTTGGTCTCGCTACTGAAGGAATTGGCTGTTTGACTCACAATTTCTGAATCTTATTTTTTAACATGAATTTATTCGTATTGCTTCAATTCATCATTTTTTGCCTCAATTTTTTCGTACCTAGCGTGCTTAAAATTTTTAATGCGCGGAAACCAGCGCAAATATTCATATTTTTCATAGTTATGAAAAACTTTTGAAGTAAGAGTTTTCGTTTATTTCATTTAGATTCTTTCAATCTTTTATCTCACGCTTATATTTCTGAAGTAGTTTACGCTCCAGTATTGTTTCTCATAGATTGATTATTCCTTTGTTCAGTTCATTTAACTTTCAATATGAATGCGTTTATTCTACACTTACGTTTGTTTCCCTTTAAAGCTTTCACTAAATTACAGCTTCGAAAGTCATCCGAACATTTCCTTGTCTACTTTCAAATATTTTATTCAATTTTTCCATGTTTTTCCACTCATTATCCTTTTGTAAATTTTAAGAACCATTTAACTCTGCTTTTTCTTGTTTCATTTTGACATAAAATTTATAGCAGGAGAAGTTTTGAAAAATCTGCTTCCCTAGTTAACATTCTTATTTTGTCTCCCTCAAACCCACGACTCTGATCTGTCAATGACTCACTCGTGCGTCCGGCCACCGTTTATAGGTTGGAGAGGTAGGATGGCCTCGTAATTGGCGTATTTTAACCTAGTGTTTTCTGTCGATACTACACACCATGGCTTAAAAATTATGAAGGTTCGACTTTGTGAAACCTAAAACTAGTGTTTAAGTTTAGCCCCTGTGGCATCACGTGAAACTCAGAACAGATCACGAAGGCTTCAAAACTTTGGTGCCACGCAACTTTTTTTCTCTTAGCTTACTCGTAACGGCGTCAGTTGTTACTTTGGAGAGTCAACCTGTTTGTGTTATTAAGCCATGCATATACAGAGAACGTCGTATATTGCCCTACATCCTAATCCGTGATTCCTGCTTCTGTAGAAATTGGTGTTTTTCCTGCTTTTGTTTATATAATACACATACTGAATTTTGTGTAATATTGTTCTCAAACATGTTTATTGTGTGCTCAATTGTCAAAGTATTGTACTTGCGACGGTGTCTATGAGCTGTTGAAGTTTCTCGTATTCTATGTAAAATCTGGAAGTGTTTCATGTTGTAGTATTTTATTGACGTTTAAAATTTTGTTAACTTGCGTCCATATTATATCTAATAGCTGAATTACACAATTTTTTCTTAGGAGTCGGTGTTTACTTTTTCTGCAACTGGAATAATTTTTCATAAAATCCCTGATGTTTCATTTTCTCGTACGTTTCTATAGTCCACACTGACTTCGGCTGAAATCTGATTAGTAATAATTACAGAATCATAGTGACAAATTCTGTTATTACACTTATTATCACTAAAAACTGTCCCTATCAGTATCTATACGAAACGTATGAAAGCATTCAAGAAAATCAAGCAAATCTTGTGTAAAAAATTCACTAAATTCAAGCACCATTCATAACATGGAGCAGATACATATTATCTTCATTTCAGGATGCACTTTATTTGTTAAGGTTGATTAATTCTTGAAGCTTGGCGTCTTGCTTATCATTAATGTAACGTAACACACTTCTACTGTAGGACAGAAGAGTCACACTGTTGTGCATGACATCGGATACGTCAATTTCAAGGATTTGGTAATGCGTTTTATGTACGGATTCTATCGCATTTTTTTGCTATGCAATTTACTGAAAAGTTGTTTTGTTTCACTTAGTCTACTTATGCATTTCTTACAGATTAATTATAATGGAATCTTGATACCTCTGACTTAATTACCAATTATGAAACATTTTATATGATCACTAGCAAGGGATCAAAGATGATACGAGTTGTTATCCTCAAGAGTTTTCCCATTTATGCTTGTCGATTTCCATTACGAGTAACTTGTGGATTAGCAATAATTTAAACGCACTCACTTTTTGTACTGTTGCTACCTTATAAGAGCCACGTCATTTTTCAACTGAACCAAATATTTCGTAAATTATCACCCATTTTTTCTCGTATTTCATGTAATTTCACCCAACTTTTGAATATAGCACTTTGAACATATCACTAAATTTAATTATTTCTTATGCATTGCCGGAAAGCCAGTGGTTCATATAAAGTTAAACTAAAAGCACTGTTTTCATAGGTGCTTTTCTTATTTATTCCCTTATCATTTGATACCATGAACCTTTACTGCTGGATATTCAGTACCAACTCGTAACTTTCATCAGTTCACTTGTTTGTATTCAAAACGATGCCAAAAACTATTAGGTAATCTTGAGAAGTTCATACTATAACTGCAACTATTCTTTTTATCTTCATGTGGAACTGAATTACACATGTACATTAGAATCTTGGATAGTAGTTACTTGCGAGATGGAAAAATTATTTTTATTTCTGAAATCTGTAGTTCACTTCATATCAGGTTAGTTTTTGTTTCATTTACGAAAGTCTCATGACGAAAATTCACGATTTTGAAGTGCTGGTAAATTATAACCTATATTTTTCCCTTATTGATCATGGTTCAATGAGCTGATCTTTGAAGATCACATCCTGTATACTTCATGACTGTCCACTAACGCTGAAATGTTTCGGTGTCACTTCTCATTTTCTCACACTCCTTCAAAAAACTGTTTAATAATTTTAATGATTTTATTACTGTATTTTATAGATGCAATGATACCCTGCCGTACACACCACCTAGCTGAAACCATTTAGACTCCTAGATTGCTGGCTGAGGGAATTGTTTCTGAATGGCTTTGAGACTAGGTGCCCTTCTGGAGTTAGTCGAGTTTCCGATCCATCTCTAGGAAGCCTAGCGTTCTAAACAAGTATAATGTGTTTTATATAAATAATGCTGTAAATCCAGTGTATCGTAAAACCGATTCCTAGAGAGAGTATGGAATTCTTTTCATTGTTTTAAATAACTCACTGCTACTCAAGATAGTTTTATATGGCTGGTGTGGTAGATTCTTACATAGTCAACTCGTCAGTTAAATTTATTTGAAGGTAAACGAGATTTTTCTTTACTACATGCTTTTCAGTATCTTGGTGTGAGAAATTCTGGTGGGCTAGAATTATTTTCATTTTGCCTAGGATATTATTTTTTTGTTTTAATGTTTTATTTTTATGCCTGCTGATATACTCGTATAACTCAATCGATTAAATTGTTGAATATTTTAGATAATAGACTGCCCTCTGAGAGGTAAGTTCGCTGGCCTTTCGCAAACCTTTCTTAAACTAATTTTGTTTCATGTAAGACGTAATAAATTCCTTTATTTCTTTGGCTCAATCTATTCTAGTCTGATATAGCATGCCTTATTTCTACTTCAAATTAAATTATATGTCTAACTATGCATATGAAGAGACTACTTTAATTCGTATGCACATCAAAGTTTCTACAGTCTATGTTTAGGGAGAAATTCACTGAATGTCGAAAAAATGCTCCAAGTAATTGAAGTATTAAATTCTATATGATGCAATTATTACACACTAAAATTATATTATGTGGCATTCGGTGTCTGTAACGTATAACTCGTCTTCAGTATAGAGTGTATTGTCATTCTTTTTCTTTTATTTGGTGTGTCGTTTCTTGCAGGCTTGCCGGATCCGCCGGTAGACGTCCAAGTCGAAATGGGACCGCAGGTGAGACTAACTTTCCTGTAATGTTTTCTTTCTTTCACCTGAAAACAGTTGTTGATTGTAACACACTTGTCAACTGTTCAGTTGATAGTGTGGTACAATCAACCAGTTCAGGCTTCCATATTGAAGTCAGAGCTCTGTGTTTGTACGTGAAAATGTATTATCATTCCTTTCTTTATTACTTTGGATCACTGAAGTAATGCCTTTTAATATTACTGTCCGATGGAGTACCCACTTGAGTACAAGAACCGTGATGCACATTATACTTTCCTCATACGTATCTCTTACTTGAAGGTTGTTTTCACTTATTCTTGCATAGGAGCATTTTCAATTCACGTTTGAGTACATGTTAGTTCTTTTAATCATCTTCCTGAATTTATAGTACGTATTTCCATCTTATTTTTGTAATTATAATGTTTTATCAAATTCCTCCCCTCACCAGGCTGTTGTCAAAATTCCCTTACGGTCGTAATCAAATCTTTCCCAGATGCTTTTATGGGCTTCTTTTGAACAGATGGTATGCTCATCATCACTATTTAGTTCTTGCGTCATCACCAAATATCTTGTACGGATAACCACTGGTTTAGTGAAGCATGATGAACTCCTAATAATAGCTTCAGTTTTCTTGGGTTTCAGTTACTGTGCTTTCCTTTTTCTACGGAAGAATCATGTAGAGGAGGATATCAAAATGTGTTCATCATTGCATAAAATAAGCATGAGGTTAACTAGAAGCATTTTCTCATTTGGCTGAAATAATGCTTTCTTCAATTCATGTTTGTTGCCGATTTTACACTTTGACACTAATTTAAGAATTTCTTTGTTGTCTATGAGAGGTTCTATAACCACCTTGAAAGTTAGTAGGGGGCGATATGTTTGTTATGCCAGACTTGTTTGAAATATCTTGATGGAAATTTGAACATGAAGACTTATTACTCTTCTCATAAGAAAATCGAATTTTTGAGGATTCACACGTAAAAAATGTTTTTGAATGGCGTCAAAATAAATTGTACAATTCTTAGTATTTCTATCTTCGAAGTCATTACTCACTATGGCCTTTTTCTGGTGTGTGTATTCTGACCGTATGGATAAAATTATTCCCTCTCAAGTACTTGAAAACAAAGTCAAACATTTTCATAATTCCTGCAGTTATTTATTCATTTACTATTCATATGTTGATTTTTCTACGCTGATGATAATCAGTCTACTTTCCACCAGTTCTCATTCAGATAATTGTTCATCATCCTATTTAGCACGATTTTATATCTTTTCTGACCTCATACAGCCGTAAATTTCCATCAATCAATAGGCCCATTTCATTGGTTAGTGTTTCAGTATTTTGCTGATAAAAACTTTCACTAATTAATGTATTTTCTAGGATGGTTCACTGCTGGTGACATGGCTGCCTGTGACCATCAATAGCACAGCAGGCACCAGCAACGGAGCACCCGTCACTGGCTACGCTGTGTACGCTGACGGCAAGAAAGTGACGGAGGTCGAAAGTCCTACTGGTAAGATTCTCCTGCCTGACACTAAGTCATGATGGCTGGGGTTGTGTAGAAAAGTCATCGTATTATTCGTACTAGAAGGGATAAAAATAAACATCGCTGTATCACAGCACCTGATAAAGATATGTTAATCAAAGAATTGACTATCATTATACAAATCAAAATTTGTCATAGTGAAGATGCATCTGGAACCCCTTATCTACTTGGAAAAAGTTGTAGGTGAATGCTCGCCGTATTGCTTTAGCATATTCAAGGTAGCTGTTATTCGAGGACTTGTAAATTCCTGGAATTTCTAGTTAGATTCTGTTTACTGGTTGATAGACTGCAGACTCAAGTCTTGGTTTGGAAAATGGTTTTGCAAACTATTATACGCAAGCAAATTATTCGTTAGCGCTTTTCATGTCAGTTTGTTATCACTATTTTGCCAACTGCTCAGATTGATTTCAAGAAAAAAAATCGTAAATAATGAAAAATACTTAAAAATATTGTACAATTTATTTCCCTTGTCAGAAGTTATACACGTCTCGGAACATAGGATATTACGCTTCCCGCATGGAAAGTGTTTCTTGCTCATTAATTCATGTATAGCAGTAACTCGTTCAACTTGAGACTGCTTATGTTAGTGGAGATGAGCGTATTCAAAAATTAGACAATTAATTTTACACTTACGTTAAAAAAAATAACTGGAAAAATACTGGATGATGTACTTATGAAGTTCTCGAATCTTTTTTTTGCGATTGAATTATCATTGATCCCTTTTTTTACTTGATACTGAATTCTATGGGACTTTTATATTCTTTAAATGTTTCAATTAAATATGAATTTAGCCAATTTATTTTCCTAACTTAAATTTGTTAACAATTATTATTTTTATAATGTCAACTTCAATTTCCGCTTGAGATTGATTTGTTGCTTGTTGATCAGGAGACCATGCGTTGATAGACCTGAGCAAAATCCACGGATTTGAGCCACGGCACATCACTGTCCGAACCAAAAGCAGGGAGAGCGTCTCGTGCGACTCTGTACCTACACCAGTACCCGGCACCTTTGGACGCGGGGGCAGGGGACGACAGAAGGTGAGGAAACAACTTGAAAAACTTAGTCATTTTTTTTTGGTTTTCAACAGCGAACTAAATAAAATCTGTGGTCAAATCTCCAAAAAATACAAGTACGATTAATTAAAATAAACACTTATCTGTAGAGTGAGAAATGCTTGGAATGAACAGCGTGTGGTTGTGTTACATTCTCTCTTCGGAAAAAATGCGACCTGTGAAGGGTGAAGGTGAGCGATGCACGTCGTTCAGTAAGTGGTGAGTTGCTCATACAGTAAACTCTCGTTCATCACGGTCAGCCTTCTTGATATTTTTGCGCTTTTAAAGCCTTACTTCCTCGTTTATTTTTTCCAAGGCAAGAGTTCCTTCGAACTGAATTACATGACCGTAAAAGCCACAATTTTCTATAGAATTATAAGTATGCGGCACTTCCTGGTTTGAGAACATTATCATTTATTTTTCACATTTATGTGCGAGGTTAGGAAATTTTATTAAATTAAAATGAATCTTTCCATAGCATTAAAACAGTTTACGTTTGTAGTAACTCATAATTATATTTTGTTCGTGAGTTTGTTAGTGCATGTATTTTTTGTACAGCTTGAGTTCAAGTACAGTCAGGTTATGTTTTACTCATGATTTTTCAGTATTACGTAGTCCGGCAAAAAGTATCGCTACGTTTGTATTCCAATTCTTCCTGCTTGACATCTTCGGTGGAGCGATGTCCTGGAAGCATTAATTTCCTTTAATTTGCACAATTTTTGTTTGATTTTGTTGCTTTGATTAGATTGAGATTGAGTCGCAGGACTCCGCTCCTTCACCTCCCAATGATGTAGAAGATGACATGTATCTTCCCTCCGACGTCGACCGGCCGAGCGAACTGTCGGATATCGCAGAAGAAAGTGAAATTGATACATCTTCCGCTGGAGATTCTGATATACTCGAGGTAATACTTTTATGTCGAACGCAGGAACGTGTACGCTAAATTGAAAAATTCTATAGTGTGCACTACAAAACAGTATCTCTTTATGCGTTGCAAATTTACTCCTGGTTTTACACTCTACAAAACCCAGGTAAGTAAATTTATCAAGCGTGACACAGCGTGAAAAAAAGGTTGCCTATGATGATGAGAGTGGACATTAAAACTTCGTCTTTGTAATAAAATGATTTGCATTGAAAACTTGCAAGTTCTAAAGTACAGCGTTAACTTTCCTTGTTAACAGCCATTGTCATGATCTTCCTTCATGTGTTAGGAATGGTAGATAAAATGTCAATTATAGAATAAACCAATGTTGCAAACTTCAACTTTACTAAAATAATCTTATTTTGCCTGAAACAGGATGCAGACATGTCGAGATCTGGCCAAAGTTCCGGCGGAGGAATTTTAGGAGGTGGAGGTCTTTTAGGAAGTGGTGGGTTGTTAAGTGGAGGACTACTCGGTGGAGGAAGCAGCAATCACCAGCAGCAACAGCAACAGCAGCAGCAACAGCAGCAGCAGCATCAGCAGTCTCATCAACAGCAACAGCATCACCAACAGCAGCACCATCAACTGCC
Organism: Trinorchestia longiramus; assembly: GCA_006783055.1. Taxonomy (NCBI): domain Eukaryota; kingdom Metazoa; phylum Arthropoda; class Malacostraca; order Amphipoda; family Talitridae; genus Trinorchestia; species Trinorchestia longiramus. The sequence continues at coordinate 301,576 of VCRD01000383.1, forward strand.
GCATCACCAGCAACAACAGCACAACACTATGCACGGCAATCAAGCCACCACTGGAGTTACACATGCCACCAGTTCTGTTGCTCAAGCAGCGACGTCAGGAGTGAAGGGCTTGACAGCGAAGCTCTTTGGAAGAAGCACGGGACCTCCAGCCGGCACTCCCACAGTACGCACAGACAACCTCGGTCAAACTATTCTAGAACCTGATGAGAATCTCAGCGATAAGGAAGTGTACCCTCGCATGCAGGGGCAGCAGCCACAGCATGGACCTAATAATCCAGTACACGGAAACATCCCTTCGATTGGTGAGCTTTAGTGAATTACTAATATCTTGTGTTCATAAATTGGCTGTTGAAACTATATACTGTACTATGCTTACCAGCACCTTAGATGAGTGGCTATAGAAAACATGACTCCGTAACTAATAGCTTCAAACAGTAAGTCGAAAGGCCTTCTGCTGATGAGCTGAAAACCTTTTGCTCTTCTTTTTCATGGTATTAATGATAATAATAAGATAATATAATTAAATCGGCACGGCCGTATAAATTAATGGTTTTCTAACAATATAATTATTTAAAAGTATTGAAAATTTATTTCGTATTATGTAAAGCTATTACTGGTATTGAAGAAAAAGGTTTGTAGCTTTCCTTCTAATTTTTACTTCGCTTCGGCAATATTTGCTTAGTTTGTATTTTATTTTCGTTTAAGTACGCGCATAAGCTTCTTCTCATATTTGCGTCATGTGTAGCTTTGATTTACAACTAAGTAGGCTCTGGTTATTGGTGTGGCTTACTGGGTTCACTTTCGGCGTATGTTTGTCTTCTCGCTGTTATTGCTGCTTCCATAATTCTCGACTTCGCATTTCCACTGTGGCGTCTATCTCGTGCTTCGTGGCAAGCTCAATATTAGCATTTTCAAAAATTCCGTCCTCTAAAAAACATTTTTAAAACCAATCTTATTTTTATTGTATTATTCAAATAGTAGAGTTGAAGTGAACATCCATTGGCTCCAAATAATGTATATATTATAGTGAGTTCATCGGATTATTTTCAAGTATTTTGTATTGAGAATTATTAAGTCTACATTTGGAAACTTGAAGTTTTAAAATTCTGGTTTGAATTTGATGTTTTACTTTGAATACTGTCAAGACTGTCAGTATTAAATGTAACACTCGTTTCAATTCTCATTGCAGACTATAGTAACCAGCGAAAGATCTGGTATTCTTTAATTAACCCTTTCGGTCCCGACGGCATCTCTGGTAGCCGCAGTCATTTTTCGCCTATTAAGATGCAGAGCAACACGTGTGTCTGTGCAAACGCTGGTAGGGCAGTGCAAGCTACAGTTTGATCAGGACAATGCAGTGACCGTAAAACATCACTAAGCATCTTTTTTTAAATTTGATGTTAAATATGTTGAAAAAGGTTCTGATATTTGCATCATGGTACCGAAAGGGTTAAGTAGGTAAAGCTTGAGATCGAATTCACCTCAATTTGTGAAAAAACCAACCAAAAGTCATACGTAATTTCCTGATACATCTGATTTAAAACTTTAAAAATTTTCGAGACATAATTTTTTGGAAACACAAGTTATTCGTGCACAATATTTTTCCAATTCCTAAAAAGATCATTCCACTGAAGGAAAATGAAAATCGAGTAAACTTTTTCCTAATTTTCAAGCATAAAACGGAAAACCATTCCCTACATTATTTTTTCATATTTTCATTTGACGGTTACTAGTTCAACGAAACGTAGTAAATATACAAATACTTCTCTGTATTTGAAAACTAACATGATTTATGAACGACTATTTTGGGCGACTCCTGAATCTTTTATCACAATCATTGTTCACTAAAAATACACACCTATCAATTTTAAGTGTGAAAAAATATAAATCATCCTACCGCCTAAAGCATCATAATATACCCTACATTTTACATCAATTGCTATGATCGCATTTTTCAAAAAAGAACCGGTGTAATAATACACGAAAAGCGTTCAAGAAAACTCTCATGTTGTTCATAATTAAGCGAAAGCAAATAACTTCTAATGGTCTTCCAAACCCGCTTAAATGAAACAAGGTATTCTTTACGAAAAGGAATTCATTTTAAATAGGGAAAGTCATCACAAGCTTTGTACACATTACATGATTCATAAAATATTTTTTAATTCAAGTGACGATAATAAAGTATCGGTTGATAACATTATATATGAATAGGAAATAACCAGGGATGAAATTTCATGCAACTCCCTCGAAACCATTCTTTGGCAACAAGTCTCTTAATTACAGAATATCTTCGATAGTAGACGGTTCAAGAGTATATGGAACTAATCCATAATTATTAACATACAACTGGAGTTCTAGCGTTAAGATAAATTAAGTAAATCGTACGGACTTCTAAATCAAAATTGTTATTTTTATGATCTCATGACTGACTCTGGCTTGAGAAGCTATGAAATCATTTAATATTGAGTAAAAAAACTACAATTGCCTTCTCGTTCATTTCCATGTAGTAAATAAAATGAACCATTTAAAAATTTAAATTAACCATTTTTTATTTAAAGATTGCAGTGTGAAATCAAACTGCTACGAACTCCGGGATAGAATCTACAGGTTGTCAATTTAATCATGAAAGAAAAAATTGCCGTTATTGTTAATGTAGAAGCTTTCTACTTGGCTAAGATAATTTTTGTTTGAAATGTGTAGTTTTGTTTGTACTTTTGATGTTCCACTCGTCTTTGGTCTCAGTGTCCATTGGTCATTTGGTCTTTGTGCAAAAGTAATCCGTTGAATAACAGCTTTGCCATGTGCTATGCTTATCACATCCTGCATTGAACAAGATTTTCTTCTGTGGTGTTTTCCTAATTTATATCACAAATCGTCTTAAAGTAATCGTATTCAAGATGTAAAAATTACTCATTTGTATATTTCCTTTCATTCTATAATCGCTTAGCATCAACAAGAGGTCGCTGTTTTGCAGTTTCCTACGAATCTGTTGATTTCCGTCATTTCTGTCCTGTCCTTTCCGTTTTAGTGATTTGCATTATTACTCTGAAATATACCTGCTACGAAATTATGCAGCAACACTTTTGATCAGTCCTTTCAGTCATGCGAGCATTACACGTGAACTTGAAGTGTTTTGTGTACTGACTGCAATTTGTTAATGCAAATTATTACGTTCTAAAATATTTCCTTTCAAAGATCACCTCCATTCCTTATATGTCCTCTTCCCTAACTTTATCTGTCCTCCATCCTGCCTACCTCCTCCTTACGCCTTGAAGGACAAGAACCTCCAAAATCTGGCTTGGCGCGTCTGTCCAATTCTCTTTTCAGTTCTCTCGGTATGACAGGTAAAGAAACGCGCTGTGATGTTGTCTGCTTTCTGCTTATGCTTGCGTTATTACGCTGCTTTATGGCTTCAACGTTACGTGATTCTTCATTTCTGTGCTCAGTGATCCTGCATTTTAGATTGACTTAATTTCTATCCTGATTCCTAATCTACAGTGCGACATTGCCGCATTTTGCATGAATATCAGAATGTTTTACTTCTTTGAGTTTGGAAACAAATTTTTATCTGTGAATTGTGGTTTCACAACTCTCACTTTATCACAGATTGGAGATCTTTCAGAGATAATCTTGTACATTCGTTTGCCTCACCTGCTTATGAACAAGCGATGACCCTCGATGGATTTGCCCTGCTAGTTCATATTCCATTGCATCTTTGCTTTCACTTATCCCCAGTTAAATATTAATTTGGGCTTGTATTACAGTGTTATGAATTATTTAGAATAGTAAACGTATTTTCGCAATTTTACGACCTTGCTTGGTAGACTGATAATTGAAACTCTAGAAATAAACGTATGATACCTTCTCGTTATAATAAGTTAGACAACGAATGTTTCTATTCTCATACTTTTTTTGTTGTCTAGAGAAATACGGTGTCTTGCACCTCAGATACGAGGCTGTTTTTTAAATTTAATTAAACGTACATTTATTCATTTACGATAAGACAGTTTATGTAGAGCTTCCGTGAAGGTCCTACCATTAATTGCATAGATCTTCAGAACTCTTGCATCATTTTTGCAACGACCTCGTGTGAAGTGAGACTGACTTCACGGAATGTGAGCCACTAAACCAGTTTTTTAGTGGTGTTATCTATAAAAACTGACCTCGTTTTGCTATCTCGATTTCATTTTTACCGAGATGAGCGCATGATTTTTATGTTGATTATTTACCCCGCGTTTTGAATTTTCTTCTAAATTTAATAAGAAGTGATTGTTTATTTTGTATTCGACTAGACTAGCTATTAGCAAATCTTGACTCGAAACTTTTTTCACCCAATTAATTGATGTTGTAAATATTATAATCATTGACGCGAGTTCTTGATTTAAGCCAGAGACTTCATAGTAGAAAGATGTTCTATTTAATGAGTGTGCTCTTTATACGGCGGTTTAATTTGTGTTTCAGCCAGAATAATAATAGCACTCCTGCACGATTTCTTCAACGAGGGCCAATTTGACGACTATTATTTTCAGAACTCATTATCGCATTAATTATTGAATTTCTCGCTTGAATATAAGTATCTAAAATATTTTTTGGAACTTGTTCATCTTTACTGATGAGTACCCATCTTATAATGCATTAGGTCCTTTTGTCTGCCTCATTGATTTCTTGTTACATTCCACTAGGAAGTTCAAATGAAATTCTACATCTTAAGAGCTATTGTTTTTATTTAATACTAATTACTGTTTCTTAGTTGATTTTCGTTAGGTTAAGGCTGTATTGCTTTGGGATACATCATATAGATTTAACTCGTTAATCTTCTATTTAATTTAACGAAACAGAGCTGGATTGTTGAATAACGTTTGTTACACATGCAAAAGCTTACTCTGTCATTTTGTGAACCTGCAATAAAACTACTTCTTAATCATCTGCTCATTATTTCAGAAATATTAACACATTTCTAATTGCAACACTTTTTTATATATTAATTTTTATGAAAGGAATATATCTTTTTTTCTGACAAGATGATATTTAGCTTTTTTTCCAATTTCATTTGCCAGATCCAGTCTTTCACTTAATTAGTGCAACAATATTGCGTACTGCACTCTGATGTTTCATTCGTGAAATCGTACAGATCTTTCACTTCCATCAAAAAGTTTTTCTTTGATGTGTAATTAAGTTGCTTTAATTGTTAATGGGGATTTTGAGAAACCCCTACATGCTCATGTCTTCACCAAGCCTGAGGGACGTTATGCGCAATGTCATTAATTTTGTTTTATTTTAGATTCCATTGTGGAGAATTCCTTAATTGAGGATTAGTTTAAATATTTCCTCTCTTATGTAGTTTCCACTCTTTAAAGACAATTTTCTATTAGGTTCCGTTCTTTCATTATGTGTGATTAACACCATGCATTTTCTTCCATTTCTCGTTGTTTTGGTCTTCTTCTTCTGGTCTTCTTCTTCTGGTCTTCTTCTTCTGGTCTTACTGTCTCTGGATCTCTGGCTCTTTTACTCCTCTTCAGGCAACAAACCCGCCCCTCCTCCTCCTCCTCCGGGACGAGGACGGCGTAAGTATTTGGCTCTGTGTATTCTTTTCATCTTAATCCCAGTGGTTGATAGCTTCTTCAAGTTTACTTTCTACTGTTATATTAGTAATAAATGGAGAACGCTTAGTCCTCAAATGATTTTCCAACTTTTTAAAATCCTTTTAGTGTGTCTGGGAACTACGTGATTGTTAAATTCAACTGTCATTAATGAGATTACCTGCCATTTGCATTTCAATATAAAAACCGTGAAATGTAACAATTTTGGAAAGCGATGCATTTTCTCGGTTCGTCCGTTTTATAGAGCTGGAAAGCCTTGCTGTTACAATTCTAAAAATTGTTCTCCTCAAGATATTTGTGTATTTTCTTTAAAAGACGAAAAAAATTGCCTCCTGGAGGAGAGTAAATCGACTATTTCAGAAACCATTGATTTTTTTTCATTTTAATAGATACTAAGAGCCGTTCCAAGTTTCGTGGAGCTTCTAATTTGTCTCTTTGTTATTTCGGCGACACGAGTTTCCCATCTTATTGTTTTATTCTTGTATGCTTCGTAGATAATGATAACTTCTAGAACTAGTTATTATACATTTTAAAGCTAGCACAATGCATGTTTCACATTTACAAATGCACTTCTTACTAGTACGTTGAAATTAATGGTCACTCGATCTCGGTTATTCTGCGACCTTCAACTTGCCGCTAGATTCTTTTATTTTATTTCCTTTCTGAAAGAAAAAACTTGATAAACCAATTTCCAAACGAAGAAATTGCTCCTTTTTATCAAAAACTTACTCATGCCTCTAATTTTGACAAGTAATGATTCGTTTTTACCTGGATGATGTTCAGCATTGTGTTATCTCGAACTCGTCTTCTGTCCAGTAAGTCAAGAAAAAATGGTATGTCAAGGGAAAAACTATCTAGTTCTTGCAGTGTAGAATTCTTCAATATCAAGTTCGTAAGTCCAGTTCCAAGCAGTTTATTCAGAGCGAATGCTATTTTATTACTTGTTGAGCTTTATTTTTAGTATGCAATCTTTTAATGGCCAACTTTCAGCTCTCAGCTAATATGTTGAAAAATTTATGTGCTTGATTCTGTATGTTTCCTTCATATGTAGATTATTTGCCCTCTGAAGATTTTAGGTTTTCTTCAATGTTTTCTGTCCGTGATGTATAGATAGTTTCTCGTTTGTTTGTCCAGAGTACGATAATTCTTGCCCTAAGTGAGAGCATGTAATGTATTTGTCAGTGGAGATTGTAAAAAGCATGACTATGTTGAAAGTACGAAAAGTGTAACAAAGGCATGTGTGTCGATCTCAACTTAGTATGCCTACACGTAACATTTCCAATTGGTTTACTCCCCATAAAGGAATGAGTTCGCTAAATTAAAATAACTTTATTATAATCCCATTCGCAATGTACTTGTAAGATTCTACTTTTGTCATAAAGTTGAATTTTGTAAAATTGAAAACTTCATTTTTCACTCCCTCCCTATTAACGAACTCATTCACTGGTATAACTTTTTTTGGTCAAGGAAAAAGTTTCAAATATTATAGCTGATGTTTTTGATGTTGTTTGCTGTAATTTTCAGAAGTAACTCGTGATGGAGTAGACACTTACCAAGACGACTATAACGACGCGAGGCGTTTCGACTCTCGTAACCCCAACGCAGTGCGTCAGCAGCCTGGACCGCCGAGTGGTCGTAGGATGCCACAGAACACACGGGATGCAGCTTACAGGTAATGTCCAATAAACTCATGCAGAACTATTGGGTATTTTCTCCCCTACAGCTTTCTTCAAATAACCTGTGTGCTTCCTTTCTCTAACATGATTTATGGCGTACCATGTTTAGTTCTGGTCTTTGGTAAAAGTGAATTGAATACTCCTGACGAATAATGAGTGTAGATGTATGAGTATGATGATAAACGTAGTTTTATTATAGTTCAAGATGGGTTGAATATTAACCGGATTGCAAGGATCATAATGACATAAATAACATGAGTTCCATTTTAATGACAAGTCATTTCTTGCTTCTTTGTACGGCAAAAAGTGCATTTAAATTTGCGTAATCGCCATGTATATATATAACCTCTTTGCAGTGAGTGAACTGCTTACTTCTACAATTTATTTAAAATTTGTTTCCATGTTACAAGCTGTACATCAAGCTAGTGTGTTCATAAACTAGCAAATTTTGAAAAAAATCAGAGTTCAGGACTTCGTTTGGCACAAGATTTCTTTGCGATGAAACAAAAATATTGAAATTTTGAGCGACTGCATTGCCCATGAGAGAATTCAAGGCGTAGTATGAACAGACAATTTACTATACTGTACAGTATGTACAGTATTTAGAATTTGAGTTTAATTATTTTTCATCATACCCGCAGATTCTTCCTACTATATTGAAGCCTAATTGGACGTATCAATTCACAGGGACCAGATGGCAGGACCAAGAGATCCCCGGGACCGCCGGGATGTGCGGGATCCTCGAGATCGCCGGGATCCTCGAGATCGGTACGATGACAAACAATACGGCAGGGGTGCAGGTGCTGCTGGCAGAGGACCTGATCACGCCAGAATTTTCGTGGCTCTTTTTAACTATGATCCTCCAACGATGAGCCCGAACTCCAATGCGTGCGACGAAGAATTGGGCTTCAGAGAAGGCCAACTCATTCGGGTGTACGGAGATAAAGATGCCGATGGATTTTACTGGGGCGAATGTGGAGGCAGGTCGGGATATGTTCCTTGCAACATCGTGTCAGAGGTTCAGGTGAGGATACTGGAGTGTTTACTAGTGAGATAAGATAATTTCTTAATGTACGAAATTCTCCATTTACGAATTATAAAATCGTTTTTTCAAGGCAGGAATCTAATACGGATTAAACTTTTCTGGTCGTCCGTGAATCAGTAATAAAGAATTATGGTTACTAAAAAGTTATTGTTACATGTCGGTCGCTTTTTTAGCTTCTTAAGCATTTTATTTTCATTATTGAAATAATGAAAAACACGAGATTTTTACTGTGGGTTTAGTTATGAAATTAGGGACGTTTAGTTTTTCTTTAGTCTGCCTACTCTCAAGATATCTAGTACCCAATGAATTAACCTCTTGCATGAATGTCTTCATTTTTGTTTTTTCTCCCATCAATTTTACACTGCTTAGAGAACCTTAAACCTCATAATTTAAGTATTATCTAAACATTGAAATTTTGAGTTGTTTGCTACAATTGAATTATCTCAATTTCACTACCTAATGATAGTCTTAATTATGTAAACACTGAGCAAACAGTTCGAATATAGTAATAATTATAGTAACAAAACGGATGGTAGTTGTTTCTTATTTTGTTATTGCTTCTTAATGACCAATTCTATCAAAAAGTCAGCTGTTGGCTATGGTATATACCAGACATGGTACCCGCAAAAATTTACTAATGCTATATCTGGTATGCGAAAGTTTACCTTAGAATTAATCATCACTGAGTCGAGAACTAGCGTAGTCATTGTGTCGATTAACATTCATTCCACAATGCACTGGGGTTTAGAGTTATATATTCATAACATAATTGACGTGTATAAATCAATGCTAGCTCCTTCATTTTTCATGGTGTTTGAAATCTGGCGGTTTTATCGTGTATGATGGGAGGTAATTTTAGTAAATTGAAGTGATTTTAAATGAATGTGCCGGGTTTGTATCAGGTGGACGACGATCGTGTAGCCCAAGAATTGATGAAAGAAACGGACTGCGGTCCGATGGGCCGGAGACGGAGAGACGGCTCCGTGGGCCGCCGTGGTCCGGGTGGTCACCAAGGAGACAGATGGGGTGACATCTACGCTAATATGCCAGTCAAGAAGATGGTCGCTATTTATGATTATGATCCGCAAGAGCTTTCGCCTAATGTTGACTCAGAGGTGAGGTATTTTAGACTTCGCTTGGTGTGTGCATGCTGTGCTAAGAGAGGAATCCTCGTTCTTGAAACTTGACAAGCTAATGCTAACACAGGAGTGATTCTCAGCTCTACGACTTTGGCATTCATGACGTTCTGTAATTCGATGTCTGAAGTGAAAAATGTAATGGAGCACGCTTATGTCTTTGATATTTAAAAGAAGCTCTTATCGGTGTAACTTTTACTCGTCTTCTCATCATTTTTTCAAAGCTTTTAGTTTAATGCTTTGTTGGCCTTCCCTTGTCATTGAAAAACAGAGCAAATGTTCAGTATCATTGTCTTATATAATGAAGTTATAGCAACTTGTGATCGAATCTTCTAACAATCGTCTTGCACCTTTCGTAAAAGTTTTATTGTGACCAAAAGAGAGAAGATTTAGCATGATGACGGAAATGTAGAATATTCTTTAAATTTTCTTCTTTGTCTAAGTCTTTCGCTTATCTCTGTTTCAATAGTTATGGATTTGACTTGGCAAAAGTGTCTCTGAAACACATAGTATTATATAACACAAGATGTAGATCTTCTCTATGATAGGGGAAGTGATACTCATGTTTGAGAATGTTTTATGGAAATAAATATGAGGTGCTACGGGCCACAAGGGCGAAGATACCCACAAACATATCTACGGTGTGCCTGAAATCACAACATTCATTGCATTTCGGAGCTAAAAAATTAAGCTGAGCTGACATTTTGGTACTAAAGAAAATGGATTTGTAGCTGGTGACGTCATTGTCCTTGTGGCACGGAGCACCCCGCTTGTGACGGGCTTCATTTCCATGTATGATTTATGCAAATTTGTTTTTCAGGTTGAACTGTCGTTTCAAACCGGCGATATTATTTATGTTTACGGCGACATGGACGATGATGGATTTTATATGGGCGAGCTGAGAGGCCAGAGAGGGTTGGTGCCTTCCAATTTCTTACAAGAAGCTCCTAATCAAGATTATCCAGATGATATGAGGTAAGTCAAACAGCTTCTTTCTGTGTAAAACGAACCGTCTATAATTTATGCTTGTGTGTATTTCAACGATATTTACTTACTTAATCAAAGGTGATTTTCAACGTATTCATGCACACAGGCGTCTACAATGTGATATTAATGTTGAAACTTACATATACTTCGATAAGTACAAAAAACTGTATCAGTTTTAAAAACGTTATTAAAATGCTGTTAATTCAAGCATTTTATATTAGTAAATCTTATAACTGAAACTTATCAGTCACTGTACTCGAACATCTTACCCTGGAAGAATATATGGGATGGGGAAGGCCACTTTTGGCTGAGGGCAGACGAAATGTAGATTATGTAGTATTATTTTATTACTAGTTCATTGGTAGTACTGTCGAACAAAGAAGTACGATTTGATTTTTAAAACTCCTAATAAATTTCGACGTTCTTAGGTATACTAGACGAAAATATCGGTATTAGAAATACATATCGCTACAAATATCTTGTGAAACACTTCAATGAACATTTTCAAGTTTTCATTTCAAAAAAGTAATACTGAACAATTCCTGAGTAAATGAATAGTATCTAAATACATCATATGATAACGTACTTTGCTCTATTTCAAGTACAGTACTTAATGGTAAGTCGTATTTCACCATTTAACCCTTTTGCGACGAAAAGGACCATACAGTCCTCTTTTACGGTCTTTGGGAGAATTGTTCTAATAATTAAACAGTGAGCAATATGAAGTTGCTACTAGGTTTGAACGCGGCGGCATGTTACAGCGTCGTTCTTTTGGCTGCCTAGCTCTCAGCGTGCTTCATTGCATCAGTGTACAGACGGTCTTTGTGAGCTTAGACGTACAAACTAGAAAAAAATTGGTCGCTAAAGGGTTAACCAATTATACTTTGCGACAATATGCTTCAGGTAATTTCGATCAGTAGATAGAAACCACAACGATTAGCCCAGACATTGTAGAGAGTAATTATTGATTCTGGCGCAGTGTGGTGAAGGTAAAGCACATGGTTAGTACTCGGATTATGCTAGCTCAGCGTGTATCAGATCACTGCAGCTTCATATCCTCTTCTCTAGCATGGCGAAGTCAACTCAAGCTACTGCATCTTGCTTCATAAAATAAATACAGCTGAAGCTGAGCAGAAACTAAGAATGTGCATGCAATTTTCAGAAACATGTCATTTGTAATATTATAAACTTGTTGCCTCCGACAAAACATGTATTGTCAAAATTTCAACATCAAGGCAACTGTTGGGTGGTCAGCTTCAAGAACCTGTTTTACAACAAGAGCCTTTTGATTAGAGGAAATCCAATAGGTGCAGTATAATTTAACGAAATGATCCTCTGCAATTCCATTTGTTAACTATCAGCCTTAACCTGGACCGAATGTGCTGTGTTTTGAATTAAAAGTGTACGGAATAGAATGAAAACAGAACACGCCTGCTGCACGTGCAATGCTCAATTTCATAGAACACGAATGACTCGTGAAGTGAAGTAGTTAAACACTCAGCAGCTTATCTGAACCTTGTTTCGTCAAATTTTGCTCGCTAAGGTTCATGGCTCAATTTCTTTGATATCAATACTCCACCAACCAAGAGCAATCGACATCTGGAGTGGAATTTCTTGCCTCTGAGAGTAATTGGCTTCATGGTGGTATAAAGAATTTTGCAGATCGTTAGCATGCCTTTAGATTGAGTGTACAGCCATACCATTAATATTACTGTCATAGATAATCATACAATTAGTCCTAATGGCTGTAATATAACCAATAGTTATATTTTCTCACTAGTACTGCGTTCTCTGAGAACCTTCCCATGAATAGTTGCAAGGATGTGCTCAGAAATAAACAGCCAAATTATTGCATAATATCTACTCATCATTGCTATATTCCGGTTGCCATTACTTTAAGATAAATTGCACTTGATAACCGTAATCCTGAGTGTATAATTAGAGTCAGATGTCAAGATATGGGGTAATTAAGTACTATGAGTGACGATGATCATTTAAAAAATAATTCTGAAACATACCTCAGTCAAAGGGGAATAACATGTGGATATTCGAGGGAATTTATATTCAGTGATTTAAAGTCAAGGTGTTCGTGATTTTTTACTGTGGGGCTTTAGCTTACTTACCTGAAAAGCGTTATGTACAAGTTTCCGAACATTCAAATATTAAATACTAATAAGAAGAAATTCAGAAACCTTCGTTTGACATACACGTAAAAATACTATTTCTTACATCTCTGAGGTTTAAATACAAAGTCTTAAAGCATAAGCTTTAATAGTAGCTGAACATGGGTGGGCTGAATTATTATAATGTACATTTGAATTGGATTTTTTTCAAAAAATAGCGTG
>VCRD01000384.1:27535-68460 GCA_006783055.1 Trinorchestia longiramus
ACACATTCAAAAATCGTCTCGATAAATTTTGGATTACGAACCCCCCAGTACTACATCCTACTAACTATGTCCCTAACTCCTTAAGGTTAATGTATGATTGAGATAAATGCTCGTGACATAAACGCCTGTGCGTGAGTGATATGTGTGCACACGACTAAATTGACTTACTTGGTTAAGGTGTACGTGCATGACTGATGGATTTACTTTAGACGGCATGGGACTTCGGTATTGAACCAAGAATGGGCCAAACGGCTCGTTCCTATTGCCTTATTCTATTCTATTCTATTCTAATCGGAAGAACTTACAGACTATCTTTCTGCTAGAGAACCCAAGCACAGTATCATCACCAGCTTGGTCGACTGGTGAGCGAATCTGCTTGCGAGCGGAAAGACCCGGGTTCGAATCCCGCTGCCGACATGGTTGACGTGGCTAGAAATACGGCATGGGGCTTGAGTAAACAACCGAATAATTATCGAAGTAATCATCCGACCCAAGAATGGGCCAGAAGGTTCGTTCCTATAGCCTCATTCTATTCTATTCTATTCTATTCTATCACCCTTTTATCGAAGCCTGAGATGACGGTGCAGCCCGCGGTCCCCACTGGACTGCTTCTATGTTCCCACACTAACCTGATGCCCCACGCATAGTCCTGAGGCGAGGCAAGAATAATGTTCAGCTCTGTGTTGTCTAATGTCTCTGCGTAGAACTCAAGTCGGCGCACTATGACTACTTAATGACCTGAAATCAGAAGGAATTAAGTACGTAAAAAAGATGCTTTGAAATTGAATGTTTCAAAGTGTCTAGTAGCTCGGAGGGTAGTGAACCTGTAGATGATCCTCAGGCATGATCAGAACATTTGAGTTAAATGATTAGAAATTCAGTTTACCTGAGGGGATACGCTGATTTTTTTTTTTGACCAGTTGGGTGAGGGGCTTTATTCCAAGTGGCTTATAGATGTCAAAACATTGTCTTGTCTTTTTCACTACCTATAGGTTTAAAAAAATAAATACAACAGCTTCATTGATACATTTTTATTCGTTATTCTGTAATAGTTTTCTTGAATTTCCAATAAAATTATACCCAAGGAATGTTTTCTGGATTCAACTCACGTTTCACCTTACAGTTAATATTTATTTTCATTCATAAACTAAATTGCCTATAAAAAACTTTCTCCACAGTTTTTCTTGTACTGTACATTAATTAATTAATTTATAAAATATCAATCTGAAAATAATTGAATTAATAATGTTCCTTCACAAAAATACACGCTCCTAGATTGATGCATTCACATTTAACTCCTCTTGTACAGAAAGAAAATATGTTTGATAGCAATTCTTCCTAAAAATTTGATTACTCTTTTTGTACGGAGATTTAAGTTTTAAAACAAAGCCCCTCCCGAGCCCCGATTGACCAGAAAAGTATATTATAATTTTAAAATGATTAGTCTGTCATGTTCAAATCAAGGATTAACTTGAAATTATGATATCAAAACATTAATTCGGTCGCCTTCTTTCGAAGCCTTTACCGAATTTTACAGTAGTATTTCAGACACCCAATGAAGCATTATATGGGTGTATTTCTGACATATTGCCTCTATTTTATTGACTGTTGAATCGTCGTAACATAAGACTGAATAAAAAGCTGTTGAATCACAGCTGTGCCATCATATCTCTGTATTACTGATGTTGGAATAGGATAATCCTATTCTAACTATGTTTTTCATCGTACGAATAGTTGATATCCTACGGTTCTTAGGGCACACATAGGTAGCAGATTCAAATAAAAATAAAAGATAGTACAAGATTGAATCCTACAAAATTTAACGCTGTACGTTTATTTTCAGTTTATTCGATTGTTTTCAATCAATAATTATTTTGGTCTGTTTATCAGACCCATCACTCATGCACTCATAGTGATGGATTTATTTGAATAAAAATAATTTTGACCAAATATTTACTGCTTTGGGCTAGGTTTGAGTGAAATATAAATATAACTAAAATATAAGTCAAATTTAAAAGAAACATTACAAACAGACTGAACTGCTTGTGAATCTCGCTAAGAGGTCTTCAATTGTTAACATTTGTTGTGATTCCTTTAAATTTTTCTAGGCTTTCTGAACCCTGGAGCGCCCTGAACATGGGTATAGACGTCACTAGCCTCAGGCAAACTACACTCATGCTCAGTGATCCAGGGTTAAACAAGAAAGATTTTATGATGTACAGAAACATTCATTTTATAGCCTCATCCGTTTCGCGCATTCGTCCCATACGGTTCTCAGAGTTACATTTGCAAAGTACATTCCTACAATAAAGCTGTAATAAAACTTAATTAATGTATCAACTTTTTACGGTCATATATATTTGCGTTATGTTGCCTCCTTCATACTCCGTCAGTCATATCCTGCGTAATATTCCCTCAGTCATACTCTGCATAATACTCCCTCAGTCATACTCTGCATAATACTCCCTCAGTCATACTCTGCATAATACTCCCTCAGTCATACTCTGCATAATACTCCCTCAGTCATACTCTGAATAATACTCCCAAAGTCATACTCTGCATAATACTCCCTCAGTCATACTCTGCATAATATTCCCTCAGTCATACTCTGCATAATACTCCCTCAGTCATACTCTGCATAATACTCCCTCAGTCATACTCTGCATAATACTCCCTCAGTCATACTCTGCATAATACTCCCTCAGTCATACTCTGCATAATACTCCCACAGTCATACTCTGCATAATATTCCCTCAGTCATACTCTGCATAATACTCCCTCAGTCATACTCTGCATAATATTCCCTCAGTCATACTCTGCATAATACTCCCACAGTCATACTCTGCATAATATTCCCTCAGTCATACTCTGTATAATATTCCCTCAGTCATACTCTGCATAATACTTCCACAGTCATACTCTGCAAAATATTCCCTCAGTCATACTCTGCATAATATTCTCTCAGTCATACTCTGCATAATACTCCCTCAGTCATACTCTGCATAATACTCCCACAGTCATACTCTACATAATATTCCATCAGTCATACTCTACATAATATTCCCTCAGTCATACTCTGCATAATACTCCCACAGTCATACTCTGCATAATACTCCCTCAGTCATACTCTGCATAATACTCCCTCAGTCATACTCTGCATAATACTCCCACAGTCATACTCTACATAATATTCCATCAGTCATACTCTACATAATATTCCCTCAGTCATACTCTGCATAATACTCCCACAGTCATACTCTACATAATATTCCATCAGTCATACTCTACATAATATTCCTTCAGTCATACTCTGCATAATACTCGCGCAGTCATACCCTGCTTAGTATAAATTCAGAGCGGGAACGGTTTTGTTGTATCATCTAACTTTTCCGCTGCTGTGGCCCACATCCTGCATGTGTCGGAGTTTTATCCTGCCTAAATCAGTCATCGCTGGGCAGTAACCACTTCCCTCTTCTTAGGTGTTCCACTTCCCTCTTTACATGTAACTTTCCTGCTTCCCTCTTCACATCTCAAGCTTCCAAAACACTAATTGTGAAGTGACCAGTGTTGGACCCTCACCACGGGTAAACCCTATTGTTTACTACTGAAATATTCTTCTTGAAATCGACTGTACTTTCGATGTACTCACACTCGGAAAAGTTGATAACTATATAAGCACATGTAGCAATCACCGTTTGGGTATTTATTTGACCTACAGTACTTTAAAAAAAGAAGGCTCAAGAAAGTTGATGCGCTGAAGTTGTTCAGCTATTTTAATTTGAGAAATATTTAATTCGTATAACTTTATACACACTGATAAATTAATGTGTGTCAATTTTAATTCTCAGAGACCCTTAATTTTTTCAAATTGAATAATTACTTGCACTATTAAGAGGACTATAATAGAATATTCTAATCAAGCTTGGTATTCTTTATTTTAAAATTAATGCGTCAAGTTCAGCTACGGTTAATTAATTGAAATGTAACACGACTCGGGAAAATATAATTTGTATTGAATTGTAGCCAGCAATTAGTATATTTCAAATATCAGAATGTTTTCATAGCGAGGGTTGGATCTTTCTTTGCTTGCTAGCCCGCAAGTGTACGAATATAAGTTATTCAACTAACAAGGAGTTAAAATGTTTTACTATTTGCGAACCCATGTGATGCCGAAGAAATTGAATGATGTGATGTGTTCTGCACTTGATACATGTGTATATTAATAATGTATTCTTTCGGAAATCTTTGTGGAAATATGAACTGACAATAGTTAAATCCACTTTCGTATACGTATGAAAGAGCCACCGTCGCTAGTAATTATGATTAGTAACATAACCTAGGAAAGGCCAATGAAGATCGCTTCAACCTGAGCCCATAGGTGTCAAATAGTTTTATGTGAGGTAACAAAACGCTTGAAAAAATAAAATTAGGCCTACAAATGCTTACAAATAAAAAAAATTCTAATGATCTGTGGAATATTTCTGAGGACTAATTTTATTCCTCATTATGCATTTTGACAAACATGTAAGGTTACATTGAGAATTTTTGCCGTCGCCCCCTTCCTTCTTCAAAAATTCCTGGCCACGAGTCTGTTAGCGTCAATACCGAATTTTGGTGGATTAAAGCACAGTGTCTTTGACCTGTTTCTCCCCCAACGCAACCCCAAATGAGCCTCCTGATTTCCCCCTCTGGCAATGCTCCGCCCACTCGCGGGTGCTCGCATTCATTTACTTCAAGGTCAGTCGGAGTCTGGAGAACAACTGCCGCCTCTCGGTACCTGACAACACCACCATCGCGAATCGAGGCGGAACTTTGCTTCAGACAAACGTTGTAGCCCAGTTTAATCAGACCATAATCAAAGACCAATTGTGTTTTTAGAGTATATGTCAGTCACTATTTGTAATAATATAAACCGTTTCAGAACCTGAAAATCGGTTTGTGAATTGTACCACCTGCCTTGCTTCAACTGGTATTTGTTACATGTAACATCAGTATACTGAAAGATAGGTCATTTGCTTTAAAAATACGGTTATGTTCAAAAATTAAAGTAGAATTCAAACTCTGCAGCATAATTATTCAACAAAGTTGAGAAATTGCTCGCAAAAGCAGCTTGCAATCTACATATCGCATTGGCAAAAACCCGTTGAAATTGGTGGATAAACAGTTTCATGCTTAAATCGTAGATGATTCATTACTTGTGGAAACAAAGCTGCAGATGAAGATTTGAGATGAATTAAAGCAGTACCAGCAGCTCAGAAAAATCAAAAAGCCCCTAACGTGAGTTCACTGAGGTACCCTACTCGAAGTCAAATTCAGCTGTGTAGCTATAAACTACACGTTTATTTTCAAATTTCTAAGCCAATAGGACTTTAATGAATCATATAATATACTTGGTTCTTTCTCTGTTCAAATAGAGTGAGTTTTCGTGGTGAGTATTACGCGTAAAATGATAACTTCATTCTGAATACAGTGAATGGAATTGAGTTTGTTGAATGAGAAATGAGCACAGTAACTGAAGATAGTAGTAAAATTATGACTTCATAGCCTAATTTTCGTAGCTCCTCAGTTCTGTAAATAATATCGTGACACATGAGAAAATTGATTGCAACGAATCCTAATTTAGGTAGCTCAATATGTATGCAGTTTCTCAACGTAATGAACTATGTCTACATATTGTTCCTTTTACAATTTTGGATTAGGATACTATCTTGTAACAACATCGTATTCCCATGAACTATCATGCATTTTAAAAGCAATGGTATACCGCTTGTAGAAGAATACTCTCCTTGCGATGATTCTATTAAAATATACGCTAAAACATGAAAATGTTAAAATTGGAATTTCCCGAAATGAATAGTCCCATCAAATAGATCTCATTTAGTTCCTGAGAAGAATATGAATTAAATTGAAGAAATTATGTCCGGTTTTTCTTAAAATTTACTTGAGACTTATATCTGATAATTTATGCACAGTAAATATTCCTTCTAACCTACGGAAAGTAGGGATTTTAAAACTGCCTAATGGTAATGATGTCTTTGATTCAAAATATTAAACCTTCATGCCCATCGTAGCTTCGCATGTGTTTGTTTACACCATAATGTCCGTTGATCAAAATGGCCATCTAAAGGAAAATGTGTTGGAATCCATCTATGGAGGTGCGGATTTACACACAGCAGGCACACCGTAAGAAAAAAAATGCGGAGCACTCATCAACTTTCACACGACTAAGCTGACTGAGAGTAATGTTGGCAGTCTTATGAGACAGCAGGAAAATTTTGAGCAACAAAACTATGAAGCTCACTTGAGTGAAGAATCCGTAGTAACATACAGAATTAAATGTGGATGCCAAGTACATTGGTTCTGGTCTCAGAAAGAATACATGACTGATTTGAAGTGTGATGTAAGACTGGATACTTGGATTCCTTATTAGGAATCTAAATGAATACAGTAATGCTATTCATCAAATGACAAAAGATATTGTACCTTAAACTGTTACATTTTGGAACCAAAGGCACGTTTATATATTAGTGCCTTGTTATACACAACGATAGGTGTCTATAATGGACTTTTGTTGTACTAAAAAATACAAATTAGAGGCCTTATGTCAGAGGAATAGTCCAGATTAACCCATTCAAAAATTGAGCTCAAACATTAGTGGCAATAAATATC
Organism: Trinorchestia longiramus; assembly: GCA_006783055.1. Classification (NCBI taxonomy): domain Eukaryota; kingdom Metazoa; phylum Arthropoda; class Malacostraca; order Amphipoda; family Talitridae; genus Trinorchestia; species Trinorchestia longiramus. The sequence continues at coordinate 34,205 of VCRD01000384.1, forward strand.
AGAATGTTGAGCAGCTTAGAGATTTTTTGAGGCGTGTTCTCGGAACCCTTGCTTAAAATTTGAGTAAGTTTACATTTCTGAATTCTCACTCTGGCTTAGGATCTGCCATCAATAACCCTACTACCACCCACACATTATCCTGCTAACATCCACACTTATCTCCATTAGCACCCAATGAGAGTTTTGTAGAGTTGGTCCACTAAGCCTGTGCATGTTCCGTGGTTAGGAACTGTCTAGAAATATTGTTTTTCATTAGGTGTTATTGATACATTCACAAAATAATGTATATCAGAAAATTTACAGACAACCATTCTTCCACATTAAATGTTTCATTAAATTAGGATGACAGAATGCAACCATACTAGGAGATGCAGAACAATTTTCTGATTTTTTAGTTACATTCTTGTTATATTCTAATAGTCTTAAACCACTCACTGTCTACTCTGTAATGTTAACATGACAATGCCCAATTGGATTCAGTTTCGTAAAGTCCTTCTTTTCTCGAATTTATTCTAATTAAAGCGAAGGAAATATGGTAAGTTACCACACAAGCAGCCGTCAATTTTGCCTGTGCGTTTTCACAGCAAAGTCTTGTTAAGAAAGTGTCCTCGAGCGATGAAGTTGGCGCAAGAATTCTGGGAACAAAAGTGAAGATCTAATTTTGTGACGAAGAGTGAGCACTGCGAAACTTTACGAACAATTCATTTTCTCAGTATCAGTTCCATATTTTTGAAGCAAAATTAGGGTGAAAATTTAATTTCTTGCAGCTAGTTAGACTTCATTCCATATGAAGGTGGAACACTGGAATGGACACCGGAACTGTCGAGGGACTCATCAGTCAGTTCTATTTGAAACTCAAAACTTCCACAATGTTTCAGAACAAAAAATAAAATTGACCTACCATGAAACTGATGAGGGCAACATCAGATAAGAATAACATAAATGACAAGTCTATTTTTTAGTACGAACTCACGTGGATCAGCGAATATTTTGTCAAAAAATATGGATTCATTTATGACTTAAGTCTATAAAGGCATGGCAAATTTTGCATCTGACCGATATCTTTGGTAAATGAGTCCTAAGATTTCAAAGTTCCACGGGACAATTTTGAGCGTTGGACTTATTTAGCACAATGAGTGAATCAGAAGCGAGGGCTGGAGCGAGCACACAGCGGCGAGAAGTTTCAAAAAAGTGGCTTTGTGTCGCGCCTCAGGCTACCTGCTGGACCGAGTGCTCTACTGGCGCAGGACAGGCCCGACTACCTACACGCTAACTCCACAGGCTTCCAACATCGTGCATTAAGCTTTCTGTGTTTCATACCCTGTTCATATTGAGGCCCTTCTCTCCCATGAAAGTTTTCTTACAAAAAATTCAAGAAAATGGGTAAAGAAATCCTTTTTTAAATCTTACGTAGGAGATGATTCAAATAGAAAATAGAAACTATTAAAACCTTATAAAGAATACAGTACTCCAAAGTAATGAAGTAATGTGTAAATTGAAATGCCTAACCACAATAATTGAACAGCGTTATATTTCAAATAATGGGTTGGGAGAAAATACTATCAATTTGTTTTCTTGAGCTTAGAAGTTTTATGACTGCAGACGACGAGAAAACCTTGGTGACGATCAGGATTTCCATCCACGAACTTTTTGCAGGTTAACGAGAGTAAATTTAACTTAAAGACCTTAACGTAACTTTAAGATTTTTGTCATTAATTTTAAAGGGGCCCACTTTCTTTGTATTTATGTGGGTGATAATTTTGGCATAAGATATTTTCAAAAGGGATAGGAAATTTTGAGCCATCAGCATCGAGGCCCTGGTGTTCCTGTGGAAAATTAATGTTCTCTCATGAACTCTTGAACTTCGAACGCTCGGTGCTCTTGAAGATTTCTTGTTTGGCCGAGAAAGTCATTTGTACTCGATCAGGCAGATAAGCTTTGCCTGCTTCATCTTCAATGATCGAGAGGTGCTCTTTAATTTAATATTTTCCTTCCCAACTCTATTTCTCCTCGGTTTTGAGTTTTTAAAGTTTCTTTGTATCATGAATTATAATTTTTGAAGCCCAAGATTTTGCCTTGTTTCTGTTTTTGTTGTTCTGATTCTTCTTTCTCTAACTTATCGCTAATTAAACAGGTAATTTAAAAACCATTAACGACCTAGTCATTAACCTTCTTACCCTTCATTTAACTATACTAAGCTTAACGAAACACACAGGAACAAATTCCTCATCAATAACTCATGCCATTTCACCGTAAAACTTTTTTTCACATTAAACTCCAGGTGTACGAATAGATAGGTCGTAGACAGCAGCTTTGAGAGAGATGGTCTGGGTGCAGCATCACATCGCGGTCATTTTTCTTTTGATGCCGAACTCTCTTTGTTGCTAAACACAAGCTGCTGCGTTAAACAGTGTTTGTTCTTTTTTCAACTTCCTTTTGAGGCTTCGACAAGGAACAGCCACGCGCCAATAAATGATTGTGTCTCAGTTTCCTCCCTTGGGCACTGGAGGTAGGGCGGCCAATAGAAATAAATTTTAAGACTGTACAGCACTTACTTTGCCTCCCAAGCACTCCAATGCAGCAAATTGCAGATTTTAGAGCTTTCATTCTATTTGCTTGCCAAATAGTAATGCTGCTAAAAACACTAAATTTTACAGTTGTCTAGCTCCTACTTCTGTTGTTTGTTAATGCGACCCAGTAATTTACACTAGATTTTAGAGTTGTCTTGCTATTATTCGTGAAACTACATAAGGCCATACGGATATAGAGGTTAAATGGTTTCACACTTTAGTTTTGTGAATTTTTTATATCACTCAAAGGATATCATAAGAATTTCAACTATTGATGCACACATTGCTTTTTAATATCATCTAAGAACATCAGTGTGATGTGGATTTATGTCTCCATAATATTTTAATTTCACTTAATTAATAAAACAATACTTTCTCTTATGATTTGTTTGGTGTACGCATAGTATTTTAATTCCACTGAATCAATAACATAATCTTTTCACATGGAATTCATGGATCTATCATGTTCTAATTTCAGTTAAGTAAGAGCGCATTGGTAACAAGTTCATGTCTCCATGGTTAAAGATCATTTTAGGCCATGTATTTCAACTCATAAACGTAAGATTGAAACGACTAAATTTAAAACCTAGACTTAATTCGACTTTGAGTTGCTTGTCGTTCATTATTATCTTTGGACTAGACTTGATGACGTTTTTCTGCGCTCTGAAGGGTCTTCAGGTCTCTTCGTATACACTCTACGACTGGCGGTCTCGCACCATGTAAAACGACAGATGAGATTAATTTCTAGTAATGAAAGTATTGTTCTATGATAGCAAACAAATAAGAGAAGTTTTTAGTGACCAAAAATTTGATTCTGTAACCTACTATCAGTAATGTAAATGTTTACGTATTTTGTAGATTTTTCTTCGCAGCAAGGAAATAGCATAAAATATATTTCTCTTTAACTGATGTGAAATTGTAGCAACTGCTGATAGTTTGAGGTCGAAGAATTAATTAATGTCCATAGAAACACTGGCAATTTTTTCAATATTTTCAAAAATGTACGTATAAATGTTAAGTTTTCTAGTTAAAAAATTCGTATTAAGCTGGTGCTCTAAGCCAACAATAATGAGGAAACTAAATCAATAGAAGTATGAAATATTTTATTAAGAATGAGCAAGAAAGAAAACTTTGCTTAGTTTCAATCTCTTCTATTTTGTGAGCTAACCCACATATGAGCGTAGATAATATTAAATTCATAAGTACCTTTAAAATTTAATAATTTTGAAAGTAAACATTCTGTAAAAGATTAAGTCGAGTCCGAGAAGTGTCTTGTTATCCTCCTCCCTGTTTTTTTAAATTAGTTGAACTTTTTCTTCTGAAGTAGAGAAGAAGCTTAGGGGGAAACTAGACATAAATATTTTCCATAAGCATTATCTATGAATAATACTAATATATTTTGGCTCTATGTTACTTCATATATTATAACAAATGTACATATACTACGAATTATCTTCCTGCATGAAATGAAACTAACCGTAACATTTTTATCTTTACAATGGTGTGTTTTTTCAGATCTTCTAACAATAGAATTTTGTCTAACAAGGTCTTCAAATGATTATTGTATTAATTCTGTTCATGCGAGCTTGCTAAAAACAACAGCCCGGTCTTGTATGCTCAAACTGCTCATTCATTTTTCCCAGCATGGAGTTTTGAACTATAGTGTCTGCTGAGATAGCGTTTTTTCTATTCCTTCCTGATCTGGAGAATTCAAAAAACCTTCCTTAAAACTTGAAATTCCTTGTCTTTTCCTAATTTACATGAAATCACAACAAAGTCTTTGGAACAACATATTTTGTCTCGGGAATGTCCTCAACTAATTCAAATTAGTTGAGCAACTGTTGAGTTTTTTTTTAACTTCCTCGATAAAAGCCAAAGTTCGCTGTCTTTTATTTACACTTGCAGTTGTTATTTTCTTTCTTCGCCTTGCACATGCTTTGTGTTAGTTCGGTTCTTTACCTTCATTCTTCCCTCAGTAAAATGCTATCTTCCGCAAGACAGATAGTAAATGTTTATTCTCTTTCTTAATATGTTAACGGCAACACATGGAGCCAACTTCTAAAATTACGTATTTTCGTTTATTCACTTCTCTTTGGAAAATATTGCACTGCTGGCAGTCTCTTCATGCAGAAAATTTGTTCCGTTTTCCGTTATCAGCGGTCTTTTACTGCTGAGAGTTATTTGCGTTAAGATAAGGCCTTCATATTCTTATTCTCTGGTCCTTATCTGTTGAAGTTAGCCGGCACTGAAGATAGCGATTGTTCTGTTTATGCACCATTACTCTCTGTTATAGAAGGCACGTTGGTCAACAGCAGGCCGATGATTGGGCCCGCTCGGTCCATATGAGCGGAGGCCTGGCCAGATTGATGGTGAGATCCCCATGTATGGTGGGCAGTAATTTTCGCCTGCACTAAAGAGCTTTGGGTCACTATTGTCCGTCTGACCAGAGTGCCTTCGGGGCTTCCTACACCAGCCTCCTCCAGAAAAAAATTCTAATTATGTCGGGATGCTCTCCGGTCTCGATGCAAAATGCTCGTAATGAAAAAGGTGTTCTCATGATTGCAGGCTGACGGCTATGAATAAGACGTGCAATATTAATGTTTCTAGCTAGTCGCTGGTCCCAATGATTGTAATTTTAAAAAGTTTTAGTGTAGGGATGCTGGTTTTAAGTTCTAAGTTCTATTCTAAATAGGGGTGAAGCAAGTAGAAGTAAACATATTTATTTATGTAAATTATAAACGGTGAGTGCACTTGTCAGGAAAATAATGATGCTTAATTCAAACAACACAAATTATTTCTAAAAATTGTAATTTTACTCAGAGGAATAGACCAGGATGCTGTTCAATTTTCATGTAGTTTAATAGCACAAAACAAAATGTAAATGCCAGGAGCTGACAAATAATATTTGTCTGTTCATTACAACTCAACACAGAGAAGCTATTTTCACGACACTTTCCTGTGTTGATTTTTTTTATGATCTAAATATTGACACGTGCTGTACTGTGCTGGTGGCTACCATCGTGAAGATCGATGATGTATTTAAATGTATTTCCTTTGAGATTACCAACCAAATAAAGCAGTTAGCCAAATAATCGTACAAACATTTTTAAAGCATGACCCACGTTGCAGAAAGGGAGACATTGTGACTTGAAATAAGTCAATGACTTGAAGCAAAATTAACACACCGCACAGCGCACGCCTTTCTGTTGCAAAACAGGGATAGTTGTGGCATAATTGTTCAAGTTCGTAAAGTATACAAATTCAATAATCTAGAATAATATCGTAGCTATGTAAGTTTTATATTGTGTGCTTAATGTAAGTGAACTTATAAAGAGATAACTGACTAAAACCTTTATTTCTAGTATTGCAGCCTCAACATGTGTAAAAATGATGCACTTAGAATTGTTTATGTTATCTTCTAATAGTTTTTTATTTCTTATTTTGTGCCTTCTATACGCTAGGAATTGTTTATTATCGTTGGAAATTACCTTCCGTCTCTAGTGCTTGCTGCTGCTCAGAAATCATTGATTCTGTGTTATTTTAAAAATAATACATATTAAGCACAATTAAGTTCAGTTATATACTAAGTCTTAACGTAGTTCAATTTGAACTAGGCGATTGCTAGAGTGATTGTACTTTATTGGCTTTTTTCCTTGTAAAATAGTCTTCAATGCGACACAGAGCGCATCCTTACCCTAAGTTAAGGTTAAGTCAGTCATAACCTTACTGCTAAGTCAGCGTAGATTCCCGTATGTTTCTGCAGTGTTGAAATGTAGATATTTAGGAATGAACGTTTATTCGAAGTAGTGCTATGAGGAGGCTCTCGACAGCCAAAGCAGGGGAACAGACAATAACTCACAAAATGGACTCGTACATTCTGTTACTGCTAAACTATTCAACTACCATGTAATGTTGGTAACAATGAAAACATGTTGGCAGTATCAATGTTGTTCTTGCCGAATTGCCACAAAATGTCAGTAACAATCTTATTATTATGTTTACATTAACAATGTAGTATTTGTACAATTATCATATAATGTCAGTAACAATCTTGTTATGTTTACATTAATGATGCAGTATTTGCACAATTATAACATAATTTCAATAACAAAAGTTAATTCCCAAAGCCCTAATCCACAGCCTTGGCAATCCTGTTGTATGACTCCCCAGAGGGTGTGTGAGCACTCGACGCTACCGCTGATGAGCCAAGCATTTGTACAGGAAAACTGCGCGATCCTCACAGAAAATTCTGCTCAATGACTTCAATTTTTATTCCAGGTCTGACCCCAATTATTACTCCACAGATCTCTCCAGCCGAAGTAATTATGCCCCCAATTAAGCTTCGTTGCTTAGTCTTCTACTATATTTTATGTTCTTTTCCATTCCCCTTCCGAGACACCCTGAAATACGTTCTTCTTTATCTTCCATATCGGAGGACCCAAGCCATTGTTACGGGTTTTGGAACATTGATTTTGGAATTTTGAATGGATGTACACATAAAGACGTTCGAGAACAAGTACGGTTCAGAGAGAGGTCAGAAAAAGGACTTGTGATTACCCATCGCTCAAAGATACTCGTACATTCCTTTAGGGGCTGAACATTGCAGACAACGTGATGTCGATATGCTCTTACTTATAACTTATTACTCAGACTCTAAATCCTAACATTCTTATGCAAGGGATTCAAGTAAAACAGTTTTCTTTCTTCGTCTCCAGATGATGAAAACAAAATTCAGTACCGGGTAATTTAACTTCATTTCTAGTTCTTTTTTGTAGAGCATAGCAACATCAATTTAAAGACAAAGTCATGCTGCTGTATCTATGACATATCAACAAAGATTAGTACGAGACAATGTAACGTTTCCGCTTGTATTCTACTGTATTTCTTCAAGATTAGGGACATCTTTCTCTTCAGGTTTAAATCAACAATGATGGGGAAGAAAAGCGGGTGTATATCTTACAAACAATTTATTACAGATGGTCGAGCTTTGGTTCATCCTCAAAAAGTTACCTAAAAAATAACTAAAAATAACACCAGAAGATCGTATGCAACTGTTTTAGATCCGCGTGTGGAAGATGATGAGTAGTCATGTTTTTCTTGTGACACGCACTAAATTGTAAGGACAAATTTTTCGGGCTGTATTTTACAAAATCCTGGAATCCATTGAAGCATTTTATTACGTTTACACGACGGAACGCTATTTTCTACATAATAATTCGACTGTATATGGGTTGCTTTTTAGCCGTGTGTATTTTTTAGTGTGTAGTGTAATACGGTGTTACAAAACACGAGCTATTCGCCGAAGTTATTGCTTCTTTTATGTTCATGAGTTGAACATTTCTATTATTTTTAAAGTGTATTGTTGATTTTTCACAGATCATTGAGTAGCAAATTATTTCATCCTAAAATAAATAACACAGAATTTTTCATGATAATTAGTAGTATCTTCAGGACAGTTATTTTCACGATGTCCAGATATTTTTTTGAATTTCTGTGGGGAGAAAAACTTTTAGTAATCACTACTATTAAGGTGATACATACATACAAATATATCACGTCAATACATTTATACTTCCAAAAGGACGACTGTTTGAATAATAAGACAATGATCATGAAATGAGACTTTTCAAGTGCGTGCAATGATTTCAAACTGAGGATGAACTGATAAATTTTCATGCCCAGTAACTTGTTTAACTTTAAGGGAAGAAAATAAGATTCTGAGCTGCTGGATCAGTACCTGAGATCGAGTTTATTTGTACCAGTTTCTTGCCTCAGAGTTTGTGGACATTCAAGGAAAAAACTCTGAAAGGAAAAAGTTTGCTGACAGTTTAAAAAAATAACTTGAATAATGTAAATAAACGAATACAAAACGTAGAACAACACCACCAAGAAGTGAAACAGTCATTTTTCAATGCTATTTAGACCTTGAAAAAGAAACAAAGTTAGGAATAAACAAATTGTATCACTCAGTTGTGTGTGAGTTACATGGCTCTGTTGCCATTGAATGCACAAAGCGGTTATGGTTCACAGTAAAATACAACACAGAGTCAAATTTTAAGAAAAATTATAAAGCTAAAATTGTGGGTTGTAAAAATATTTTTGATTGGAAACTTTATGACCGATGCGATCATTTATTCCAGTTGAAGTCATCAACATTGACGGCTTGTCCAATTAACGAGCTCATACATCTATGAAAAGTAATTTACTAGAAAATGAAAATATTGAGTTAGCATTTGCACCCTCGGCAATGAATAATTTTGAGGAATATTTGGTATTACACTTGTAAAGAAAATACGAGTCTAAATGTCGTACGGCATTTTTTCATGTTTTCAAGACTTCGTTAACAATATTTATGCCTAGTTTTGGAATTTAAAATATATTTGGGTAGTGGAATAGCGAGTGTTAACATATTTCTATATATATATATATATATATATATATATATATATATATATATATAGACACTGGACCTCTATTTTTTATCATCAATGCCGTGTTTTGATTTCATCATCAATGGTTTCCGAGAATTCAATTATTCCCATAAAGTGGAAATCTTCACCCATCAGTCAAAATAAATTCCACGCACGTACATTTTTTCCTTTCCTCTAGTCTCGAGATTCTAAAGAAGTCAAAATTTGCCCAACGACGTATAAATACATAGTTCTGAAACTATTCAAGTTTGATTTAATGTTGTTCATATTCAGTGAACTAAAAACGTATATGATACTAATACCAGAGGCAAGAATACTTTGATCATTACTCAATTGTGCTAGAAAATGTTTCAAAACATGATTGACTGCAGTAATCTCGACAATTTTTAGCTGATTTTTGTTCTCAGAAACCCACCACATTATTTAGCACTCGTCTCACCAAAAAAAATATCTCAGAACACTTCATTTTCATTGCCCTAATCGATAGCGTGTACATCCTGCAGTCCTTGTACTGCTTGGTTTGTGTACCCAGTAAGTCATTTTTCATTGCTGTTCTATCTCATACCTCTTACACCCCATAACTCATGTGCACCATCGCCTTCACACTTATATTTCAAGGCACTTGTAGCACTAATTTATAGCAGTCCAATTTTTTTGCAGCTACAGCCTTTATGCTCCAACATTTTCCTTAGTAGAAATTTGACCAAGAGGTTCGAGGTGTGATTAAAACCTCAAAATCATGCAGTCTTATTGTCGAGATCCCCCTCTCCAGCTGCAAGGAGTAACAGGCAGTAATGTTTCCTTAGATATTCTTTTTAAAAATCTGGCATTTAAAGTCAGCTGTATCCAAGTACTTTTGTGCGAACATTAGAAAGAAACAGATTTTAGCAGGAACCAGTGCTGGCAGAGCTACTGTGTTATTATCCACTCCACTATCATCATCATCCATCTTCATGATGAAACGGCCCAAATATATCACTATCAGTGTCTCTTTTCATTATATGGGCTAGACGTCTCTCAATGAGCTCGCCATACTCCCCTTTAATTTGCCGTTATTATGTAGCAGAGAACGCAAGTAGTGTGGCCTCCCCCTAATTGATTAACTATTGTCCACAAATCCCATAATTGATTCCTAACCTCATTAATCAGGCTGCTCTGATTATCTTCTTCACGCTTCTCACTAATCAGCAGAACGCTGTGCAATGATTATTTGCATGAAAATTAGCGGATTGAGCGGCAAGACTTTTGCCATCCGCCAATTGTAACTCCGAACTGCCACGGGCTCTGACTTCTGCGACTAAGCCATGCAGCGGCCCGCACACCTCCACAAAAGCCTTAATAAATCAATTCATAATCTAGGATAGCAACGATTAAATAACACAGTCTAGTCTCAGGTGTAATGTTGTATTACTTTCCAATATTTTCGTGTACTCATGTTTTTAAACTCATAAGATAGGCTGAGATTTAAGAAAGACTGTAGTTTATATGAAATGTTTCTACTAACATCCTAAGCAGAATTTATATCAATTGCTGAAACTCTTTGCCTGAATGCAATTAAATGCTACCCGAGATGAACTCCAAAATATAACAGTTGTATTTGGACGAAAATTTGTTTCGTAAGTTAGTTTAATTAGTATTAAATTAATTTTGGTTTCTACAATCACGAGAATCATGATGTTGGATCTAATTTGTCACATGTCAATTATTCCTTCTCGTTTGCAAAAGAAAAAATTATCTTTATTTTGCTCATGGGAGCTTCTTGACAAAGATTGCTCATCATCACGTTGCTTTGTGAGTTTGCTTTGAGATACGAGTTGGATTCTTCAGCTCCTGTTTCAGGTGTGAGATAATGTTGATTTTACGTGTTCTACTCTCATGTGATGCTCGTACATGAGACAAACACTGCTCAGATGCACTCATGGGAGCCCACTGCAGATTCAGCAATGCTGTTGTAAGAGTCTATTGAGGATGTGGTACCTTCGTTAAGCAAGGATTTTTTCCTTCTCTCCTTCCCTTCTTTGCGGAAGTAACAAAAAGAGAGTCAGAACTGTTACTTGAGTGTCAGCGTCTTCATTTTTTCATTTTCGAAACCTTTACAGCTACCCTCTACTATACAGACGTGACCAATTTAAGGACTGTCGTATTCCACTGGTATCTTATATATCTGAATATTTTCTGAAGGGAAACACAGCAATGATAAAGTTCAGTCATTCACTGATGACAACAGGGATACTAATGTTGAAAAGAAAAGCTTCTACCGTATGACAAATGCAATGTAGATATGTAAATGAGTGCAAATTTTTAGCTTTTTGAGACTGCAGATTCAAATTTAGAAATTTATTGATTCGTAATATTTACATTCGTAAGCTATTGAATTTATAATTTCTATGTACGATTTTTCACATTCTTAAATAAGTTACTTAGGTTTCAGCACCTATGTCGTGAGGTTTCATTATACCCCTTATGATTTTACTTATGCGTCACGTTACCCAAGGAGTTAACACGAAGAATACGGAGCTTCAATCGTACAATTTTCGTTCAATTCTCATTGAGCATTTCACACATTTACACATTTCTTGTTTTTCTCAGGGAAAGTTTAGTTTCCCAGACTCATGTGAGAGCGTAGAAAAGTTTACATGAGTACGTATATACTCGTATACCCTTGCAGGGCAAAATTGGTCCACCAGATGACCCTCAATTCAACACAATTTTTATAAAATCAAAATGAGAAATAAGTATATATACGTAAAACCTAAAAGAGAATCCCGTACATAGTTCTTACTTATCCATAAAACTACTGTAGATACACAAGAAATTGATTTGCGCCCCAAACTAACAAATTTTGTGTATGCGTAATTCTTAGAATCTACGCAAGCATTCAAGCACGTAGAAGTTCCTCTTCAAGTATCTGGGAATAAAACAAAAAGTGACTCAGCATATATAGATAATTTAAGTAAAAAATATCCCTCTACAAATGTATCGCGTCCATTTGTTCATACATTAAGAATATATTTGAAAGTTTTAATTTTTGTACATTTAAATACAACGGATCAAAATATGGGGAAAACTTCGACCTTGGCTGCTTGACGCTCAGCGTTAAATTACCTGAAAATTGGTGTCCTGAGTCGGGGAAGAGAACCAGCGAGCGGCGGCTGGAGTGCTGCAGTATGAGCCAGCAAGAAGCGGATCTTTCCTTTTTGACTATTTTGACCGTGACAAAAGAGTCCCTGATGAAAAGAACCCTCAGGACAAAAAGAAAAGGCGATGAAGGCAGGAGACTTTCGTATGATAGAGGCCAGGACTCGCTTCAATGTTCTCTGAAAACATAAATAATAAACTGGAAAATGAAAGATTCCGGGTACGATTTTTACCTTTCATCTTTTATGATCCAGAAAAAAACTGAATTTCAATCTTAATTATACAGGTAAAAAACATAACATTGTGTTTTACCCCACAACACGATCGAGAAATTAAAATTTGATCTGTAGGTGAGAAGATGAATAACAAAATGAATGTCTTAATTTCCATACTGAAAAGGAATGAAATTTTTCAACGAATTCGCTTACGAAGTATGATCGATGCAATAAATATTTACAATAGGAAACCAAAGTTCATCTGGTGTAAATAAAACTGGAGGGTAAAAGTAAAATGCAGGTTTCACAGATGACTTGTGACAGATCACAGCTTGGCGTTCGTTGAGGCTGTCATTTGAGTTTATGGTTTTATGGGCGTAGACCGAGTGACACTTATGGCAAGGTGGTAATTACACACTTATTGTGTGGTAGTGAATGATCATAACTCTAAAGCATGTCGTCTAATCCCGCCCTAAACATTAAATAGGTGGAGCACTACACATTATAGTGTTTCAATGCAGACAAGTAACTATGATATTTAGTCCTACAAGCATTTTCACAATCCAGTCAGACTTGAAATTTTTCACTGTAAAGAAAGTCATTGCAAAAAAGGATGTTTCCATGGTCATACACCATCGAACAGGAACAATGGCACCTCCAAGAAATCCAAATACCAGATTAACTCACCTTATTAACTCACCTATTGGCACACTTATGGAGAAAGACACTATTAAAATGTGTTGACAATATCTCCCAACATTGATATTACAATCATATTTTATTTGTTCCGTATCGTGTTGACTTCTTTGAAAATATTCATTGTATTTCTTAAAAAGTAAATGGCATGATCAAATAGTAATTATCAATAACAGATAATCAAGCTTAAAGCACAGGTCTCTTCTACGAGGGTTTTCAAACCTCAAAAATTTAACAACCCATAGTAATGTCACTGAAGATGTTTGTGAAATTTAATGATCGCACTAATGGAGATTCCGAATCGGCAAAAATATCCTCTAATAATTAAAGCTATCTGGATAGTTGTGCGTACGTTTTCCATTTCTTCTCGAGAATTGAAATAGGAGCCTGATGGCCTGTGACTATGAGTCAACACCAGCTTGGTCGACTGGTGAGCGAATCTGCTTACGAGCGGGAAGACCCGGGTTCGAATCCCGCTGCCGACATGGTTGACGCGGCTAGAAATACGGCATGGGACTTGGGTAAACAACCGAATAATTATCGAAGTAATTATACGACCCAAGAATGGGCCAAAAGGTTCGTTCCTATAGCCTCATTCTATTCTATTCTAACTGCAGGAGGACGACTACACTCAGACACCTGAGGGCTTGAATCACTTCAGTAAGAGAGCGCCAATCCCAGAAAAAGTCAACTAAATATTGAGAGGCTGAACGAACGATGATATTATTTGCCTGCTATAGAGTAGTGTAAAACAAGATCCGATTTCAATATAGAATATGACCGAAATTGTTCTAAAATACCAATTACCATTTACCGAAAAAAATAATGGTTCTGTACAATATATGGTAAGGAAACAAGTACGAAACAAGTATTTTCATTCAGAAGCCATGTCTTGTGGCTCTGATTCCTGTAAAAATTCTAGACATTTACTGGGGTATTTTATCAGCTTCATAATTAGAAGCTAGCGAAATTTACCAGTCTTGTGTTAGGTTACGGTGCATTTGAGCGTATGAGTTTATAAGGAAGTGAAAGCTGCAATTGACTAAATGTTCGAGTGGCATCAAGTACTATAAGTGAAGTAAATGCTGAAAGCTACAACTTTTTAAGTCAGCAATTAGTTGTAGAATTAATTTTCAATATTTTCATCCTAATGAATAAGTGTGATAGGTTAGTTAGTGCACAGGCGATGAGAAGAGTGAGGTGATGAGTCTAGAATGAGTTGACGAGTTCACTTGTTCATTATAATACAGCTCTGCAGTTCCTGTCGTTGAAGAGAACTCATTTTCTGCTTGTTACTGCCTCAAGAAAATCCAAGTTGATAAGACAGACCAAAACTTCCTGCAAAGACGCTTTAGAGGGGCGCTCTAGAGGGCTTATGACGCAGCATATTTGCCACTTTCAACAGCCCTGGCTTCGCTGCCCACCTATTCCTTACCCTACTTCTACGCTGCTAACCTTAACCTTACAATGCTAAAGCTGTTTAGGTATGTATAATAGCATATGTATAATAGCATACGTATCTTGCGCACCGTTTCAAGATTCATCGTTGAAGATAAATCCACGTATTCTAGATATGATTTTTTAATTTCGGAGTGCAAGGAAAACAAAATGATAACATACATGTCATTGAGTTGAACACCATCGGGAAGTCGGCAAATGACGTGAACTTTATTGCGATTAAAGATATTCAAAACATAAACATGCATCTCAAATGCAGTTAAAACTTGTGTACATTTTTTATGCAAAGTTACTTTAAAATGAAATGTAAAAGTTCTTTTTATACCTTGAAAATGTATTAATTTGCAAACCATTTTGCACTATTTGCATAACAAATAACGAAGTAAAACATTTTAATGAAGCTCATCATATATTATTTTCAAAAGTTCTTGCCGTACTCATTTAGTCATACATAAAATGTTCACGTCATCGAGTTATTGTAGCTCAACATATGCTTTCAACAATTATTATTGTAGAAATACCTCCACATGGCTGACTAAAAATGAGTCACTCATGTTTTAGAATCAAAATTATTCCGAACATAATATCATCAAAGAGCCAGCGAATACCATCAAAAGTATAAGTAATGGTGATAAGTCAAAGCACAAGGAATAAACACGCTTGTGTTCATCAGAATGCCGCAGATGACCTGGCTGAGACCGTATAACAGGTAATACACACACAAAGGGCACGCAGGTATGTGTTGACAGTGACAGATCGGTAGGATCTCACCGTTCAGGCTTAAACTCTGTAAAAAAATTAATGGATCCTAAGATCCGCTGTTATGATCTTGCAAGCTGGCAACTGATTTGAAGGCAAGAGATCAGTATAGACTCGGACACAGATCACGATGGATGAGGTGATGGAAAGAAGAATTACGACAACATTTGTAAAGTGCCTAACAGGACTATACGAAGTTCGGGAAGTTCATTTACTTGTCAACGAGGTTTGCGTGGTGCCTGAGCTGATACTTTGACTGCTGTTACTTGAATCTGTTGTTATTTAGGTCCAGTATAGTACTCTGGTACTACTTGAATCTTGTGTTACTTGAATATGGTGTTACTTGAATCTGAAGTTTCTTGAATGTGGTGTTACTTGAATTCGATGTTACTTGAATCTGGTCTTAGTTGAATATGATGTTACTTGAATCTGATGTTACTTGAATCTGGAGTTTCTTGAATATGGTGTTACTTGAATCTGATGTTACTTGAATCTAGTGTTACTAGAACAAGGTGTTACTTGAAGTTGATGTTACTTGAACATGGTTTGCCTGAACTTAGTACTTCTTAAACCTGTGTTTTCTCAAACCTTGTAAGCTCATGCCTGACGTTGCTTAAACATAATATAAGCTGAACCTTATATTCCTTGAATTTGTTATTTTTAAAATTACGTTTTAATTTAATGATATATAAAAATATGCTAAAACTTTATGATAAAAAAACGTTTCTGAAGCTACAAACAATTCATCCCTGCGATTATATTCTTCTTAAAAAGACGTGGTGAAACTTTTGAATGAAGAGCAAGCAGCCTTCCTTTGTTAGAATTTGTAATTAATTTATTTTCCACTCTTTTAAGGCTTCTGTAGCAAACCTTAGGAGTAGAAGCATCTCAATCTTGAAGACAATCATTCTCCTCAATTTTCCCTAAATTCTGTGTCCTAATAAACTTAAATCATCTCATTTCACACTAGGTCACAATTTCTGAAGTAGACACATAAGGTAACGTAGTGCCCGAATTTTACAATGTTTCAGAAGTTAGGAATATTCAAACATTTAATCAAGTGCCTTGATGCTAATCAATTTAAACAGAACGAGCCCCACATGTTCCAAGCTAGCAGGCAAAACAACGATTTTGTCTCATTTCTTTCAACCTAAATTAGACTACTGCATTCAAGATTACTACACAGCAACTATGTTTTGAAGGCTTAAGACGCTCCAGTTTTCAAGAAACTTGCACCCAAAGAGCATCAAGAGAACACAAGTTTAAAAATTTGGAGTTTTATTCATTCGTTCCCCACCTTGATCAATGCTCCTCTCTTTGATCGACGTTCCTCCACCATGACGAACGTTCCTCCACATTACCAATGTTCCTCCACCTTGACTAACGTTCCTCCACCTGTCAAACGTTCCTCCACCTTGACTAACGTTCCTCTACCTGACTAACATTTCTTCACCTGACCAACATTTCTTCACCTGACCAACGTTCTCCCACCAGAGAATTTCTACAGGAGTGTCACCGGTACACGCACCAGGATGCCAAATTATGCATCACACTGATGAAACAGTTGAATTCTCGGAAGCACTTCTAATTTCTAGGGCATGTGTTACAAACAGCATAAGAATACTATTCTAACAATGGGTCCAACAATAATGTAGTCCTATTTTGTTATTTTTGATTTTTCGTTTAGTATGCTGTTCGGTTTTGGTACTGATCCATTTTTTCGATTTTGATTTGATGTTTTCATTGATATAATTGGCTTCAAGTGTATTTTAGTGTCATTGAGTGTTTTTTATGTTTTTATCAAAAAATAATTGTATTCGTTTACTTCCAATTATTCAAGAGCTGGTTTGACTCAAGGTTAAAGTATTTTGTATTTTTACAGAAGTTTCATAAATCTCTGCCTCGTCAGCGTTGGTAATTAAATATAAATGGTGCACATAACAACCGAGTCCCATAAATGGGACTTGGGTAAAACAACCGAATAATTATCAAAGTAATTATCCGACCCAAGAATGAGCCCGAAGGTTCGTTTCTATAGCCTCATTCTATTCATTCTATTCTACATACAAGTATCGATTTGTCCCATCGGCATACATGCTTGATTTTTTCTGGGGTATGCGTTTAAAATACATGAGTGGGTGTTCATATTTTTTTGCATTTTTCAATATCTAAAATTCTAAATCCTATATGCACTTACATGGATCCACGTATCCTATCTTTGACATTTTCATGGGTGATCTTCATTAAAATTCTTCGATAGGTAGCTCACTACAACGCATACATTATTGATAAATTTTACAACTTCATTTTGTTCTTTAACAGAGTGTTTCCGACATGCATGACATGATCTCAAAGCGTTTGTACCTAAAAAAGATCATCAGTCTTTATTATTTATCAGCTTGATTTATTTCACACGTGACTATCGCGAGTTGCACCTATGTTCAAGTCCCGTATTGTACGTAGCACTTCACATAATATATCAGTTGATGACGCAAGTGTCACCCTGTGCAGTCTCAGGCATTAGTCCACACCTCGTCTAACTGTTGGCCGTCATTCATCTTCGAAAACGCGTCTCGACAGACCCGTTTTTTCAGTGATCTCTTGTCAGTCTCAGAAAAAAATGGCAGCTCTCGGCACGAGGGCTGAGAGATGTTCGGACGAGCCAAAAAAATACTAGTAAAAATTGTTCGCGCAGAACAGGTGATGTGTCTGGCTTGAATCATCAGAGTTAGCTTATAGCTGAGTGTGTGAAATATATTTATGCCTTTGTAAATGTAAAATTACACGTGTTATGTTTGAGCAAGATTCGGTCATAAGACAGCAGCGGAAGAATTTTTCGCCTCCGATAGCCCTTAGTTGTTGTGTGTAACTAAAAGTACCTTTTCAAGAGTCAAGGTTCGAGTTCTACCAAACCTCGTAAATGAAGCCAGCATGGGTACCTTAACCCGCGGACCTTAGCACCACTCTCGGAACTCTGCTAATTAAAAATCCTTGATGAATGTGTAACATAGGTTCCGTGCATAACGAGCGTAGTATGGGTGGGGGACAAAAATGTAGAGCATAGCATTACTTATTTGCAACTATTATAGAGACATCTTTTTCTTCTAGATGTTGATCTACTTAAGAACTATCGCCTTTCTGCTTTTGATTGGTGGATGAGTTTATCGCTCCAATTATTGATTCGGCTTGTACAGGATTGAAAGCTATAAAATGCTTTAATACTCCTTCCATGGTACTTTTATAAAAGTACCTGATAGCGATCTACGTTTATACAGGAAATATACCCTTTTTTAAGTTTATTTCTTTACACTAAGACGTTAATGTATAAGACCGTTGCCACGAAATTTCTTCTTGCCTGTACCTTGCTACTTGCGAAGAAATTCAAGTTATTCTAGAAATAGCTTCAAGAATTTCTAGAAACTCAAACACATGTCAGTTGAAGTAACATGCAAGTTTCAAAAACTGGAATAGAAAATTCAAATTTCTGGTCAACTGACAGTGTGGAATGAAAATCTTCTCAGTTGTTTTAATTCTTCAGACTTCAAGTTGAGTGAACTCACAGTCTCTACGTCTACACTTTCCCAGCACAGTCTCTACGTCTACACTTTTCCAGCACAGTCTCTGCGTCTACACTTTCCCAGCACAGTCTCTACGTCTACATTTTCCCAGCACAGTCTTTGCGTCTACACTTTCTCAGCACAGTCTCTGCGTCTACACTTTCCTAGCACAGTCTCTGCGTCTACACATTCCCAGCACAGTCTCTACGTCTACACTTTCCCAGCACAGTCTCTAGGTCTACACTTTCCCAGCACAGTCTCTACGTTTGCACTATCCCAGCACAGTTTCTACGTCTACACTGAGAAAACCTTATATTACGGTATGATGAATGATGAATGTCAAACTTGTTATGCCTTTTTGTTGTCGCCTTGCACCAGATTTGATCATAAGCTGTCATCATCGTAGGAGCTGTCGCTCGCCATGCATTAAATAATTGTACAATTCAACTGTATTCATTGTAGATGCTCCTACTAGTCGGGTACCGACGATTCGTCCTCCTTGTCTAATGAGTTACATAATACCTCTTCTTATTACAATTGTAAAAGAACAAAATGTTGATGTAATGAGTTGCAGAGCAAAAAGATCAAAGCATCAAATGATGAATGTGTAAGAATCGTAGAAGATATTCCTAGCCACGACTAGGAGCGCGTTCAAAAACTTAATATTCAAGAGGTGAAAGCAAAGTATTTTGTCTAGTCCCTGTGGATCAGTTGTTTTAGTAAATTGAGTGTGGCAGAATCAAGGATATTAAAACCTGTACAATGAATTACATGACACAAAAACTCTTTTGAGTTTTTGTGAATATTTTTAATTTAAATAACTTCAGTGAACTGACTGCTATGCAATTATCATGACGCAAACAGTAGTACTTCAATTACTGTCTAATACTTCAGAAGTGTAACTAGTGTTTATAATCAGTAATCTGAGCAAAATCCAGAAAAATACTCAAAGCTCCCTAATTGAAATTCTTAATGAGAATCTTGAGTCTTGAGCACGAAAATAAGTTGAACTCTATTTCTGTATAAAAAGTTGTGTAATGGCTTCATGCTGCTGCTCTTAAAAAAATAAGAGCAGCATGTAATGTTGCTGAAAGTAGCCACGAGCAGAATAAATGAGTAGCGCTGCAGTCTGAATTCAGTTATCATAAACTTTTGAAGTCTGTCGAGTTAAGCTTTTCATTCTTTTGAAGTTAGTGCTCCCATCAAATGAAGAAGTGCCCTGACGAGCTTCTGTCGATCGCAGCAACGATGAAGAATAGGAAGACTTCAGAACAATCCTTGAGAAAAAAGTTCATACATGTCTTTTGCACTCACCTTAAGGAAATTTTCAATCATTTTTTCTTACTGATATATTGAATGATATACATGTGCGTACATCACGTGAACAGTTAGCCTCATTACTTACGCATGTTCGATAATACAGTTTTGGCATTGTGCTATATCACTGATTTCATATAATGGAAATAGTTTTATGCATTCTCCTCTTGCAATATGAACTACTTTTGATCTTTTTTAGCACAAGTCAGTAGAGTACCGGATAAATAATTTATTACTTTCTTTCTCATATATAGTCTGTCATTACATCGTAGAAGTAAATTGCAGATTCTATTCAACGAATGGATCGAAAGTGACTAATAATAGGCAGAATTTTCAAATACAATTTTAACTTCAACTGGCAGAATTCGAGCGTGCGTTTTCAACGGAACCTGTACAGGCCTATGCTGTTGAGTCTGCCATTTCTGTGCACTAATTGATAAATTTTTGTGGAGTCTCTTCTTAAAAGTGTTGAACATGCGTCTCTAAACATCACCTTCTCTTCGTGAAGTCCGATAAACACAGTCCGTCAGAGGTTCGCAATTAAGTCACTTTTTGAAGGTTCGTCTTTGCCCTGCGGTGAACATGCGGTCCTACAACGCAGTGCTGTCAGCCTCATGAGCCTTCCTGTAGAGTCTACCAAACAATGCCCAATTTAGCCTCTGTAAAAACAACCCTCGAGTAATCCAATGAGAAACGAGTGCCATCTCTCTCCGGCGAGTACTAATGCTGTGTTTGTGAGCCTGGACAAGTATTGCCAAACAAACGCCCAGTCTACTCAGCCAAGCAAAAGGCAGCGACAGAATTTTATTATTGTGAAACTAAGGCTTTTCTCTTATTGGTTAGAATGCTCTGCTTGTGTCGACGAGATTAATTCAACTCTTTAACTCCTCGCAGGCAATTTTTGTCATGGGAATCTGTATTACGTGGAGTTACAAATATAAAAACACAGAATTGGTGTGCTTTTAGTGAAACTTTATAAGAATGAACAGACTTTTGTGACAGCATATACTGCTAATCAAGAACCAAAGCTGATATCGTTTCAAGGCATCGAGCAATTGTTAGTATTCAAGAGTGATCCTGCGTATGAATGCTCATTTAGAGCAATTGTACATTCATGTCCAGGAGCCACTTTGCCGCAAGCAAGTTAAAAATTTTACTCTGTAATTTAGCCTTGAAAATTGAGGCTTGGTGGCGAATTAGCATGTGAAAAATTGAACGAATAAACCGGGAACTAAGACTGAAAATAATATTAAAATATACTCTAGATCATTATAGAAACGTTTATAAAATGAAAATGAAAATAATAGGTCCTGGGTGATACGAAGCAGTTAAAATCTTGAGCTCGTGAACTTTGTCTACGAAGGGAAAAATTCCTTATCACAAAAAGTATATTTAAAGAAAGCCCCTCAAGTTTTCAATTCGTTTTTTATAAAAATATTCATAGATCATGAAAATGAAGTCATCACTTTGCAAGACCGAATTCCAACATGGTTTTCAATAATAATGAGTTTTATTCATTATAGACTGCTAATGAAATTCATAATATACAATGATTGGTCTCACGGACGAGCTGCTAATAATTATTTAATAATATTTTTCAATACAGATTCATGGCTTGTGCTGTTTCAACTGATATTGATTTTTTCTTAAAAGATCCCAATCAGATTAAATTTAAATTTTCGTATCCCCCGAATGAACAACAGGCAAGCTCAGGTTCGATACAATAGGAAATTTATCGTTATTTGGAACAGGAAAAGGAAGGCCAATAACGTGTGCACCTATATTTATATATATATATATATATATATATATATATATATATATATATATATATATATATATATATATATATATATATATATATATATATATATATATATATATATATATATATATATGCATGTATACGTTAGCGTTATAGACTTTTAATAATATGCTCTTATCATTGAGGCTCTTGTCACAACAATCATGTATACGTAAAAATCAACAGCATTTCATCTCGGGAGATAAAACAAAGAGAATTAAAGCCTCTACAAAATTCCTAAAAATATATTGACGGCTAAGTGGGCATTAGACGTTCAGATAACTTTTTAGTTCACATAAAAAATTTCTAATAATTTGGAAACCCCCTGACGCGGCTTGTTTGTAGTCCAGAAATTTATGCTTTCTTTTGATCAGGAAAACTAGACCAAGTGTTTCAATTAAATTATGTTTAAAATATAAAAATTTTACACGAGGGAAAAGTTATCAAACTTCATACGCAAAAGTTTGACGGGATTCATTACGAATATAATTCATGCGTAAAATAGAACTGGTACGTGTCCTGTCTGAACTCAATGATGCTGCAAAGCACGCGAAATGTTTCAACATTTTCATCAAAGAATTCAGCACGGAGCTCGTGCAACATTTTTTAAAACGTATGGCTATGAAGTCGTTTGAGTTTTATGATGCACATGGGTGTCGCAAGCGGTCCAATTTTCCTGCCTCGTTCGCCCAATGATGTTTGAAACTAGCGACTTCAATTGTAAAATACATACTCGTACACTGAGTTTCAACAGTGCGTTTTTCTAGCTCTGTTTCTCCCTCTATACTCGATTTGACACAGAATCATCGTCTCTGAAACGATTTAATTCTATACGTTGTACTTAAAAACTGTGTTCACCTCATGGTCGAGCATTTGTTTTGATCGCATACCCATTACTATTCTCTAATTTGGGATTCTAAGCACACACTACGTGCTCTGATTTCCCGTCTTTCGACACGACAATCCAGAACGAATACGCTCGTCTTCTGATAGAGTCACGCTGGGCAGAGGTCAACAACAAGTAAATCTTCAATAAGTCAATCTCTTACAAGGCCTTCTCTCCTTCACGAACTTGTACATCGCTTCGGAGGGCTGAATTTATGCTCAACGTTTGCTGAGGTCCTCGCAATAATCACTTACATATTCCCAAGTCAGGCTAGTGCACGATTTTTCCTTCATATTTAATAGGAACACGACCATAAGTCGGCGCTTAGTTCCTCTCTAAAGTCCACTCATATTTCGTAGTCAGGGCACGCAGCCCTCTGAGTCCACCTAATAAACCCATCGCAGGCTCGGCTAAAACGGCGCTAAATCTATAAAATACGACTTTACGGCACGTAAAGCACTATGGACTTCTCGGCCCAAGCTCCTTCTGATCGTATGTTGCGGCTCTCTAAAGACACCAAGTCTGGACTTCTAATACCTTTGAGTTGTGATGCGCTCCTCCGAAAGTCAATGAGAAAACTTTCGTCCTTTATTTATTCTTTGATGCCTTTCCGAATGCGACGATGAAGATGTTTGCGGTTTACCGGAGGATTTTGTTGCCTGGCACAGCCTCTATCGTGAGCGAGCTGAGACTACCTTTCCGACACACCCTCAACATTTGGTCTGCCTGTCCAGCATCTTTATCTCAATTAGCTTGACGTTTTCTTTTTTCTTCAGTTTCGGATTGCATTTAAGTATATTAAAACTGTGTTTATTGCATGAAAAAATTATTTCACACAGTTTAGGCAGGATTTTCTACAGTACGTTTTGCATAGGGTGCGGCAAAATAATTTCCTCTTTTGAAAGAAACTTCTTTTGAAAAAAGAAGTTGTGTTGCTGCACCGTGTACGTGAGATAGATCTTTCTTCTAAAAGTCTTCTTCTTCCTGAGTGAATTCTGTTTCGTGCCTTAAAAATTAATAAATAATAATTGCCCCTCATAAGGAAACAACCATGATAATAAACAAGTATGTTATATACCTACAAAAACCTTCACAGTTTTATTGCATCCAAGATTTGAATAAACGAATGCATTGTACTTCAATAAATTTTGAGATTTGGGGGCTATGGAGGAGCGCAGCTGAGCTAAGATGCCGGTAACCTTACGTAAGTTAAAGGCTGTCAGCAATACGCGCTGTCCTGGACGTTAAGCACCAAGTGACTGGATTTTCGTAGTTTGGTCTTCATCCAAACTACAGCTGATCATTTTGGTTAGCAGCAATAATTTTTCTGGCAATTTTGGAACGTTTTATTCGTCTTTTCGTTTTATTTTTCCTTTTTCAACTTTTCAGTACCTGTTTGTTTAAACATCTCTTAACCATAACATGATTCATTAACACCCTTGAATACAAGCACCGTTCAAAAGCATACATTCGTAGTCAAAGGTTGAGTTTTAGCATAGCTTTGATTCCTGAATGCTTTGTTTTGCTGTATGGATTTTAAATTACTTGTGTTTTGCGCATGACGGTTTAAATAAGACGATAATTGTACCATCGATAATAAATCTCCGCCCTTACGATGGTTTTAACTATAATGCAGTGAGAGCCCGTCAATAATTGCGGATGGTTGGTTCATTTGATGGAGGAGCTTTTTACTATTTTGTTTCATTTTGATGGCAGAGCTCTTTATTGTATTGTTTCATTTAATGGAGAAGCTTTTTATTGTTGTTAGCTAGTTGTTCGTATATTGTTAGCTGGTATGGGCTAGCTAAGCTTGTCACTAGTTAAGTAAGAAAATTTGGATGTACTTTCCTTTTAGTGAAAAATGGCATGATATTCCGTACAGCGGTGAAAAAATCCAATGTTTAGCCTTCACTGAAGATTCATTTTTTATTTAAATCAGATGCTTATTTGCCAACACGTGAAGGTGTCTGGGGAAAATAAGAATAAATAAAACATAAGAATATGGAAAATTTAAATCCATTCAAGATCTTCTAAATTAGATCTAGGAAAACAGCTTTCATCGTCTACATATATTAACCAGACTTCATTCAAATTATGAATCGCAGGAAAACTGACGGGCAAGAATAATATGATTTCATAAGTTGCTCATGCAAGAACGTATTGATCGGTGTACAATCATGCATTGATTAACACACGATCATACATGAACTGATCAATAAAGCATTGATTGAAATAGCAAGAATAGAAACTTTCCTGAACGATCACATAAGAAGTGCTTGTTATTGCCTATGAATTAAAATTAAAACAATTATCAATGAAGAACTGCTAAAGATCAATGCTTCATTATAAAATTATTTACCTGCGAAAAAAAGAGGGTGAAGCACAGGTGATCAAGTACTCTATTCTATCATTATTGATATCTACGAAATGGTCCAGCAAGAATATTATTAAATTAAATTTATTTGATTCGCTGAATAAAAAAATTGAATTTTTTATGTGTCCATGCAAGTTAAAAACTTGAAGAAATAAGCAAAATTGTAGTTATTCTTACAGTTATCAACACTATTAGGACGAGAATACTGCACGAGAACCAATTTTAATATTTGATGTTAACTTTTTATGGCTAGTTTCTGGTATCAACACTTCAGCTTTTTCTGGTCACTGATGTAACAACCCTGCTGTGCAATTAGTGTACAACGCTAAAACTTTTCATCTCATCTTCTTTATGGACTCTTTTACAAAAACCCACTTTTCTCCGCGAGACCTAAGAACTTTCGCACCCACAAACGTCAAATGGACTCCATCACGAAAGTTATAAACTGGTCAACATGGATGAAAGCTACTTTAGCAGCGAGACTTCCTCCAAACATACGCAGGGAAATGATCATTTCCTCTCAGGAAGAACACCTTGTTTCTGAGCACGATGCTGTGGTGAAGTTTAAGTGCCGTCGTAAGTACGGTCAGGTCATTATCTTCACTCAGCCGTGACACTCCCGTAAGTTTTGGCACTTACAGTTCTTTGTGCAGAATCTACGTTAATCTACAAGACAGCATTACGGTGTCATGTGATCTGTGTCTTATTATTCATATGAACATTCATATCACGCTCATAATTACACTAAGTGTATCGCTTTTTATGTCACAATAATATAGTCATTTTCACAATTAATATTATTGCAATTACTATTATTTTATTTTTTCATTAATAATGATGTTAAATAAATGTCGATAATGTTCGGATAATCCATCGAGTAAGCACCTGATTGGGACAATTATTTATTCAAGAAATAAATTGGTCAATGCATTTTTGTTCGATTAATTCTTTCTACCCATCTTTTTATTAAGCAACCGAAAATGTTCGTTCATGTTTATAGAATCGCGTCACGCGTAAATACTAGATTTAATGGGCGAAATGCTTGTACATATCGTGCTAATAAGGAACATGACCGTCTAATGACGAACATAAGCGCGTTAGTGATGAACTTGGTCACATTAATGATGAACATGAGCTTGATAATGACGAAGATGACCTTGTTATTGATGAACATGTGTGTGTTAATAATGAACATGACCGTCTTATTGATGAACACAACCTCCTTATATGTCACATGTTTCCCTCTTATATGTTATGGATTTCATTGAAAACTGATTGTTCCCATAACTCATGAAATATATAACAGGGAATCAAGGAAAATATGAACAATGCATGAATGATGAGCGTGTCGTGCTAAACATATTATAAAATTTTAAGTGTTCCGATAAAATAATTCTATGTCTCCGAGCATGAGGGCGAACTATATTTCCATAATGAGTTTAAATAACCATTTACTACTTCATTAACATCGGTAGATAATTACCAAACTAATAACTATTGTACCACAGAAACACCTGGAAATCATTTGATTTCTTTCAAAAAACACTGCTGTCATCTGATTGTAGCCATACATAATTAGTGATAAATGAATAGAATACACTAATCAAGTCATCTTAGTTAATATTCTGGGCATCAACACCAAAAATCAAACAGCTATGAATGTTAAAAAAAGACAGGTCTTTCTACCCTTGTCTTACTTTTAATGTCTGAAACATGTATAAAAACTACACCCTGGTATTAGTTTCCTGTCCAATTGAGATTAAAATGTGAAAGCGTATTACTTACACTGAAGTATAAATGTAACATTTTTATTGCCTGATATTAATTAGTAGAAAGTACCTCCAATTAGCTTCGTGATTATCACAGCTCAAAACTACGTTAATTAGCTCAGTTTGCAAACCTTGTTGTTTAACGCATTAAAAAATATTTTGCAGCATCCGCTTTAGGATTCGACATTTAGAAATTTTCTGTGATGATGTATCATCGTACTCCAAAACATTGTTTAATTAAGTTCGCAGAATTTTATTCTCTGAGGCTTATTAAACTGTAGGAAGGTTTTGAATTTAAAATTTATTACTTGGGCAGGCACAGATTTGCTTAAAAACTCCC
This sequence comes from Trinorchestia longiramus, assembly GCA_006783055.1. Lineage (NCBI taxonomy): Eukaryota > Metazoa > Arthropoda > Malacostraca > Amphipoda > Talitridae > Trinorchestia > Trinorchestia longiramus. The sequence goes on from VCRD01000384.1 coordinate 61,519, forward strand.
GTGAGAACATTGATCAATATAGTACAAATGGAGAATTTTTTAGTTCATTTGACGAAATCTTTGCACGACAGGGAGGGAAACCAATATCAGCAGAGACTTAGCAAAGTATTTAATTATCTCATATACCTGAACCATTTTTCATCGTGAAAATATTGTGATGTTTTCGATGGGCAGTAACCCATGGTTTTCACCGGGACCATATTTTCCTCACAGCCTAGCTTTCACATATCACATCAGCGTCTTCATAATACCATGACAAAACGTTCCATCTGCGAAGAGGCAATAGTTCATGCTTACCTTGCTTGAAATAAGTGACCTCAGTTATTGGTGTTGAACCGTTCAAAGAGCTGAACTTATCTCGTAGAGACTAATGTTTTGACCCGTAAAAGAAAAGCTTTAGAGTAACGATACTAATCGCTGTTGTGGCCTTAACTTGAGTAACTTCTGCAGTAAAAATTCAAAAATATACTCTTTTTTGCATGCGTTGCTGATTCTAACTTATAAAAAATGCATAAATTAATTGAATTTAGCATCAGAAAATTTTCATCCATAAAAAATGTTTCGAGAATTTAACAAATCTCGTTCGTTTAATTCTTCCTCGGAAGTCCAGAAGTCATGACACGAGCATGATCAAAAAATTATGTTACTAAGTTGAGTTTTTAACTCATTTAAGTGGTAGTAGTGAGCACAAGATGGCGTAAACATTTTTGTAAGAGCGCTGTTTATTCATTCTTCTTGAAAAAGTCCAGAAGGCATAAAAAGTGAGTTCGTTGATATAGTTTAGTGGCCGGAAGAAACCCGCATTCACAAGGCGGTGTGGCGAGCGCCGTAAAAGAGTAAGAGCGTCGCTTAAGCAGGGCTTTATTAATGCCCATGGATGTGTTTAGAGTCTGAAGGCATCAGAGGCACCTGCTAAGCCTGTGAACTTCTCGCAGGTTATTGGCAGAGAGAGAAATGTGGACTGCAATGCTTTTAACGCACGAACACAACATAATTATTCGTGGCACACGGCGGTAGGTAGCAAACATTTCAAACAAATCTATATTTATTGCAGGGAATCCAACTCTCGACGTTTACAGGAACAGATTTAATCGTAGATTTGTTGATCAGCTCAAGAAGCTCGATCGTTTCGAGCGATCGGAGCCAATTTGGCAAACGAGCTCGTCGACTACTAGTTCATTGAGTATCGGAGAGTGATAAATTTAAATGAGGCAGACACATGCTTCAAAGTGCTGTGTTGCCGTGGTGTGTGTAGACGCAAATAGGAAATAATTTTCAGCAAATTGTCGGTAAGAAGGAGCATAAATTAGGTAGAAGAGTTGTAAGCTTCTGATGCTAGTTTGAAGGTGTTGAATCTATGAATGTTTTGCACTTAGGACTTGGGCTTCTAAAGACTTGATGCAGAGAAACTGAATTTATTCGATTGATCACTTTAAATTTAGTAGATAAATTCACACCAGTCATAAAGTTCAAATGGGAGACAAAAGATGTAATGTTTACGTGCTAAGTTTCTTAGTTTCATAACGCCTGTTCTTAAGATCTGAATTAACTAATAGATCTTATTAATGATTGGGTACAAGGGTCATATAAAATCCTCTATGGCTCGCTGATCCTGCTCTTCAATTCACCTTTTCAGTCCAATTCAATTTAACAGCTTGAAAAGCTTGTAAGATAAACATTAAATAAAATATAAAAGACAGAAATTGTGCAAAGAGAAAAGGGAAAATTAAAATAGTTGTCTGAAAAGAGTTAATTAGAAAGCTTCTGTCGTGATTCTATTTTCTGATTGAGATCACGATCTCAATTTTGAATGTAAGTAAAACTGTAATATTCTTCCTGAAAATAGAATTAGACGAGCGTAACTGGTCAATGATTTAATATGGAAATTTCATGATGAAATTCCTAACTAAAGTATCTTGGTGAAAAACGAAGCTTAATTTCATGTCTCACTGATGTTTTCATTAATTAAGCCAAATACATCTATGTAGTAGTCTCTTCATGGAACATAATGCAGATTATTATTCTTTCGATATTATAAATTTTGTACTACTGGGGAAAATTTGTTTAAAATGTGTTTATTAAAGCTGCTTCATCAAAGCTGATTCTTTAATAACTTTATTCCCTATTCGTTTTTAAATAAAAAAATTTATTCACTTCTTTCAATAGCTCGAGTCGGGGATAACGGAAGTATTAGTTTGATACAACTTGTCGGTACGAATAATTCTTGGTTGCTTCATAAAAAAATTCCTTAATGAAAGGGAATGACTTTCTTAATGTTTTCCTTACGAGCCTACGGAACGACTGAGCTCAGCTTCCATGGCAGCGAAGTTCCACTAAATGTACATGCGTGGACGGTATCCAGTAGCGACTATGAACAAGTTTCAATCCAATATACAATGTTCAACCTTAAAAACTTCATTTTATAATATCTAATTTCATTTTGGGTTGATAAACAAATTAAGATGAATAAATAAACAGTAGAAATTTTGTCATCAATAGCTAGTAGTAGAGCTTTTTGAAGCATTTTAATTGGCAGGTTTCTTTTATTTTTTGTGCCAAAAATGAAGTTATACAAGCAAATAGGAGGAACATCCATTTCTAAATCGTTTAAAATAAAAAAATGCTCTTGAACAGGTTATAATAACTGGAACGAATCACACGTATTAAAGGAATTCATCTGGGGAATTCTTAAAGCACTCTAATTGATTGCAATTTCACAATGTACAAGGAGCGCTCAGAATGTGTAATTTCACTAATTTTTCAATGTTATTCTTTTTCCCATCACATATGTAGCCGCTTGGGGTGCTTGTCATTTCAAGCGACTACTTAACTAACCTTGATGCACACATACACACATTTTCACTCACAGTCCAGCGAAAGGTTCGGCGAACTTGAGTAACCGAGACAAGACGAAATCAAATACGGGCCTCAGACGTGATAACTAAATTACAGATTAAAAATTACTGCATGTAGACAGAGTGAAAAAAGCGGTGAAGTAAATAACACTTCTTGTCCCTCCAGTGTGACGTCATTAATGTAGTCAAAATATGTACGCTCAGAAAAATATTCCGCACCGTTACGAAGTGTTCTCAAAATGAACTTTGAAGAGTTATTAAGGCATACATGATAAGACGATGCATTTATTGTTAAATCAAAATTTAAAAAAATACAGCATTAAATTAGGTAGGATTAGGTCGGAAAAATGATTAAATCTATATTTACTTTTATAGATGTTGTTCCTGGGTGCATCAATTAGCTACTATCGTGTTTTCCGTACGTAACATTTGAAATCGATTGGTCTAACGCATGTTTGAAATGATAAAAGATTCGTCTCCTGTTTGTACGATGAATACCTGACATCTTTTAGTTTCGCTAACTAGCAAATATTAGGTGAGTTATTGCTATTATATTTACTTACTTTATTCAAATAGTGTTTTTTTACCAGACCTTCATAACCGAGTGGCTAATGAGCTGTTCTTTTGCTCGTGTTTTCTACAGAGAAAATCTTTCCAGCAAGTCTAGTGCATGCAGGAGGGAGCAGCAATCGTCGTCTGAGTAGAGACCATGTCGGATTTGAATAAGAAAACTGCAACCATTGGCAAGAGTCTGTGATCAGTGACCGTCTGATCTGGGTGATCGGGGTAGAGAATGGTATGCTTTAAGGGGCTTAGTTCTCTACGCAATAGTACGCAAATGCTTCCCATGTACTGCCAAACCTTTGCTGAGAGGAGATGAAGTGGTGATTATGATTTGTCTGTTTTTGAAAGGTTTTTTGGTGTCTAGTTTGGAACTTTAAATTGAGATGAACTGGATGGAAAATGGGATTTTAATTCATCTAAACTTGGGAATTAAGTAACATTCAGTACAGAAATGTCTATTTTCAAATTTATGGTGTGAAGAGGAACATATGCGGGATGAGGGTTTTTTTTACTGCTTTCAAAACCGAAGAAATCTAAAGTTGTGACGATTTGAACATAGATTCTTTGTGCTCTGTAACACACTGTAAACGTAACACTAGTATAAATACTTCAAATTGTCCTGCCATTTTTATAAAAATTATTTTTTCACCTATTCAATTAAGATTACATTTATGAGTTTCAGGCTAACGAAATAAATAAAAAGCAATACGTTTGTAAGTTATCTACGACAGTGTAGATGAAGATCACAAAAATAGAACCTCATGTAAAATAACTTACAACTGCTTGGTTTGAGACCCACAAGTTCAAAGGTCTTTTACACCAGCCAAGATAAAAAAAAATCGAGACTTGCTGGTTTCAGCGCTGCACGATCGTTTTTCTTGAGACGATTAAACGTCAGCCAAGCGACGGTTGGTCGCGGGGGATTGTGATGCATACTTGCAACGAGACGCTTTGTTAATGAGGGACTTGGAATGGTAATCCAACAGGAACGGGACCGGGTCCAGTCTTGCTTGGCCAGCTCTTCCCCTCCCCCCCCCCTGCTACCCGTAACCACAGGAGGGCGGGAGTCGTCATGTTTTCCCACTTCTCTTGTCCACAGGAGGAAACAGGAAAGAGTTACCGTGTTACCATAGTAGACACAGACATGGGCTCCACGTGGGGCCCACGTGGTTGGCCAACACAGCCCATGTGGGCTCCATGTGGTTTTTTGGAAAAAAGCCATGTGAAAAAATTTTTATGAGGATAGTACGCATTTTTTTGAGAATTTACACCTGGGCTACACCTGGGCTGACCATGTAGGGAAATTCCCATGGCTGGTCATATCATATCCACATTACGAACCCATGTAAAACCCAGATTTTAGGTTTCATGACAAAACCATCTTCTGCCCACTCTATGCCCAGGAGCTTATATATATATATATATATATATATATATATATATATATATATATATATATATATATATATATATATATATTTTGATGCTGCCCATCCAAAGCCCAGGGACCCTCGTGGGCCCCACATGGGCCCCATTTGACCTGTCTACTTGGGTACCATCCCCTACTCCTGTCCATATGGGGAAGTTAACCTCTGTGTACGAGTAACTTGTGTATCATAAACTTGAGATGGTGGGAGTTGAAACGCATTATGAAAGTTTGTAATTTTGAACATAAGGAGGTAAAATTAGTTAAAAGAACCTAGTATTTCCATGATAACACGTAGTGAAATTGTAGTTAAACTTGTTTTAGATTTTCACATGAATGGATCAAATGAAATGAAATCAATGAATACGATCACCAGGGTTCAGGAGCAGCCTGTGACAGTAATATATTTCATCATTGTTATAGCGTACAGGACGTATAGCAATTGGCAGTAGGTTATAGGAACAGTAAGTCTGATTTCAAAAACAGAGTCATATTTCCAAATTACCTGAAATGAAAGTATTCACTTTAGCAATCTACCTTAATTGGTTTATGGCTAACTAATTGCCAGCAAATTTATTCATATATATGATACAATTCACAAAGTATATCAACAAAAGTATTGCAATTTTCACTGGTATTATTCCGGTTCAATAACAATTGAAAAAGACGAATAATCCAAAAAGATTCTATTGAAAATAATGGTAAAACGGGGGATTACCTTAACAACATCCACCCCCACCTCCAACCTCCTTCAAAATTACCTTTCATAGCATTTTGTTATCAATGGTTTAAAAATAGACCTCGATTATAGTAAACTATATACAAATAATATTATGCCGTAATTCGTATAACTAAGAAACTAGATTAGTCAGCACAGATTGCAGGAAGCGACAGCGTTTTCCATTCTGTGCTTTGGAGAGATTTTTCAATGCTCAGGGCACTTGAAACAACTATAATTCTCATCAAAATTTACTCCTAAATTTACTTAAGTATCGTAAGCCCCACACTAAGTTGTAACAAAATTTTTAAGGTCTTTTAATTTTTTTCCGGTCATGAATGATCAAAAATGTTATTTAGCAAATGCAAAAATATTTTCTAAATTAATAATTCAAGAATTCATTTTCCCCATGAACCACTTAAGCTACATGTTCAGGTCACATATCTGCTACAGTGGGAATTTATCTTAATTTTGCTCTGTTATGGGCAATCTCTTTGAGTCCGAGCTAACTTTCCTAACTTGTACATGTGATACTAAATCATAAGTGTTATATTAATAGAATATCGTCCATCGTGAAACGAGTTTTAATTTTCTTTAAACTCCAGACTTGCATGTTATTTGGTAAGCTTTTGATATAAAATACTGGCTCATTTTCGTACCAAGTTCAACTTTTATCGGGTAGAACCAGAACTCGGAAACAGCTTTTGGAATTTGAAACCATTTTTATTAAAAATAGTTTTGTGTTAGACATTTTTTTTTCAAGTCGAGACTAGAATGTAAAATATGCATTTCACAACATGTTACCAATTTCAAAAAGATTCTGCGAAGTGGAGACATGAAAGTAATTTGAACCTTGAGATTTTATAAAGTTCCAAACGAATAATAAAGCTAGGAATGCGAGATTAAAAAAGTGCTGTCACTTTTAAATTTTTCTCGTTAATATACAGCGTGCAAGCTCGTGCGTGCATCTCTCTTACAAATACCAACAACACCTTAAAAAGTAAGACTTGTTTTTGAAAATCCTAATTCTTTTAATACCATCATCATTATTATCATATCAAAATATTCGTTACTCTGAAGTTGATGCTCAGAAGGTTCGATGAATTTTAACATGCTGATATCTAAAGAAAAATTTACTAAACTTCGTTGATGAATCATGAATATATTCAGAGTATTTTGAGCTCTATGCCACGCGGGGACGATGCTCCTCATTATGCGAGAAAGTGAGCTGGTGTTGGGGAAGGTAGAGGAAAGAGGCAGGGCTGAAAGAAAGAGGGCTGAAGGAAAGAAGGGCTGAAGGAAAGAAGGGCTGAAGGAAAGTTAAAGGAAAGAAAGAGGGCTGAAGGAAAGTTAAAGGAAAGAAAGAGGGCTGAAGGAAA
>VCRD01000384.1:68787-108665 GCA_006783055.1 Trinorchestia longiramus
GGAAGAGGACTGAAGGAAAGGAAGAGGGCTGAAGGAAAGGAAGAGGGCTGAAGGAAAGGAAGAGGGCTGAAGGAAAGGAAGAGGACTGAAGGAAAGGAAGAGGGCTGAAGGAAAGGAAGAGGGCTAAAGCTTATTGGAGAGTAAAATGTTCTTGTTCATGCAAGGTTTGGTCCAGTATCACCGTGATGGTCTCATACAAACAGAAAATTGTGATTATAGTCTTTATTGAAACTAAAGTGTGTATGTATCTTTGAATAATTTCAAATATTTGTTTATCGCTTGGGAAGTGAATTGTGTGGACACTTTTCCATTTGTTACAGTTACAGTAATTATTTGATTTTTTAATTAATTATGATTGTTTGTTCTTCATGCCGTTAAATAAAAAGTTTCGATCACTCTTCAAATGGAGTTCTAAAAAAGTCTTTTGAATTTTTAAAAATTTGATCAAGCATACCGAACAAAATCTTTAGTTTTCACAATACGTAGCTGGCGACAATGTAAAATAACTCAATTTGGTTTGTTCAAAGCAGTCACGAACACTGCACGTAGCCGATTTTCCACATTAATTATATTTTCAAAAGTGAGTTCTTCATTGCCTAAAGACTTCGCCCCTAGCAAACATTTCTATTACAACAGCAATCACAAGTTCATGTGAAGTACTGCATGTTACAAACTGTTGAACAACGGAACAAATAACTGTTGACTTGTAAGTGACTTCAAACTATCTCGGCACTCTCCATAGTTTTGATCTCTAGCCTCAATGTAGACGAAATCTGGACGATTTATACAAAAGAATTCAACAATCCAACTCATTTTGTGATTTTTAATATTAGTGAATGAAAACACTAAAGAAAGAAGCTGTAATTGTTTCTTATTTTCATGGCTGCTTCCTTTTTCATTTTAAGATGTATAATTTTGTGTAGTTGTGTCAAAGAAGAAAATGTATAGGACTGGCTTGCTCAAATTCGAAGTTAAAGGACCGATAAGAATGTAGCTTGAATTAAACTCATATCTATTCTAAAGAAGATTTTAAAACAGTACTGTGTCCTGAACTTCATTCATGCAGTAGAAACACGAGCATTATTTTCAGGTACAAATAATTTAGCAGTAGAACACGAACATCTTTCAATGAACTACATCATTGATAGTATCTCCTAAACGGCACATGACATAGCTTTTATATTTAAATAACACCTATAGACTCGAATTACAAAACGTTGCGTGATCTATATATTCAGTACCGAAATAGATGAAAATTTGCACGCAGGCGCTCTTCATGCTCTATAATTGCCTGCCTACCTCGGAGAAAGAGAGAGCGTTTATTGCTGTCTCTCAAACCACCACCTCTCACATCTTGTGTACTTTTGCCCCGACCCTCGCGTTTAAAAATAAGCGGCAAGTTCATATTCAGAGGGCGGCCGCAACGGCGACATTAGCAAGCGCCTCGTAAACATTTGCGGCCGAGTTTCTGTACTTGAGAAAATACTGACACTGCCAAGTCTTCAGATAACAACTTGGGCCTCGGACGGCGAAGATGCACTTCAGAGCTTCAGCGAGAGTTTGAGTCTGGCGGACACAGGGTGAAAACAAGCCAACTTTTGCTCAGAAGAGTCCCTTTGCGTAAACAGTATACGCGTTAATACACCGTGGAGCGCCATAAATATAAGGTAACTTTGGTAAAAATACTATGTGCTTGCATGAAATTGATTGCATAACTTTGAACGAACATGCCTACTCAAACACGACGAGAAAAATAGAACAGGAAAACTTCGGTGAGTGAATCTTTTCTCGTAAGGTATCTGTGTACTTTGTGTTGTAGGCAGTGTTTCAATATACTGAATAGAGCTAAACTAGTGTACCCGTGCCATCAAAAATGATGGCAATAACTGTTGGAATGAGATTAAATAAAATTACATATAAGAACGCAATGCATACTGCGCTTGCATACTGATCCCGCCTCTGTTGCCTTACAACAGCTTGTTGTTTTTGAGATAATCTTTCTCTCGCTCATATTTTTCGCTCTCGATTCAGTCTTTTTTTCGTTCGAGTGGAATTTCCATGCTTAAGCTTATTTCAAAGGTAACTTATTTTTCTTGTGCCAGTAATAAACACTTAGAATACAGTATTTTTGAGGTGCAATAGAAGTAGTTATAGCCATTCGTGACATATCCTAGATACAGAAATTCAGCATTACTGAAAGCAACTGCGAGCTTGTGTATGTATATTGTAATATGCAATACCCCGCCGAACTCGGTATCCACGATACGGACTCGAGTATATAAGGCTCTGGATCTCTCTAATTTTTTGAAAATGACTTATTATAGTGCACTTGTACAGCGAAAATGAGTGTATTAATTTACCAGTGAACTGAAACCAAGACCGCCAGTGCTAATTTCTTCCTATCTATTCTTAGGAGCGTGACACGAAACATATAAATTAATCTTTTCTATCTAATACTAAAAATGACCGTCGTGTGTTTAAATATATATATATATATATATATATATATATATATATATATATATATATATATATATATATATATATATATATATATATTTATATGTTTCCTAACACTTTCAAAAAAATTAGAGAGATCCAGAGCCTTATATACTCGAGTCCGTATCGTGGATACAGAGTTCGGCGGGGTATTGCCCTATGATTCGGGTAGATTGTATGACACGCAGTTGCAGCAGTAGAAAACTAAGTGTCTTAGTTTTCACTAGGAATGTTGTGATTAAAGAAATACTAAATCAAAATGTTTGTCCTTTGTAAATATATATAAAACTAAATATATTGCATTGCGTTCTTATATGTAATTTTATTTAACATCTTTCCAACAGCATTTGCCATTATTTTTGATGGCACGGGTATCATTACAAAATCTCTGCCCTCATTTTTGACGGCTGGGTACACTAGTATATAAATAAATATATAAACACACGATAGTCATCATTAGTATTAGATTAATTCGGGTAGATATGATGGACTTTTGTTTTACTGTAAGACAAATAGGAAAGTAAGATCAGTTGCAGAAAAACAGAATACGTCAATTCAAGTGCAAAGAAAACTAGTTACAAAATGAACAAACATTCAAAGATAGCTAATGCAGTAAACTAAGCTAAGAAAAAGGATTGGAAAGGAGAGCAAACATACAGCAAGATTGTAAAAAACTGTACTCAGAATTGTGTATTAGTACGCATGACAAACATAAAGACAAGGCAAATACTTGGCGAATAGCTATGATACAAACATATTGAAATACATAACTGATTTTCAAGGATAAACTAATAAAAAAAATGTCTTGAATGATATTTTTAGGATTCTTCCTTAAGAATGAACAGAAATATGAGGTCATTTCGAGGATCGAAATTTGCGGTGAATTGAAACTGATTCATGTGCTCAAAACTATATTACTTAAAAAAACAGAGAATATTGTGCACTACTATGGTGCAGGGTATACTCCTAGATAGTCCTTTGAACTTTGTTAACAGCATTCAAAAGTCGGTCAAATAAAGCTGAAATTTTAACCACTGATTCCCGTAAATGTATTCGCAGAAACGAAACGCTAGAGGGATGCTCTGGAGGTAGGAGGGATAGATTACTACTAATATAATTGCGAAATGTATTCGCAGAAACGAAACGCTAGAGGGATGCTCTGGAGGTAGGAGGGATGGACAGCCTTCCTTTGGTGTGTTGTCTATCGACTTCCTCCTTGCTGTCCCCAGGGGATGAGCCTCCAGACTTCCTGAACGCTCGTATTTTCTACTCTGTCTCGCTTGGAAATCCTTTGCTTGTATCAATTCATCCTTTTAAATAACCAAGGAGATACTGGCAACACTCTGTGTAACTGAGTTACGAAGAATGTCTGGCAATATATTTCCTTACTTTTACGAGAACATGTCAGAAATAACTTGCTTGTATCTTTAACATCGCTATTGAGTCCATCATTCATCCCAGCTCGATGCAATGACCATGCAATAGTCAGCACATAGTCATACGCATAAAATACTGTAACAAGCACAAATTTGTCGCAAAATTTTAGCACCTCAATGTTCTGAAGAAACCCGTTAATATACTGTCCGTACAGATTATTAACCACGAATTTTTTTGAAGGCGTGTTTCCAATAACCGATACAAGAGTATAACTACGTAACCTACCACCAATGGCTAAGCTTTCTCTTGGTAGCTCGGGGCATTGATGAGTCCACTATTAACGTAACTGGAGGACCACCCATTAGCCGTCATTACGCACAATATGTGGAAAGTACAAACAGATGCCGCCTGGGTGATGCTGAACTCAATGACCTCGCCCCAGTTTCGCTTTCACTGCAGTTCGCAGAGAAAAACTCTCTCGTCGACCTCATGGACCAGAATTATTGCGGGTGGTGTATGGTTGTGCTGCTTGCGTGAGACAGGAATGTCTCTCCCTCTGGGTGGAGATTGACAGAAGACTGCCTCGAATCAATTTTCAGTCTCGTAACCGTGAATAGAAAATGAAATTCGTTTTATCAATATTAGTGAGTCCCACATGTTCATGAAAGTCTGTTTGATGTGCGTATACAGCATCGCCAGAGTAGTAATCTTGAAACTCAATGCTCGTCAAGTAAATCATTATTTGCAAAACGATATTTCTGAGTGCATAGTAAAAAAGGGTGATATTTTTAATATAATTGCGAAATATCATGAATCAGAGTATAAAATAATACTTTGAGTAATCTCTATAAAAAAGTTAAGAAGATTAAGACAATAAGAAAAGATGCAACTCAATGAACTTTTAAAATACATAAGTATGATCATCCTTTCGTCAGCAATGTAGATAGAATCAGAGCAGCATTTTGAAAAAGGAAATCTCCTAAAGTTGGTAGTAATTGTGGTTTGGCAAACTGAACACGACTTTCAGTAGTTAGGATACAAATAATTGGGCAAGAGTATGAGACAGAAAAGAATATGTCATTAAATGAAACGTACTAAACGTCACCATAAGTCATTAATTATGTTATATTACTACAGAAATAGAAAATAATTTCTTTGAAGTGACCTTAAAGATAACTACAAACCAATGAAATGAAATAATAAGAAACACTCTGATTAAAAATAGATTTTATTAACGCTGCGAAAGTTGAACGATACGAACTCGAGTTCAACTGATGTTAAATGGGTGAAATTCAAAAATGAACGGAGGTTTTATAATTGTAAGCTTTCAGAATCTCAACGATTACCTATTATTTTTTATGTCTTTTACATACGCTAAGCTATGCATAGCACCTAAAATGATCATGATTTCTTACATCATCCAAGTCATAACCTTCACTGAGGTAAGTTATCAGAATACAATATACGCCATTATCAGCGTCAACACCTACATCACGGTTCAAGGTACTAGTCTTGAGAGGGTCTATAGAAATTCTTTGACCTATGCAGTGATCTATGTCAACACGTCATGATCATGAACGATGTCACTATCCATAACTCCGACCCCGTCCATCATCGCTGGTGGCGACAGGATCTTAGGGTTTTTTTAACCCTGTCTGAAAAAGGCGATCACGATACCCTTACTTTTTTGAGGCACGCGACACTTTCCAGTCGAAGTCTCATTTTTCTGCGGGCATTGTCTTGTTAGCGAACCTCAAGCAGCTGATCACAATCAGGGCCTGAAAAAAGTTATTTTCTCTCTTTCTTGTTTGCTTTTTGCAATGTTTGGCTCCTTTCGAAGAGATATTTTCCGTTTACTCTATTTCTGACATATATTGTTTATGTACCTCATATATTGTACATGTATGTGTGGTTCCAGGTGAAATACTTTTTATTCTGTTTTCTTCTCGTCTTTTTTTCCTATTCGATCTCATTTTTGGTCCTGGTAAAAAAACTTTTCTAATGTTTTTGAGGCAAATCTTCTTCTCACTTTATCGTATTCTTCTTGTCAATCTCAATTTCTCTTTTTTCTTCTGTGTTTTCGAAAAAAAATCAGCTGAATTCCCTAGACTTGCATCAAATATTGACAGCTGTTGCTCAATAACTTGTGGGTCTGGTATTGTGGTGTAGACTGTGTGGACGCAACACAAAAGACAGTACTCATGCATTATGATGTTGACTGTGTGGACACATCACATACTGTGTGGACACATCACATACTGTGTAGACACATCACATACTGTGTGGACACATCACATACTGTGTGAACACATCGTACAAGATACGGCACTCATGCCCGTCGAAATTGTCGTCGTTTTTGAGGGAGAAAGTCAATTATCGATGTGCGATCTGGAGTCATAGAAGCACGCTTGGATGCTCGTTCTCACAGGCGACGCAACTTGCACGTGAAAATCTAGATACTAAAATTTAACTATGCTGTCGGATTCCAGCCGAAAGTGCGCTGAAAAAAAGGTTTATAACACAGATAAGCAAGTGGTTGATGTCTGACATGACTTTTACTTTATCTTAGACAGTTTTCCTTCCTGATTACATCTGATAATTGTTTTGCTGTATCACGTCAGGTTTTGATGATATTGACAAAAATTCAGTTATTTTGTATTGTGCATTATTTATTTTAGATGTCTACTATACCTTCAACTATGTGTTTTATCGTATATATGTTATTTAACGCATTTGCTCTATTTTCGTAGCTACAACCATGTTGATTAGTATTCCATACAACAATAAGTGTTCTGACCGAAGCTTCTCTTTGTGAGCTGTTTGTCTTGATATGATGTTAAACACATTTAAATATTTTTTTTCAATATCAAACATTTATATGTTTGATGATGGATACAACGGTGGATAGAAATTGTTTGATGGATGATGGATACAAATTGTTTGCATAGTTTGAATGAGCTTGTTTCAGCTGTCTTAGATTGGATCGCGAGTTGGATACCAAGATTTCCACCTAAGTTTTATTTCTTTGCCATTGTGACTAATCAAATTAAATTTGGAATCATCTTGGTTAATATACGTGGTTTGAGGTCCTTAAAAATACAAGTACAAGACCTCATGAAGCTAGTTTGGAAACTATGACATATGCCAACGAATGACACCTGTTTTGATGCTCAAAACTTAGTTACAGAACTATTGCCTCAGAGTAAAAATGTTGATAGCTTGATAAATACAGTTCATGATTAATAGAAAATAAGTATCATTAACTTGGGTAGATTTACTTTGACAAATTACCGGTACGACTTTAAGTCAAATGCTCTATCACATAATAGGTATTTGACTACAACCTAACATGTATGTTTAAAATTTGATAATGCAAGTTTTGAATAGAAATGAGCTTGTAAGAAAAAATCTGTGCTGATTTTGAAAAAATTATATGATCTCCAGGTGAACAATGATTGTTCTTCTCCGTAAACAAACTTTCTTTTAATTGGATACTCTTCTCATGAATTTAAATTTTTGAAAATACCTTAGTGCAGCATTTCTCAACAGTTCATGACCTTTGAAATTCGCTTAACGAATGTTTTTAGAGAATTATCTTGTGAAATTTACTACTTAGTATGGCAAGAGGATATCAGCGTTACAATCCACAACCAGAAAACTGAAAAATTTTCAAGTTCCATTCAAACACTAACATATGTTTTTTCACATGGATTTGATAGATATTTGGGTAATTTGGGGTTCATAGCAATATACATATATTGCAAAACTTCGTTGACTCTAATAATACCTGAATGAGTTCAACTTCATAACTTTCTGTCGTACTCACAGTTACAACAAACGGAACACCGAAATTTTCTCTCTTTTTTTGGTATCAGCTTCACAAGCGTTCATTTTTTTGAGAAAACTTTCAGCAACATAACAACTTCTCAGAACCAAGTATCATTAACCGTGCGTTAGAATAAAAAATGCATCAGGAGGGTTTTTTTATTTGTGTATCATTATTTAATTCCTGAATTTCATGATACGTTATTCTCTCAAAGCACTTTGTATAGTTGCATCATTTGTGCAACCAGCATTAAACTAAGTTTTAATCAGTGAAGCAGACCGAGTGCACCTGATTAGGACTGCATAATGGAGCTCATCGTTTTATTACATGAACCTTGGATCCCTGACTGTAAAATCCTCTCGATGAGGATGCTGGGACCCGAGCCTCTTAATTTCAGGTGAGCTGCTGACTGTGTGGGGCTCTCAGATCCCTCACTTCCAGGTGAGCTGCTGACTGTGTGGGGCTCTCAGATCCCTCACTTCCAGGTGAGCTGCTGACTGTGTGGGGCTCTCAGATCCCTCACTTCCAGGTGAGCTTCATACTATATGAGGATGTCAGATGTTACAGAACACTGAAGTAACTCATACTAGGTCTTCACTTTGCGAACATCCGTCCATCACGCGCGTAAAAGTCTGACACGGGCCAGTCTGACGTTACGGGCCACTCACTCATCATCAGTATGAAAGTCTGACATTACGGACCACTCACCACCCGTATGAAAGTTCGACGTTACGGGCCACTTACTCATCATCTGTATGAAAGTCCGACACTACGGGCCATTCGTTCACCTCCCTGCCTGACACTGTGGGGCGATGGAGCCCCCGTGAAAGTCACTAACTCTGCTCCCGCCTAATGAACCTTGCAAGAAAACATGCAAAATGCGGCACTCCAAACTGGAGCTTGGCTTGCGGGCAGCAGAGACTGGGGCCCACCCTGAACATTGAAAGTGAGACTAAAGCTGATCTGTGCTCACTGCAGCATGAACCGTGACAAAAATAAATTTCTCATCATGCCAATTATGATTCGCATTGAATTTCCATGTTCTGACTCGCATCATCATGATTGTACACTCGTTTGGGTGAAGAGGTGTGGGAGAAGATTAAATCGGATATTTTCTGAAGAATTTTTATTATTTTATGCATTATGTGATTGAATCAATTATGCTGAAACCGCTCAACTGAGAAATTAAGGTATGAATATGTATGTATAATTCTATTATACTGAATATACCAAAATATTTGTTGCTTTACCTCAGCAAATACATGTTTATAGAAACACACAATTTAAGTGAATTTTTACAGGCCTCGCTCTACTCCCCGTAACTGCAAGAGGCAGTCTACCAGCCTCGCTCTACTGCCTGCAGCTGCAAGAGGCAGTCTACCAGCCTCGCTCTACTGCCTGCAGCTGCAAGAGGCAGTCTACATGCCTCACTCTACTGCCTGCAGCTGCAAGAGGCAGTCTACCAGCCTCACTCTACTGCCTGCAGCTGTAAGAGGCAGTTTATCAGCCTCACTCTACTGCCTGCAGCTGCAAGAGGCAGTCTACCAGCCTCACTCTACTGCCTGCAGCTGCAAGAGGCAGTCTACATGCCTCACTCTACTGCCTGCAGCTGCAAGAGGCAGTCTACCAGCCTCGCTCTACTGCCTGCAGCTGCAAGAGGCAGTCTACCAGCCTCACTCTACTGCCTGCAGTTGCAAGAGGCAGTCTACCAGCCTCGCTCTACTGCTTGCAGTTGCAAGAGGCAGTCTACCAGCCTCGCTCTACCGCCTGCAGCTGCAAGAGGCAGTCTACCAGCCTCACTCTACTTTCTGTACCTTCAAGAAACAGTTTGTTCATTAAATGGTAAGAGTGAATGTTAAGGGCTGAAATGAGAATGTGCAAGGCACATAGTACCTCAGCTTAGTTACTGAGGATTCGATTACGATAAACTAGAAAGAAATTTCAACATTTTACCAAATACTTATTGTGAACTTACTGCCACTAAGTTCATTCATTAACTAACATACATATATTTCCTGTCTACTAACTATTTTCGTTGCGAGTAGCCAGTGCGGGAATGCTAGTAGTTGTGAGTGGCTGGCGCAGGAGTGCCCCTAGTTGTGAGTGGTTGGCGCAGTAGTGCCCCTAGTTGTGAGTGGCTAGCGCAGGAGTGCCCATAGTTGTGAGTGGCCGGTGCAGGAATGCTACTAGTTGTGAGTGTCCAGTGCAGGAATACTACTAGATATGAGTGGCCGGCGCAGTAGTGCCCCTAGTTGTGAGTGGCCGTTGCAGGAACGCAACTAGTTGTGAGTCCAGTTCAGGAATACCACTAATTGCGAGTGGTTGGTGCAAGAGTGGCACTAGTTTTTACAATCAGGGCCTGGACACTGCAGTTCAGTAGAGCACACGCCGCGGCCACGGGGTGAAAGTGCCATCTTAAAGCACCGCATGAAAGTCGAGCGAGAGATGAAAGTGTGAAGAGCCTTAATGAGTGTCATGCTCATAGTGCCTTAGCGAATGCGATGCTTATGATGCCTTAGCGAGTGTGATGCTTATGGTGCCTTAGCGAATGCGATGCTTATGGTGCCTTAACGAGTGTGATGCTTATGGTACCTTAGCGAGTGTGATGCTTATGGTGCCTTAGCGAGTGTGATGCTTATGGTGCCTTAGCGAGTGTGATGCTCATGGTGCCTTAACGAGTGTCATGCTTATGGTACCTTAGCGAGTGTCATGGTTATGGTGCCTTAACGAGTGTCATGCTCATAGTGCCGCTGTACAACGCGTGTCTTGTGCATAGTATGTTAATAAGAAGACATCTAGTATGCATGATAGTAAAACACAACGCTGGCTCCGACGTCGTGCTTGTTTTTTTACTGAGACTCATTGCGTTGTATCATACGAATTTAAATGTTTGCAACAACTGCCTTTGTAATAATTCATTACATTGAAATTAATCTTAAAAAAGTAGATGATGCTTCTCTCCTCATTAAAGGGAAGATGTATTTGAATGTACACAGTATAGGAATACTGTTAAGTTATTTTTTCTAATGCAGTTATTATATTTTGCTTATATATTGATTAGTTACGGCAATACATGAAATGTTTTGATCAGAACAATGTTTGGCCAGAGTAATGTTTAGATCATGAGTACATGCACATTTACCGACGCAGAAAGGGACATTAGAGAACGTCAGTCAAGGACGCTGTAGATTTGTCATTAAAAAGAAAAATTCTAACGTTAAAAAAATAGACTCTTTTACTTGGACTCGAGGCTGCTTTCAAAACTCCTGAAATTTGGGTAACATCAAAAAGTGTCGACGAATAATGGTGGAGCGACAAATTGCAACAAAATCAAGCTTTCAAACGAATAAAATTAATTAATCTAATCCACTTCATAACACATACTTCGAGAAAATAAATCCCAGAAGTAATTCTTAATTGTTTCGAGACGCGTCTCAGTTTTTGAACTCGTAGTACACATCGAAACATTTCTGTTAGACTAAGTGATACACTCCCTCTGGTGCGACAAATAAAAATTCTTTCTCTGAAGCTCTTTTCGTTAGAAATAAATTTGAGCGAGTCAGGGTAGCCCTAGCGTGGCTGGCTGTTTGCCTTGCTGGAGGAGGGAGGCAGGGGGATGATGAAGAAGTGAAGGAAGCGATCTTTTGCTTACTTTGTGATGGAAAATGCACTTAATTTCTTGAATTTTCTTTGCACTTAATTTCTTACTTACTCACTTGAACTTATTGGTATATATATTTATAACTATGTGATCTGCGTTGGTGTCTATGCATTGAATAGTACAGGAAAAGAACAGGCCTTTTAAATAACCGAAAATTATTCTTCTGTTGACACTTTCCTCAGTTAGTCATTGTGATGTCCAGCAGAGTGTTGCATTTTACCTGTGACGAGCGATGCCTCGTAGGCAGCAGTAATAGTCAACTATACGGAGGTTCAGTCGAAAGTAACCTCAAAGCTTCCTTTTTTTCCTGGCACCGATGATGCCTCCTCTGGTGGAGGCCTGGGTCACCTCAATGTGTTCTGTGGAGTCGTGCTGCTGGACTTGCCAATTTATGGCCTGCAATTACACATGAATAAAGAAACAGCAGTCCAACTGTCTTGAAGTCAGAAAATAATTTCATGGTGAAAAACGAAGGACTGATAAAAATGAAAAATTTAATAGAAAATTTTCGTGTGGCTCTGAACTTGTGTTGGAATATCAAAATTTGAAGCATAACAAAAATGACGATCATAATTGCTCGATCAGTCTGTTAATCTAAGACTAGTTTTTCAAATAATTATACTGAAAGTGTCAAAACATTTAAGCAGCAGTCAAAATGTTTC
Source organism: Trinorchestia longiramus (assembly GCA_006783055.1). Lineage (NCBI taxonomy): Eukaryota > Metazoa > Arthropoda > Malacostraca > Amphipoda > Talitridae > Trinorchestia > Trinorchestia longiramus. The sequence continues at coordinate 80,813 of VCRD01000384.1, forward strand.
TGCTCTAATTGGTGTGTTACTTGATATGTTATGTATACCAGAGAGAGCAACTACACATTGAAAACGTTTTCATTAATTGTTTTTAAACTGCGCTGTTCCTACATGTATGATAAGCCTTTCCTCTGAATTCTATGATAATTATCATTTAATGAAGTGAGTAGTATAAGTTTTGTTGGTGTATGCGTAAATGTTCTTGACGTAAATAACAATTGCAGTTACTCCTCACTCAGTTCACATGCGATGCGATCAACCAATGAGTCCCACTGAGCTTTCACTAGGCGATGTGACCCATCGATTTTCCCCGTGAGAAAAAACATATATTTTTATTTATGGTAAGTGGTACTTTTAGTGATGCAGTATTGCCACTCAAAAGTTTTAATTCTACACAGAAGTTGAAAACGTCATCGAAGGAAATGTTTAACTTTTCCAGCCTATTTTGTGCTCTTCGGTGAGTTATTCTGTATGACTCATACAGTAAATATTATTCATGGACTTTGTGCAAGGCGTTGGAATGTTCTGAACTCAAATGTTAAGTCCATTTGAAATTTGAGAAGTTAGTTCTTTTTCTAATTCTTCAGGTGAATGTTCATTATATGTTGTTTTTAGGCCACCTAACTTCACGATGATTTAGCGAGCGCAAATCGATCAGCTACACTAATGAAAGAACATTAAAACCAATGACTGAGTTAACATATAACTAGTAGAATTGTGAAAACTACGAGTTATTTTGACTTTTAAAATAAAGCTTCTGATACATCCTTCGCTTGAAGTTTTTTTAAGGCCATAAATATAGAAAAAGAAACTGCATAACTTAATCACAGAAATATTTCTGAACTGTGTCTCAAGTGCCTTTTGTAACCTATACGAGACTAGAATAGAAGCTAAAAAAGTTTTAATCCTGCGTTACCTTCGATATTTTCGAAGAAGAATCAGTTTCCGAAAATGGCCAGACAACATCGCTCTCCTACTTTTGAAAATCTTTCTTGTCTGGACTGCAGGAGCCTCGTGAGGCTTTGGGATGTCTGCATAGCTGACGAACTTTAAGCAATGCTGCAAATGTTGTTTCCCAACAAGAAATGAACTCATTGTTTCATCAGTTCGGTGACCAGAGAAGCCAGTTTGCTTCCTGCACTGTATTCAACGTAAAAGTTTAGACATAACAACCCACATTGAGGCAGAAGCGAACAAACTGCAGTAACGGCACGGTGTTCGCTCGGAACGGATGGCATTCGGCATCGCCAAATTCAGATCAATGCACCCCACTCCAACTGAAAGCAAGTTCTTTGTTTAAGTTCACGCAACTTGAGAACAATGGAAGATGCATTAGCTTCCAGCACAATGCGCCATCAAGATCAAGCCAATTTGTGGCCGATCTCACAGATAGAATAGAGAGTCGGGGCCTCACGAGTCGGTCTACAAACTGGAGATAAAGAAATTCACAGTAAAAGTGATCTCAAAAACAATTTCTGCCGAGAAACCATGGAAAACAGCGCTCCGCTTGGACTGTGGACGGTGGTTACAGAACTGTCATTCAGAGCGAAAACTGACAATATTATTAATTTCGAATTTTTTAATACGGTACACCAAATCTGCCTTTTCATTAAGTAAACTCTTCACAACAGAAATGTCAAAGTTGGCTAAATATAAGCACTTCAATTTGCCGCTTAGGGGCAGAGTTTCGAGAACAACTACATATATGGACGGAGGGTTTGTAGCAATATTCCCATTGCGCATTCGTTTTTTTCTCGAATACCACGTGTATTTGCAGCATAATATGTTCATGATAAATTATATGCTTATTAAACAACTGTTTTAATTAGTTTTAAACATTTTACCACGTGGCCACTCACGTAACACCTCAATTCCTTGTGTATCGTTCAATGGGTAGTATTCTTTTGCCAAAGGGTTATATTCTTTTGGTATCACTAGCCTCAATAACTTATTTTCCAACTCTCCACATCAGCACTACTTGGCTACTTCATTAGTATTTACAAAGCAACACGATGCAAGACTAAGAAATATTGAATAGCTTCTCTCTTACACTGGCAGTAGTTGCCTTCATTCGCATTTCAGTCTGTTGTGTGTCCTCAGTAGGTGTCTCTTCAGCATCAGTGTGTCCTCAGCAGGTGTCTCTTCAGCATCAGTGTGTCCTCAGTAGGTGTCTCTTCAGCATCAGTATGTCCTCAGTAGGTGTCTCTTCAGCATCAGTGTGTCCTCAGTAGGTGTCTCTTCAGCATCAGTGTGTCCTCAGTAGGTGTCTCTTCAGCATCAGTGTGTCTTCATGTGTTTTCGGCCTACAGTGTAGTCAGCTGAGAGGGCTGAATAATTTTGTGTACGGTTGAATTTGGATATTTCTTATTTCCCCACTTTTTTCCTGTCTCATAATGTGGTTGACAAATGCCAGTAATATCATGCAAGCGATCTCAATCAAGCACGAAGCGTATACCAGTCATTTTCTTATTTGTAAACTCAAGGATTATTGTTTATCTACCAACGATAATAGCGTAATAAATACTGAATTTAATTTACCCAGTTAAAAATTGCATAAAAATAAAAGCAGCTACGCATTCATGTGTGAATCTCGATTTTAATATTCACAGGAGTTTTATTATGACTCATCTATTAACAAATATTTTCATATAAATTGAAATGTTTTTTGATGAACGCACTTATATGTGTTATATAGGTGCCGCTTCTACTGCACTTTTAATAAGCGCATTAGTTGAATAATAGTGCTCCATAAGGATTGTAGCAGATAGTCAGCCCATTTTCAACTACCAGTGAATTATCCAGGTACCTTTATACTTACTTTCTCAACGCATTATTTCCAGGATCCCATATATGCACCTTTAATTAGCTCTGTATTTTAAGTAAAATTCCTCGATTAAAAATACTTACGTGTCCCATGCTTTGCTGAAAAACTTGGTTGACCACAATAGGCATTCCTCATGAAATTATCGAAGACAAATGTTCATGGGTATGCCCGGCGTAATGGCGCCATAATCTTAATGAGCCAAAACTCGGAGGAAACTTAAGCTGTAGAGATCCTGGACGCTTGACAGTTGCAGTATCTGTACGCAAATAAAGCTCTCATTTAGATAAGGTCTTAGTTAGAAGATACAGTAGAATTACACTGACTTTCAAGTGTTATATAATTAAACACACAGAGCGCAGTTTTACCTCACCCTAGTCTGCTTAAATTTTGTAACGTAAAGTATGATTCCAATTTTTTAGTTTAGTACAAGACTGTAATCTTTATTTACTTTATTAACAAAAAAATTATTGATCATGTATTCCCGTAGTTTTGGAGACAACAGAGAAAGTAAAACAAAATAAGGAAACTTGTTTTGTTACTCCGATTTTGGGAAAATTTCGTACCAAGCCCTCACAGATAGTTTAAAAGCTCGTAAAGCTCGGGATGCTACAAAATATCAATTTATTATTAAATAGCTTGACAAACTTTCTTACAAATTTTCGAAATTTTCACAGTACGAATGGAAACTAAAGGTTTTTCTTTTCCTGCTTTCAAACAGCATGCACTAGAAAATGAAAAAGAGATTTGGTGTGTTAGCGTACTCTCGAACGTTGTCAAACCCGATTGTGCTTCTGTGAATTTGCCAAAAATGCACGAACTGCAACACAGATTTGAACTTTACCCGACAGTTCTTAGAGGAGGAATGTTCATGAAGGGTATGAGCAGGATTGTCTTCTCGATTTGTACTGAGCCGAGCACAAGTTGAAAGCTTTGAAGGCCCTTCGTAAAATTCATCTTATTTTAAACTTTTCGTTCAGTTATAGACTTTAGTTCACTCAGTTCAAACGCGCTCAGTTGCAGTAGCCTAGACTCAGTAACTACTTTCATGTTTTCGGCAAATGTTTTCAAATTCTTTCAAACTCCCAGAGGTGAATATAAGGCTTTGCAGAATAAGATTGTTCAAAATAAGGATGAACTGAAAGTTCAATTCTGAATGTTTTCGAATGGGATGAGAAAATGGTATATGATAGGAAATAAAAGTAATTCTGCCGACAATTGGAATGTACGTTAACACATTTTCGTAAAGTTGCGGTCGGGATAGAGTAAAGTGCGGATTGATATGAATGTCTGTTCTGCATGAGGTAAAATTATTGATTGTATGACTATTGGAGGGTAAGATTGAACAGAATTTCATGTTAATTACACCTACTGTAAATCCATTCTGAAGGATACATGTTGAAAACTACCTTGAAGCCTTCACTTAGTTGGATGTTTAACGAAACAATGGATTAACCGTGTGCTTAAAACTTATCTTTAAAGTGTCTTACCATCTGTACGCCAATGGGAGCTTCCTGTTGTTGACTTCGAAAAATTTTATTATATATAGGGTGTAATAATATTTTTTCGTAATGAAAGTTAACTTTGAATATTTTTTATGTTTTAATTTCATATATAATATATAAATTACCGACTATGGACAAAATATTTAATCCATTCACCAACGAACTTCCTCTACGAATGAACTTTCTAACTCTTTCTAGTGATCTGTACCACTGGCAGAGAGTCCAACTGTACCGTAGTCATGAGATGGATATTTTCCTTCTTTTTTCAAAGCATTCTACAAGTTTGTTAGTCCCAGACTTTCCTGCACAAGCAAGAACTAATTTAATCCTCTGACATGCTGATTTGCAGTTAACAGAAGACTGTACTGAGATGGGGTGTCGTTACTATGGAGATACTCAAACTATATCATTCCTAGTTCAATAACGGACCGTGAAGAAGACTATGTTATGTTCTTATTTTAACAACGCTACGAGTAAAGTAAAATTTTCATTTTGAAGAGGGATAGCGCACAAGACCTTCTGTCTGTTTCCGACATGGACTGTTGATCATAGTCCTCCAGCCTGAGTGGGATGGTCCATCACTCATCCTCGTCATCGTGATATTGAAACAAATTCAGCTAAGTTGTAAACTTTCACTCGATTTCAGAGCTTGTGCTACCAGCCTCCTGACTAACTCATTTGCTTCCACCTCGAAGAATATCGGCTAAAAGCAAAGGACCCACGAGTCTCCTTCTACCCAACTCACGCAGTAACTCGCGAAAGTTCGAGCAGCGCTCGAGTCGAGGCTCGGAGTTGCCTGAAGTATGGGAGCAATAGATTCCCTGCCTTTAGGGAAGCTGGCTTTCGTCCTCCCCTCCAATGCGTTTCCTCTCTCTGACTCTCGCTTGCCAAATTACTATTGAATGCAGATCATCTCAAACTGCCGCATGAATTTGCATTCGAGGAGATATGGATATGCCGAGGCCAGCTAACCTCTTGACCACATACACGCTGACAGTATGAGTGTCAAGGTGGCAGGACTAATAAGCTTCTTGTGTTTTACGCTGTGAATTGTAGAAATCGCAAACCATCCCTAACAAACAAACCAATAGTTTTTTGTGCACAACAGGCAACGTAACGTAAAGAATTTACTGATTTCTACGTCGAGATACTAGATCAAATTTTTTATATCTTCTTGGCGTAAGTGGTTTAGGGAAGCTAAAGAAAGATACTGCCCTAGTATAAGGGGAGTCTTATTGTTTATTGGAGTATTAAATAAAGAGACAAATCAAGTGCTTACTTTTGTACGACTAGAGATTTTGAACATTTCTCCTACCAGAACAAGACTGGTAAAATTACTTGACTGATCATACTGCTCATTATTTTACCCCAATGAAAATAATTATCTGAACATTCTATCTTTTCTACCAAGCCATGAAAACAGTACTTTTAATGATGTGTCTTTGTCTCTCAGAAGAAAATTATAATCAAAAATTTTTCAAAAGGCACACTATAAAAAACTATTGAGAGCCTGTTTTTAATTTCAGAGTTGGTATCAGTTTTCCAAACGAGCTTGTTAAGTTAAGTTTCAAATTCGTTTTAATCTTAGGTCTCGAATTTACTGAGCAGCGCTCGAATGCTTTCTGATAAAGAGACACAGACTACCAGATCACTTTTAGCTTCTGCTGCGTATCCTTCTAAGGAACACTTGTTAGTGTATACCTGAGCAGTAAATGATTAGATTAAATTTTTGTCCTTATCCATCCATTTATGCTTCATTTTACGCAGCTCCTTCGGGAATTTTTTTGCTTCTAACTTTAATTTTATCGATTGTTAAGTCAGTGTAAATCCAGGCTCAGACTATAATTTCGTCCTAATTTGTATTGTTTCTGAAAGAAAGCTTTTCTTTTAGACTCTAGCTGGTCTCGGCATCACTGCAGGTTTGAAGGTTAGTTTCTGAGCTGACACTCTGAAGGAACTTTATTTCATAGGTGAAAAAGGTTGCCAAAACAAGAAGTTCATGGAGCCTGCGACTCAACTGAATGATTTCGAGTGTTTAATACACATAGCTTCCACGCAAAAACAACTGAATGGGATTTAATATACTTCATGTCCTACTAGGGAATTAGTATAAATTTGAGTCTCCTGAATACGTCACACCATCTCGTTTTATTTTTACAGCGTTAGCTTAACTCAACAGAGTTTGAGTGATTCCAAGTTATTATTTAATGTGCGGAGCTTTCAGGGCTCACACTCGCTATGGAAGTTTACATAAATAAAGCGATTCAAAAGTAAGTATGAACATTAAACCAAAATACTAAAAAACGTATTCAGACCAACACAGAAATTCTGGGAAAAACGTCAAGTACTAAGTTACCGTTTCCACGAACCTCGAGTGCCAGTAGACGCGAAGTTGGATAAAATGTCGGGGCTTCAGTCCTGAAATAAAGAGATACAGCGTCTGAACCAGGAACTGCAGGGTGGTCTGACAGTAGTCATCAAGTCTGAGTGTTGTTTCTTGCTAACTGCGGTGTCTACTAGTTCTATTCATGTGCTCAGTATGGGAAATGTAATACATTTTACTTGATAATGCATGACATCAAAAACTGCAATAATGTTTTTCCATAAAAATATTCTTGCAACATAGTTCAATCTAACTGTAATTGAAAAGTTTTATTTATGTATCATTTTCTGGAGAGCGACGTCTTATGGTTCGTGCTGGTAAAATCACTGACTTCATATGTCAAACGTATACTAGAAGTTCTCAATTTAGTTTTTACCCACCCCTGTGATGGATGACCAGTCATAGGCAGCTATTTGTCTTTCTGTTCAGAAAGTTAATCTTTCTTGGAGTACAGTGCTTTGGAGTCTATGCCATCATTTGATGACGTCATAAACATACCATGTAACGTCATCATATGTCTCGTATTTTCTATATAACGTACGGGCCTAAACAATAGTATATGGTTTTATCTTAGAGGTTTTCAATCTCTCATTATCCAGCAACCTTTATACTTATACAGCAGACTTAAGTCTCCTGAACTGAGTAAATAATAACATAATCAATAAAAACTTCTTTCGTTTTAACTGTTTTCAATGGTGTAATGTAAACATATTACTTGCAGTCAACGTTGTTGTTATTTAGTCCAAAATAATAAATTCTGCAGTGTGATAATCAGTACCAATACAGGGTGTCCCAAAACAAAGCAGACCGAACTTTGAATTGATAAAGCTCTGCAGTTATTGTTGATAATTTAATTCTGTAAAGGCCAGCTTGTTCACTAAATATTTGTCCCTTAACAGCGAAAATTTATTTTGTTTCCTTGCATAAAATTGTTGCACTACCGTTGTTAGTAGAGGCTACAGAAAGTACGTTTGCTCCGGGGTATAAATGAAACTCAAAAGGCTAAGAATAAATAATTATGATACTTTAATAATCAATGTCTCGTTACCAATGAATATCCTTTAATAATGACAATGCAAATCTTCCACTTCATTTTAAGCCCTTTTTCCTTCAACATGACCTCCATTCCTTTCTAAACATAATTGCGCCCTCGATCTCACTGCTTGCACTGCCCTCCTAACCATCTGTAGATTTTCCTTAAGTAGGTTTACTTTTTGGATGATACTCCCGTAACTGATTTATGTTTTCTGGTGGAGTAGTATACACTTTATTCTTAAGATAGCCCCATAGAAAAAAATCGCAAGCGGTTAGATCCGGTGATCTCGAAGGCCACTCAATATCATGATTCAGGACTACAATGCAAGTACCAAAGAGCTCTTCTAGTCGTTCTCTGACAATGATTTGCCCATGAGCTGGGGCTCCGTCTTGAAACCACCATAGTCTATCGAACTGGTTGCAGTAAATGTCTCGCAATTCTGAAGCTATGTTTTCGTTAATCATGATGAGGTACATTAGATCATTCAAATTGTTATCGTAGAAAACTGGGCCTACAAAAGAAACTTGTTCTTGCAAACGTGTTTTATTCGTGCAAGTGATATTGTAGATACTGATTTACATAAATAACAAGGTGGCCTTTACAGAACTGAATAATCAACAATAACTGCAGAGCTTTATCAATTCAAAGTTCGGTCTGCTTTTTTTTGGGACACCCTGCATAGTAATTACTTAACTAAAGATCGTCATTATAAAATTAAACAGCTCCCTCGTTTTGGTGACAACAAAATTAAAACTTAAGAAATTAAATCATTAAATTTCAAAAATGTTTGAAAAAAATTAGACAACACCATTACAAGTTTCAGAAATTTCCTTGATTTTCATTACCGTTTTTTGTCCAGAATCGTCAGCACAGACGCATGTTTTGGACAATTTGTTCTCCCTTTAAAAAACACGAAAAATCTTGTTCATGGAAAGAATAGTGGTCTCATTTAATTAACTAGTTTGTGACAACTGCACTATGATGTTACTTACTGCCTTGAAATTTTAAAAGGAAGGCTTCAAAAGAAATTATTGTATCGTATGTATTTAAATTTAAATAGCGTTTATACATAATATTTGCTTCTTTCCATGCTATGTTTAGTCTCTCTTCAGAACCATGCACATCTAATTGAGAACCGCTGCTTGTGAGTATAAGTACAGGGTGCGGCAACATAACTTCCTTTTTTTGAGAGGAACTTCCTTTGAAAAAAAGAAGTTATGTTGCTGCACCCTGTACAGTTAACCTTAATGGTCGAATGTACGAAATTAGGTACTTGAAATTTAAAAGTTTATATAGGAAATAAATGATAAGTAATCGTTCTACTGTCAGAAGCGTCCAATGCAGCACATTTTTAAGTTGTATAGAACATTAATACAAGCAAGTGTGGTTATTCGTCAGCTATGATACACCTTGTTCAAGGACAAGTCAAACTGAACATAATCAGGCAACAAATAGTTTACTGCAATGTAAATAAATCATTTTTCTTCCGTCTTTTCTTCCTATGTTTAGTCAGTGTTCAGAACTGTGCAAGTGCAGTTGAGCACAGCAAGTCGTGAGGGAATGGGCGTCATCTTCTGTAGAATCGCTTGGCTGCTCCTCGACGCTCCGACGGCTCTCAGAACTCGATCAGGCGCGACAGAAACAATTAATATTCATCGATGCTCATCCCTGTTATTTTGGCAGGAGTCATCCATCATGTCCGCAGTGCATGAGACTAGTGGACGCCCTGACTGATGGAAGCTACCATGTAGCAAGCAGTTATGGGGATATGCTCCCATTAGAACGCCTTTAAATCTCAATAGGCCTCCGATAGGCCTGAAGTATTGGTGATGAGGAGAATTCGGAACGCTAAAACTGAGATGATGAATACTTCTCTCATATAGCTCTGAATAAGAAAACCTAACAGCCTTTTAGCGAGATTGGAACTAAAGTTTGTCGTATTTTGTACCCACACAGACGAGAGTTTGAAAGTTCTCAAGCTTCGGGTTAGATTTTTGACAATTTTTCTTGCTATTCTGGAAGAAATAGAAGTCGGATGGTTTTCATATGCATTGGTCAGATTAAATCGTGTTTTGGTTCGTTAACAAAAAAGTGTGAAGATATGTAAGCATTTTGTGTGTGTGGGAAAATTTCTCTAGTGTGTATTTTCAGCGTACAAAGCCGAAATACTCAAGTCATTGAAGAATTTTGAAAAAACGTTGACAAAAAGGAAAACTTTACGCGTATGGGAAAAATGTTTCAAATGCAGTTCACCATAATGCACTTACCATTTGATAAACTTCTTTACAACATTTTCAAAGCATTTGTTTCCTCCAATACTATAAACTAGTAAAATTCTCTAGCAGTGCATTTGAAAAATTGTTCACTGTTATTTAGAGATATTAGCGCCATTTCATTCATTTAAGGAATGCGAATGACGAAAATATATTAAAACTTACAATGCTATCGAAAAATTGTTTTTCCAAAAGCCCTCAAAATGTTGCTAAGGTCAGCCATTACTTTATACACTTCCATTTCAGTTACAGAATTGACAGACTTAACATGAATCTACTCGTAAATTATTAATTTATTGTGCTTGATTATTGAAAACATTACCCAAGAAAATCAGTTATATAACAAAAATCTACAAGAACTTCATTTTTAACACGTTGCCTGCGATTGCCTAGCTGGTGCAAATCTTTACTTTGTACACACAGTCACTAGAAAGCCTTGAAAAAATTATAGAACCTAACCTGAGTGACCCACCGGCGGGTCGTATCGCACTCAACGTGTTAAAGTAAATTCATGGATAAAAGTATTCAAATAAAAAGAACTACAGACCAGTTGCTGAAACTATCAGCATTTCTGTGGTCCTGTTAAATTTTATGGACTGCAGACAACCTTCACTTCAACTTTTGTGATGTCTTCTTCTGTCGCTGATGGTGAGAGAGTGGTGGCTGTGACAAGTCATGCCGTCGAAAATCATTGAAAATTTATTAGGGAACATTCTTTTATTCATTATTCTTATTTGCAGTCCAGGTTACACGATTATGATCGTTGTGTGTAGATTTTGCCTAGATAAATCCAAAGAAATATCGACAAAATTCCAACTTGTACACCTCTTATGTAGTCTGTACTGAAGCTGACTAGTTGTCATGGGATTTGGGTAATACCAGTTGTCGCTGAGTTATGTGATCGTAGCTGTCGTTGTCAGTTGGCGAACCCTAGTTGTCGCTGTGATTAGGGTGACCCTAGTTGTTGAAGTGAGTTAGGTAATCCTAGTTATTGCTGTGAGTTGGGTGACCATAGTATGAGCTGGTTGCCGCTAGTGGCTGGTGCCAAATCAGAAGTATTGCGTGGGCAGCTGTGACGAAATAGAAATTGTGTCGAACAATAAATAGATGAGGAGGTTGTGATAGAAGCAACTAGCGAATATTGCAATTAAAAAGAACATTAATTTTGTGTGCTCGTAATCTTCAACGGGAAATTATCATTGAGGGCTGATCGCAATGATTTAAGTCTATGGCTGATATTACTGAATAGTTATGATTTACGACCTTTAATGCAGAAAAACACGTTTGAAATCTTTTGAAAAATTGATGGTTGTACACCTAATTGTCATTGTCAGGTTACCTGCCGGAGAATAGTTAATTTTATTACGGCTAATGTGGTTGAACAGAAAATAGTGTCTCCCTCTCAAATATTTTTCGTTGTCACAAAAATTATATCTCCTAAATAATGTTGTTAACAACCCCAATTACGTATTTAAATGATCTTATTTACTTACCTAGCCCTCTTCGGACCTCAGGTGGTCCATAGGGCAGCAATGAACATCCGCCATTCAGCTCTTCAGGTTGATTGATCTAAATGATCAATGAAACCTAAAATCTTCAACATTTAATTTTAAAATACCTTATTGTTAAGTTCCTTTTAAGTGACAGAAATACATTGGTTGATGACACCACAAACGGTGATTATGATCTCACAATTCAAGCAAATTAGTAAGTATTCATAAGTCTCGTGTATTTAAAAGAAATCAAGTCACTTCTCATGCCATTTGCACGAGCCTTGTAGTAATGACGTTATCTCTCAGGAAGAACGCATGAGAAACTGCGTTATTATTACGATGCTTGTTCCGTGTGCTGCACTACGGTAGATGAACGCTGTAGCTGCGAGCCATTATGTATAATAGATGTCGTAAACCTCTCGCATCCCTACAACGACAACAGTTACGACGTCTACGTCATAACATGCCTTTCGAGGTCTGTCTCCCTGAGAAGAATGATTGAATCCATGAATGGACTAGCTCGTGTAAGACCGCCTTGTGAGGATTGGTATAAGGCCTCTGAACAGGGTTCGTATTACCCCTTGTATAAGATTCGTAGAGAATGCTTACTATATTCAATATACTAAGCAGTTTATGTATTGGAATTGGGTTTTAATTCATAATGCTTATATGTAAAAACTAGTGATGATCCTCCGAATTTCTGTCGTTTTGTGTTGCAATTGAGGTAGAGGCTCGTAGGGACACGAAGTTGACATGGATGTTGGTGAAATAGTCTTCCTGTAGCCTTACGTCACAAGCAGGAAAAATTCGAGAGCTCCAAGGAGACTTGAATCAAAAACCTACGCAGTACAAGCACAAGGCACTAACCACTCGACCGCAGTGGTAGCATATATGACCTCGTGTTATTACAATATTCCTGCTTTAACCACAACAGACACAATAAGAACGATCATGCGACGTATATGAGAGCCTGGAGAGAGTTCGTGTACAACTTCGTACACGACCTCCAGAGAGAGTTCCTACTAAGGCGATGATGTTCTCGGAGAAAATGCTATGAATTTTATAAAGAATCGGTAATCTAATAAAACATTTTGTCGTTTTTAACAATAGTTTGGGGTGTAAGTGTTGAGGGGCAAAAATCTGCCGATTCAAAAACTTCTCTCTTTTCACCCCGATGGGAATCCAGAAAATATTTTTCTGCATTGATTGATCGGGAATGTATGCTTTAACGATGATACATGTGTGTGATCTATATTGTTCATGAGATAATATAAACTTCGAAAATGAACGTAAATCCCCAGAGTTACAGTAATTTTTTTGATTGTAATTTATAATCTCACGCTAAAATATCTGAAATGGCCACGTGCTTGTTGTATCTCAGATGACCATACCAAGGTTAATAAAGTGTGGTCTGAAAACCATACCAATGTTTATGCAATGTGTTTTGAAAATTATACCAAGGTTCATAAAGAAAAATGCGACTTGAAGTGTTGTGAGATTGTGAAGCCTGTTCAGGAACGAAATAAGCACGTACAGGAACCACCGTACACAAATCATTTAGAAATCATTTCAACTGCCGCATGCTGCATTGCAACTGTACATCTCCTAACGGTACAATGAGATGAATATTTTTGATGGCTGTTAGGCAGGGATGAATTGAGGTCTTGTAATATGAAGCTAGCATCGGAAAGCACCACAGGAATGTCATGAAATCTTTACCCTTAGCCGCAGTAGATTTATACCGTTAACTACCATGGATTTACTTCAATGGCTAGCATGGATTTGTTCTATTGGCAACCATGGATTTAGACCCCTCACCAACTCGAGGAGTTCAATTACAGCGGCCTAAACAGTGGCATAAATAGCATAATTTATCACCTTGCTGGATTTAGGGTCCACATGCTGGGATTTGAAAGTAATGGCCACTGAATGCTCTTCCAGAAGTTCCCTACACAACTTCCGCACTTCGATCACGACGCAGGCTGCAGTAACGTGATGAAAATAAATACATCCACGACACTACACAGCCCATAAGTGTGATCCGTTGGAGGGGTTCCAGACGCACAGAACAAACGAAAAGTTATCTCAAGAACGATGTTTCTAATGGAGAAAAATGGGCGCTGCCCTCAACATGTTCTTCTTTTTTCACTGATTTTGCTGTCACAAGAAAAACTTTTAAAATTGTTAAATGTTTAATGTTTTTGTATAATAATGTCTTGAAGGTTTTTATTTAAATTTTAAAATATTCTAATACTTCAATAACCACTTCTTGGACATTAATCTTTCCATTTAACTATTACTTTTAGTACAGAAATAACTGCATTTTTATAAAAATTTATCTTTTAATTACGATACCAAACCTAACGGACTTCAGACTTATATACTACAGTATTGATGACATCTAAACATTCCACGCCCAACACAAGCCATCCAAGAGATGATCTTATCAAGTCTAACAAGGCTTCAAAAATTCATAGTAAAACTGAATTACATCATTTAACATAAAACCAATTCGACTAAAATATAATAACCAGATTATATGACGCGGCTCTTTCTGTACATTTACTGGCTCAGTGGCTACTTGGACCTTGCACATAATGATGCAAAAATAATTCCTCATCGATAGAAACCCGCAAAATGGTACAGTTGAAATGAAACTTCAATTTTGTACTCAATGACCCCAGTTCTCGAATCATAGTTCGTGTTTCTCAACTAGAGGTCCGTTCAAACTACACATGTGCTACATACAGCATAAAAATACTCGTCAAAAGTCCTCTTGTTCGTAGAATCATGAATTCTTCCCTCGAAAATATACCCGTAGAAAAAGGGCACATTTCGTTCTTTAAGTAACTCTTGGCTTTCACGCGGGATAGCAAAATTTTCTAGCGTGGACGTGATTTGAAGCTAAATGCAAAAATTTTCGAGGCAGCAATGGCTATGAATCTTCCCTGTTAGTGATAATGCTTGAAGTCAATTTGAAAAATGTAGCAAGCTACAGAATACTTTCACAGAAACACAGCTTTGAACTTCAAAGGAGGAAAAAAGGTCTAAGCGTAAAATTACGATGCCGTATGCGAGTTTCATCGTTATATTTTTCAGGTGACGGTTGATGTGTTCAAAGTGAGATTAACAAAATGCAACTCAAATGTCATCGAGCAATGCGTTTGGTATCCTCATTACCATAGTAACTTTTTTACATCTCTACGTAGTTGTGCATGCAAGTTTCAGCCAGACTGGAATTACTCTAAGTTAATTAGAATTCAGATTCGAGTAATTCATTCACTGGTCTTGTATCCTAGATACCCTAAATACTGCCAATTTCGCCTTGAATCTGAGTACTCGTTGAATACAGCTGGTGTGAGTATTTTTTCTACTTAAGAATACCATATCAAAACACGATACTTACTAGTATAATAAGCCTTTAATCTACATATATTATCGACTATGTATCTTCATCTCTCTCTGTCGATCTGTGTGTGCCCGTCCCATTACTTCCTATCTATTAATGAAGAAAAATTATTGAACTGAAATCAGAACGGGTGTGCATGTATTATAAGCATTGTATTGTGGATACCAAAGGCGCTGGATCACTATAAAACAAGCCATTTT
Source organism: Trinorchestia longiramus (assembly GCA_006783055.1). Taxonomy (NCBI): domain Eukaryota; kingdom Metazoa; phylum Arthropoda; class Malacostraca; order Amphipoda; family Talitridae; genus Trinorchestia; species Trinorchestia longiramus. Next base: position 95,924 of record VCRD01000384.1, read on the forward strand.
TCCGTTATTTGTTTTTTTCTTTTACACGACCATGTTATCGGTAAATAAAAAAAAAATGAAAGTTCTGTATACATTCATGAAAAATATTCAGATTCTGATAATACCACGGGTAGAACTGAATAATGTATTTTATTTTATCGATCCTGAATTTTATCACTTTTAAATCATGAAATTTCAACAGGTACTATCTCGGCTATGTTATCGGTGGGTAAGATACACAAGGGAAGTTCTGTATATATTAATCAAAAATATTCATTTAAAACACAGTAATTCGTCGCAAATCTTTAATGCATTCATCTTTATAATAATTTCAAATCAGTAAAATCTAAACCGCGACAATTCCACTGGAACTGTCTTGTATATGTAGAAACCAGGTGTCTTTTGGCATGTGAAATAACATAAACCTTATGAGGTGACGAAAGAATCGAGTGGTAACTTAAGCATACGTGACATCAGGGACTGATTTACTGATAATTATTTAGTAAAATTTTGTAACACACAAGTGTTTATTAGGAGCTTAAAATTAGAGGATTTACTTTGTCAAAATGCAATACTATACATGAAGGGGCAAGGATTTGAGGATTTTCGAAGAAAAACAGTTTATAAATAAATTTCAAACACTTACAATAGTAGAATACTAAAATCCTCAAAATATCAGAATAATAGAACCTTATTTTTTCTCAGTGGTATGACACAATCACATAATAATAGGATTGAAATGAAAGGAAGCTGTAACGAACAAATATTACGTTTGTGGTCTATACAAGAAAAACGTCGTTTCACGAAGACTGGAAATACTGACCTTTTGCTATTTCTAAAGTATCTACATTGAATATGTATCAAATGCTACGAGAGTGAGTTGAAAGTTCGTGTAAAAAATTAGCTTAAAACGTAAACTTAAAAATGTGTATTCATTCAGAAACTTATAGGGTGGGCCTTCAAATTCAAATGACTCAACACAAAGAAACCCTCATTTCGTCTATAATTTTCAGTCTATCGTCTCCATCATGGATAATATTAGTTTCCAAAGTTTCATCAGTTAAATTAGACTATAAAAATCAAACATTAATTTTTCTATATGTATAAAAATTTGTGGAAATTATACGCGGGAGAGTAAATTGACCTTTAGTTAAGAACTATTCTCTTTTATACTGCCAAGGCAAGTGTGGTATTCAGCCTCACGTGTACACCAAGCAAGTACAGATTAGGCAAAGCAAGAACCAAACAAACACCGCAGGTGCCACAGCTTAAATTCAAACTCTAAGTCATTAAAAAAATTCCGTCGAAGTAAATTTGAGTACCAAGTAGCTAGAGCAACCTTCGCCAGCACCCAGCCTCCTGTCGGCCATCCTTCAGGGAGGCTGCAAACTGCTTTAATTTGAACTTGGATCCCATTCTCCGCGACCTGAGCCCGAGAAAAGCGTCCCTTTATGGCTTTAATCTCATTTTATACCGCTTCCCCTTACTTGAATCCAAAGAAGCGTCTCTTTACAGTTTGAAATTTGTTAATGGCGATCTGTCATTCAGCTGTGCCTAGGCACACGAAAGTGACTTGCTGGATGCACACCAGGTAATCTCTCTAATGCTCCACATGCGTGCTCGTGGCGTAAGTCAAACTCTCTTCATCCTCTCCAACTTGGCTTCAGAATACCTTCAGAATACTCCAGAATACCGAACTACTTCTGCCAATTCCTGAGCGATTTGTCAGGAATGCAAGCGCAGGCTTTCCGAGCTTCACCGGCTTGTCTGTTCAAAGGAAGTAACGACGCTTGAGTGGAGGACTTCCTCGGAGTTGACCGTCGCTTTTTGACGACCTGAGTGCCGTGTAGTGCAGTGAATGTTCAGTTCAGTGTGGTAAGTCCGTTTTCATGGCACATACCTCTGCTTATTTGGTGAGCATTAGAGTGTATTAAGTGCGGTGGGGAATGTTAATTTCAGCTCAGTACAGTGGACTAGAATATTACTAGGTTCATGAAATAACGCTCTAAGACAATGCTTCTCAAATTACCTGAGGTGGAGCACCGGCAGGTCTTTCTTTCGAACCACGAAGCACCGGTAATATTTCTTAGTAATATTCATTATTACCGGAAACAATACCAGCAGTTGATATCGGGTACCGGCCGCTGATACCGCGTACCGACCGCTGATACCGCGTACCGACCGCTGATACCGCGTACCGGCAACTGATGGCTCGCGTACCGGCACCGGTCCGCGAGCCACTACTTGAGTAGCACTGCTCTAAGGTAGACTTGATGCGTGCATGCTGAGAATGCTGAGAATGATGCATGCTGAGAATGATGATCAGCACATCTCGTCTCGTAACGTAAGGGGTTTGAAATTTTTTTTTAATTATAAAAAGCCTCGAAACTTTAAATATGAATTTATAGAATATATGTATTTTAAAACTTAATGAAAAAATTTTAATATTATTTTTCAGAAACCTTGCAGCGCTGTCTTGCAATTACTTAATGCATCCTGAAATTATGCTCATTAAAAATTTCCCTGCACTATACCTGCCACTTAGTATGATCCAAACACAAAACTCTAATTCGAATTATTTGAGTAAATTCAATTTTATATTTTCCCGTATTTTTCAACAGTAAGCTCGAATGAATCAAAATTTACGTTGTTCATTTTTTTAACTAGTTACATCTGCATAGCAGTAATTCATTTACCTAAGCTGCGCATTCTTACTGTAAAAAAATAGCAAAGTAACTTTTATTATGTCACTGAAGCTGAAGAAAGCAACGCGTTTCAATTCAAGTAATGTCTTTTTGTCTTGCTATTTTCTTGAGGATGTAATACGAAATTTAGCTAAAAATAATGCGAGCTAGATTCTACTCTGGACTTTACTACTGTAGTTTGAAAAAGCAAAACATATTTTGAACACTTAGAAAGCACAGAGTCGTTCAAGCACGTCACAGCCAAATGTTCGAGACGCTTCTCAGTAGTTACGTTCGTACAACAAAAATGAGTTTAATGTCATCAAACTAAACCAGACTAATATAAAATGATCATTTTACGCTATTTTGATTCTAGAGAGAGTATTATGATATTTTTGAAGTATGGAGTTCCAATGAATTATTTAATACGAAAGTATTGGCGCTCCCATTGTGAGCTTTCTAGGCAGATCTAGATACACAGGCATATGCGCTAACCTAAGCTAAATTTTCAACTATTGATATAATATAATACACATCGATCATACAGAAAACTCCATCACACCTAAAACTTACGACAAAGTCTACTTAGGATGGTTACAGAGCCCGATGAATGTGCCTGCCTGTAGACTAAAACTTCAAACGACTCCACGAAATGGATAAGCAATAGTTATTCGCACCTTCAATTTTCCGCTGATTTAAAGCCACCGTAAGCCCTCTGTGCTGGTAGTGTTTAGAGGGCACGAATCAATTGAAGAAGTTCCTTTTCAAGCCATCGTCGTTATACATTTCCTAGCGTGGGCCAATGATGTTTAGACACACCTTCACAAGGCAAGGCTGCTTCATTCCCTTGATGTCGATTGGTGCTCTAGTCACATCAAAGCTAACTCACAAGAGCCACTTCTGGACCCATTACTTGATGCAGCTAACTCCGATAGATGACGCTTTTTGGTTCCTGGAATGCTCTCTCCTGCTTCAATATTGACAAATCAGCTTAAAAGATCCACTTTTATGGTTGATGTGCATCCAAGTTGAAGCAATGGAACATTTCTTCAGCCTTAGGTTGACTTCATTTCATTAAGTGTAGAATGCAAGGTTCTAAGAATTCAGATTTGTATTTAATGCTCTTGATGTTGAGAGAAGTATACATAAATCACGCAAAGTTCAGTGGTACAAGTTCCAAAAAAAATCATTTTTAAATATTCAGATAAATTCCATGCAAAAACAAGTTGAGGGGACAACCAGACGTCCGAACTTTCGAATATTTAAAAAGTGGCAATGTCATGGAAATCCCTCGTTCAACTTCAACAATAGAGGTAATAATAGAGTTGAGCTTTCGAGTGCTGTTGAAATGCAGCCGCTGCAGTGTTTCCCACCTGGACAGATTTGCCAGAAATACAAAACTGCCGTTCCCCTCTGTATCACTCCTTCCCTTGGACACTTTCCTAGGTGGAAAAACTTTCCCCTCTGTATCACTCTTTCCCTTGGACACTCGCATGAGTGGAAAAAGTATCATGAAGCTGAAATCTTCGAAATCTTGTTCTACGAAATATTTTGGCCAGCGTTTGCGTCACACAAAACATATAAAAACTAAATCTAATGAAAAGAGCTCATGATTTGTACAATTATTGAAGTTGCAAGAAATATGATGCATGTAAACACACAGTCTCTTCAAAATTTCGAGCCATCTTGTAAGAATTAGGCTTAAGCTTCAGAACTTCCTAATTATTCATATTCAATCTTTAAATAAAACTTTCTAATCTTTAAAGAATTGCAATTATTTGACACTTCAAGAAATTAAGTGCCCTGTTAGAACTTGCATTGATGGCAAAAAACATGGAACCCTCCTGTAATCTTAATTCTCTTGACATGTTCGTTGATGTGCGGGTGTCCGTACCACTGGAAGTGACGGACGTTTGTAGACCGGATTTCTCAGAAAATTCTTGCTCCAGACATTTTAACAAAAGATGTGCCACACCAATCCTTCACCAATCCATGTCAAGCACTCGTGAAAAAGCTTGCGTCATTTTCCTTTCAAGCACTAGTGGGTTCTGTCTCTCCCAACCCTCATCCTGTCTCTGCCTCCTCCTCACTTCCACCTCCTCTGCCTCTGCCTCTCCTAACTTCCACCTCCTCTGCCTCTGCCTCCTCCTCACTTCCACCTCCTCTGCCTCTGCCTCCTCCTCACTTCCACCTCCTCTGCCTCTGCCTCTCCTAACTTCCCCTTCATCCCGAGGGGCACCTGGAGATGCCGGGACATGATTCTTCAATGACAACGCAACTATTTTACGTTTGCGACACTGAAATAACAATTTTTGTCATCGTAACTCCACTGAGAGTAGAGTCAGTAATATCAATGTGTATATTATTGTCGTTACAAGCATTTTTATCCCATGTTCTGACCACAATGCATGTATACTGACGTTGCAAGACTCGTTCTGGGGTTCAAGATTCATCAGCTGCTCTATTGAACAAAGTATCACTCAAGTAATAAAATACAGTCATGTATGTTGGTCTTACGTGAGCGATGAATACACACCGGAAAAAGAGAGCTGGAAAGCCTCACGTTCTGAACTAATATAAAGTACCACCATCATACATCGGTGGTCTGATTGAATTGATGAATGCAATGATCGCATCAGGTTATAATGAAACATCTGTCCGTTTTTTGAGTCATAATTTCAGGGCATCATTGCATGAATTTATTTATGAATGACACATATGTAGACATCTAAACCCCTACAATATTATTTCATCTCTCAGAGTTTGTTAAAATCATTATAATAAATTATTATTGTTGACTCAAATGTACACTCCAAAGCAAAGAACACATTAGGTATATTTTACTATATGATTTTCTGAAGGATAATACAGCAAGATCCCTCAAAAATACTTATGGAAATGATGTGATGAATAAAAGACCTGCAGAAGATGGTTTTCACGTTTCAAAAAGCATGACTTCAGTCTACTGAACGAATCAATAAAAAGGACACTCCAAAGAACTAAATTCAGAGGAATTGCAGGTTGTCATTGAGGAAAACTGACCAGCACAACTAGAGAACTGATCAAGGAACTTGATGTGAGCCATATGACCATACATCGTGGAGTGATAAAACTTTAACTCCTTACTCAGTTCTCCTTACTCCAACTAACTCAGACTGAACATTGGATCTTTTACTTTTAAACAGACGTTTTTTTAATAATATATGGAAGTATTTTTCTACTTCCTGTCAACGCTTCTGTTTGGCACCCTATCAGTAGATCCTGTCAATGCTTCTCTCTGGCATCCGATCAGTAGATTCTGTCAAGAACTTGACAGCACATTTGTTTGTAGATCCTCTCAATTCTTTTATTTGTCACCTCGCCAGTAGATCCTGTTAACTCTTTTGTCTGTCATCCCAGCAGTAGATCCTGCCAACGCTTCTGTTTGCCATCTCGCCAGCAGATCCTGTCACATTGGTGTCTGTCATTCCTCCATTACACCATTGCAGCACTAATTTCAGTAATTACACGAGCAGCCATTATAAAGTAACTGTCCATACTCACCACAACACTTCCGTCTACGTGACGTAAATTTCTGATAAGTAACTGCTTATCGCTGGCGTCTCTTTCCAATGTTCTGTCTGACTTTTACTCCTCGACTGTGTTGCTCCCGTGACTGCGCGCGTCAGACGAGTCTTATTTACTCTGAGATCCAGGAGTCCTTTCAGAGATTCCTTGATCTGCGATATGAATCGCGCCTCTCAAGCGGAGTTGCCTCTTGAGTCGGGCGCCGCACAACTGATGGGCGGCTCACGGCTTTTCTTCATTGAAAAAAGTTCTTCTCGCTCTCTGTTTGAGAGATCCACCTCTATAATCGCGAACTCAGTGCAGACTTCTTTAGAAAATTATTTCCCTTAAGAGCCATTGTGATTTAAAACACAGATTCACGAACTAAAGTCAAAGATATTTCAAGCTCGAATCTATCAGTTTTTTGCCGCTGTATGCGTCTTGTTATTTTTGGTTCATTTCAGGTAAAACCTACCAAACAAGTAAATAAGTAAGGAACAATTTCCGGTTACATTTTACAGGTACGAAAATGAGAATCATTTATCGATATTCGATTTAGTTTAACTTGATTCTTAACTTGTGCTATTATATTTTATTGAGCTCTTTTATGAAAATTACTAAGCAGACTAGCAGAAACGAACTTTTTAGGCACAAATTCTTGTCAAGAAGCTTCCTCAAACAATATCTTCTAATTCTGAATTAAAAAAGAAACAAATATTCGCTGAAGAAAACTACATAATGTTTATTTATAATTTAATAAAAACTGTGCATGGTCATGAGTTGACTACGCTCAACTGGTTGTAACTTTATCCTCGAAAAATACAAGAACTTCTTCATGTAGTTCTCATTGCATAGTATTTTCAGACGAATATTTTTAATAGACTTCTGCGAATATTTATGTTCTTCGTAAATTTTACAGGGCGAAATTGTCTCATTCTGGCGACTGAACGCACCATGTGTTCACAAAGTACACCTCTCAAATAAAAGAAAAAATCTTTCATGTGACCAAGAGCTGCTACAGCACCACTAAATCTTAAGCAAATAAATGATCTCTAAATCGGCTGTAAAAAATAGCTATTTTAAAAACGACTGATATTAGTTCCGAGAATGTTACTATCAAAGCGTTATTAGCTATTTTGTTATTTAGCTATGCATAAATTTTGTGAGGGTCGGAGGCAAATAGAATGTATCCCACTTTGCTACAAGCGTGAGGAATATTGTAAAAAACATCACGGTGAAAAAATTCAGTATTTAAATTTCATGATAATTCAAACTACGATAAACAAGCTCGGTATTCCTCGGAGTGAAAGAGATGTAACGTCCTCAGATCAACTTTCATCTAACGCTTCAAATACACCACTTTTCATATGACTTTCAAAATTTACGTCAAGTTCCAAGTAGTGCAGGTTTAGTAATGATAAATCTTTCTGCAAAAAATCATAATGGCTGGTGGCTGATAATCTTTTGAAGGGAATAAATTATTGCTCAATTACAACATATTTCAATACGTATAAAAACATGAAGTTCTACTTCTCATTAACTTGTAATGCCATATTTTAGAGAAATTTCAACGAAAATTTCTCTCTCGGTTGACAATGATAAAACTGTTACAATTTTTTGGAAAAAATGTCAACACCAGAGAATGTATTTTGTTAGTTATAATAGAAAAATCATATTAAATGAACTTGTAGAGACCAACAAATTTCAGCACTTTCGTTCCAGGCCAGTGTTGAATATCTTACAGTTTTAGTCTAACATAATATTTTATGTCGCTAGTATTTCTGAGACTCTAAATGATTAGACTATAGGATGCCATTGGTAAGCGGTGCTCGTAAGACTTATAAAAGATAATTATACTCTATGGCCCTCCCAGCAAAGTTTTACGATAGTAAATTTCATCTTATTTACACTGTTCATTGAGTTGATGTCAACTAACAGTAAGTAAAAAAACAACGCCAAGGAAAAAATTCACGTGTCATGTAGGTTATTTATTTATTTTTCAAGGGTTACAACCAAAAAGGTGATGTTATATAGTCGAAGTACCCTAGAAAACCCGTAACTTGAGTTTTTCGTCATCTTTTACGTACCAAAGTAGCAAATGCAGAGTACGATTTATACACCCATGAATTGAAAGGGAAAACCTCGTAAGGTTCTTGGCCAGTAATGTTAACTGCGCTTCTCGATTGACCGACCAAAACTACACAACTTTATTAAATATTCAGAGTGTTTATTCGCCACTGACATTCAAACCTAATCACGCCTCGGTCAAGTCGTCCGTTATCAGGGCTATCACTTTACCAGATTCCTGCAGAACCTGTTTTTGAGGATCAGCTCAGCGCTTATTTGCGACATCCGAACAAAAATCAGGAACATGCATTAGAAAACAGGTTAGGTTAGCTCTGAAAGCGTCAGACCCGAAGATGCTGAACATAAAACTGGTGGTCAAATTGTTTGTACGTGCGCTACGTATTGTGAATAAAACTATTTTTATATCAGACGAGTATAAGACAGACTCGTACATGAAAAATTTAAAAATTAATCGATGTACTAACTTATTTTTGGTACACCCAAGGGAAAATATTCTTTGCTTTGTAGTTTCTTTGTATTAATAATAAAACCTTTTGCAACTTTTTTATCATATCACATTTTGGTTGGAAACGACAAATCCGCTTTCAAAGGAGCCTGAGTACTTTGAATTACCCCAGTCAACTAGGAAACACTTTCAAAAATTTACTCTCCATGGGAAACAACGGTATCCGTTGCAGGTTGCCTTATTTGGTTCTTCCAGAACAGAGAGGAAACTGTTTGTATTGAAGACTATGTCTATCCTGAACTTATAATCGGAGCTCATTGAACTATGTATGCCATCAATTTTTATGCAGGATTCATTGCAAATAAATTCAGGGCTCATAACACTATGCATGTCTACCTTGAACTCTATTCATCGTTTAAATGAGATTTTTAAGTTTTCAAAATAGCAACCTCTCAGGATACAAGCACATGATTTTGCAAACAACAAGAGAAACAAAAAATAAACAAAGAAAACATTAACTAACATTGCTCACGCCACTCAATGGTATCATAAATACATTAGGGCAAGTCTTTATCGTGGGTCTACCCATCGATTTCTAGAACTGTATAAGTATCGTAAATTATTGTACTTGAACATCATAATCGTCCCAACTTACTCTAAACAAGCTCGTGCATCAAAATTTGTAATATCCTTAATTCTTCCTAAGTTTGCTTCTCATATAACATCATTCTTGATTATGCTCAAAATAACTTGTGCAAAAAGAAAGAGTTTGTACAGAGCAGGTCGGCTTTTCCCACCTGCATTATAACTGATCACGAGCTCCAAGCTCCAGAATAAGTCAGTTCCGAGAAAATTGTTGGGTCTAGCCTTATAACACTGCATGAAGGGTCCGAAAATAATTCCACCAGCTATTTCTGTTTGTTAAAAAGCCTGGAAAAACTGCGTTCGTAAAATAAGAACAGAATTTCCATTGGTAATTCTTGATAAAACAATTCATTTCGATTGCAGTGCAAGTCGTTGAAATAACAAAATGTGATGTCTCTGATCATTTTAAATTGGTATGAATTAAAAGAAATTTTTGCGAAATAAATTCAATTGAACGTGGGTACATACCAATATCAATAAACTGAAATTACTGCCGTGAAAACTTGAAAAAGGTATTATAATGTAATATTAATCTTTCGTTTTTAATTTCATACCTATAAAACAAGACGAAGTTTAATTAACATTATTTATTTCGGCATGTGGGAAGCCTAAAAAAGCACAAATTGCCCACTCAGTTTAGATTGAATTAATGAAGTTGGCTCATATAATATTCTCTTTCTAATATCAGAGTAATAGACATCAGCAATTGCAGCATGATGGATGATGAGACCATTAATCGCAAAACATCTAATCCTAAAATACTGGTAGCAAACTTGATGTTGATTAATCTACAATGAGTTATTACTATATAGATAATGTAAAGTACTTGGAGGACTTCATACCTCGTTATAAAATATATGGTTCTGACATTAAGAAGAGATGATATACTTTAAACATATCAGGTGATGTTGAAGAAAACAATGGTCAGTTTTTACATTGAATGATCATGCAGTTATTAATCTTTACATTTTACATGTGGCCCTACTTCTGGTACCACGAGAGTAAGGTAAATAATTTTAACTAAAACGACGATGTAAATAATAAAGTTCACTTAAATAACGGTATAATAATAGAATTAACTGACAGGCTGTGTAGCTTTGTTTCAATTTTAATCGTGAAATTCAAACTTCGTGAACAGAAGCCTAAGTTGAACAAATTTAATTTAAATGCATTTTACATTGGATTATTTAACTAGAGGGGTTTTAGAAAGTGAGTAATTTACTGGCGGAGAAAGCTTCACTTCCGGAAAACAATGATTACTACGGAAGCAAAATTGAGACTTTGCAAGGAGCGAAAACATAAGAATTTCGATGAAAAGAAAGAGTTAAAGAAATATTTACAGCCCAGCCAACTTGATTGTGAAGTTCTCCTAGTGAACTGAATATCTTGAAATGTTTCCTCATGTTTTTATCAATAAAAATACTTTCTAAAATGAACTCTTCATGCGTGTGGCCATCAACATCCTGTTTTCTTACCTACTTTTGTACTCTAGTCTAAAGAAATAAAAGAAACTCTAGAGTAACAACACTTACATAGATGCATTTAACATCAATGCTCTGAAATTTTTGTCTCAATTCTCTAGCTCAAAGTTGTTAGTCGAGAATTTTTAGAGTGTGTTAGACCGTAATAATAGTCTCTAGACACTGGTTTTGCAGATAACTTTAATATTTATTTAGATGTATTGATCATAACTGACCACGTTTTGAAAAATTGTTGTCATCATTTCATTTAGAAGTTCAATTTTTTCCACTTTTCACTCGATACATCAAAATTCATTGAGTCAGTAACTTGGTCAACAAATCTTGACGAGTGTGAATTACATTGTATTTCACAACTAACGAGCGTAATTCACGAAGTTTAATCATGTCAGAACTGCATGGATTACATCTGGGAACAAGCAACCTAACGCCAATTTTAAGTGATTTCTAGAATTTTTCACTTAGATCCACCAAGTAGACAACGTTATTTTCTTACGTGTTCTCATAAATTAGAATGGTAGAATCAGTCTTGTTCTATCTTCTATTGAAATTAAACACCTTCATCTGCATCATAATCATATCAGCTCCCTTTCACCGAGCAGCTTAAAAATATTTGCAATCGTTCTCTTGTTTTATTTTTTCAAACTTTCATGGGGTTTTTTGCTTTTTGTTTTTGCTTCCTAACCACTATCTAAATCAGAAATAGCGATCACCTTTCATCAATCTGAGCTCCAAAGTCATCGTACATTTTAAAGTTTTCTCCTATTTTTCTGTTTTATGAATACTCTGGTAAACAAATATTCACTATCCTAACATTGGGTTACAAATTGTAATTTCTGAGTTTGTTCAGCACAGCAAGTCTCCTAGCACACGTAGGCGGTTCAGCGATCAGAGGGACAATGGTGGCCGGAAACCAAGAACAGCCAATTCAAAAAAACCTAATGCACGGCAGCACTTGAATTAGATTGCTACCAGCAAATTTATTGAAGTTTGTTGTCGTGAGCTCTCATGAGCACAAAGCATCCTTCGAGGGATCATACACTTGACCGAAAGGTCGGAGGCATGTTTTAGTCTCGAACTCGACGAACAGATGCGACTGAATGCCCCGCAGATGAGACCAAATATATGTAGGTGAAGACTTGAAATAGATGCACGTCCTTTATCTTATTCTTCATTGCCTTGAATGGATTTCTTGCCAAAACTGGGCACTGAATGCCCCGAATTAGGTAAGTAATGAACTTCAGTTTGATGGGATATTTTCAACCACGGAGTATTGAATGGAGTATTTTAAAGATAATAATAATAACAATCTAATCTAATCTAATACTAAAAATGATCATCGTGTGTTTACATATTTATTTATTTATATGTCTCGTGTCATGCTCTTAAGAATAAATAGGAAGAAATTAGCACTGACGGTCTTGGTTTCAGTTCACTGGTAAATTAATATGCTCATTTTCGCTGTACAAGTGCACTATAATAAGTCATTTAAAAAAAAAGAGATCCAGAGCCTTATATACTCGAGTTCGTATCATGGATACCGAGTTCTACGGGGTATTGCATATTACAATATACATACACAAGCTCGCAGTTGCTTTCAGTAATGCTGAATATCTGTATCTAGGATATGATACGAATGGCTTAACGGAACAAGGCTAATCATCGTTTCTGTAAATGAAGTGTTCGTACACGGAAAACTATCAACTGGAAGCAAGAAAGGAGAACATGCCTTCATACCAGGAATAAATTTGGTACTGAATGATACAAATCTCCCATTCAATTTCTGCCGTAGACAGTTCCCTTTTATTCCAGCATTTGCAATGACGATTAATAAGTCTCAAGGACAGTCTTTTTCAAATGTTGGAGTAGACTTGCCA
>VCRD01000384.1:109119-167332 GCA_006783055.1 Trinorchestia longiramus
CGGCGAAAGCTGAAGACCAACAACTGAGGTATTTTCTTCAGAAGGATAAGATTACTTCATTTGATGCTTTCAAACCTGAACGTAACCTGCAGAAGCAGTACAAGAATTTGATTATTTCAAGATCGAAAGAAAGGCTTGTGTGTTTGTTCATGACCGACAACTTCAGTGAATGCAGCATTCACTGTTTTATTTTATTTTTTTACTCTCTTTCTCTGATATATAACGCCCGTTTATATTAAACACGATATATACAGATAACTGTAATAATGATTAAATTAAATCGATCATCAGCAAGCCATACCATACGGTCAACAAGTAATTAGAAAATACAATTTCAATTTAATAACAATCACAACTTTATGTTTTAAGTTTTCGCTCTCATAATTTTCCTTTTTCGGTCTTTCTCGGATGTTAAACATCCAATTCAGTTAAATGTAATGATGTCAAGTCCAAGCTGTACCTAAAGAAAATATTTCGCTTATCACCTAAAATGCGTATTATACCTACCCCGTCAGAATTTATATGTATCACCAATGATTACCTCATAAGTCATTATTGAAAAAGCGAAGCTTCATTTGTTTCCCCATGTATATTTAACGTTCATTGCGTGATGTGAATGTTTACGTATACTCGTAGGTACTGCTGTTCTATCATCTATGATACTATGCATAGAATACTTACCACTTAAGGATTTTATGATAGAGCATCTTTAAAAACCAATGCTGTTACATTTCTTATGTACCAACTTTATTGGAAATATACGTTTTTGTTTTGTTTGTTTGTCTGTGATTGTCGAAAACAAGCCCACTTTGTGTTCCCCACTAACGCTCAGTGCGTTCAAGAACGGCATTAGTACCACTGTTTAAGACACTTCATCTCAACAATGGCTTTTGCTTCTATGTCTGTTTGCTTATATGCGTGAATGTTTGTATGTTTGGTTGTTTGCATTGGAAAAGGTTTAACTATAATCAATTTGTAAAGTCTAAAACTGCAGCAACTCGGCTTTCTATAAAGTGGCCACTAAGCTTATACATTAATACATGTTAAGTCTGGTTAAAATTGGTATTTCAAAGCATTACAGTGCTTTAAACCATTAAAAATTCACTGTAAAACCTTATTATCTCTTCTATTGCTTGAAAGAAGTACTTTTTGATCAATTTGTCCGATAGAAAATGTTATGATACTAAGAATGCAATGGCCTCCACTACCGTAGTCAGCTACGCGGCGATGCACGTCCTGGTTGTAGTAGTCCTTGATATATATATATATATATATATATATATATATATATATATATATATATATATATATATATATATATATATATAAACTAAATATATTGCACTGCGTTCTTATATGTAATTTGATTTAACATCTTTCCAACAGTATTTGCCATCATTTGTGAGGGCACAGGTACACTAGTAATAATAATAATAACCCATCTAGCATTTCTCTTGATATTAATATCGTTTTATGTATCAATCAGAATTAATTATTTTTCAAGGTTTTTATTAGACCTACATCAAGCTTATAATTCTGGATTTTTTAATAAAAATATAAATCGCTTGAATCCAAAACGTTTCATCCATGTTGCACGCTCGCTGTACGGAGCGATAGAAGCTATGTCCTGTGTACTAGAAATTAGTTAAAATTTCTCGTGAGTAAGAAGCCAAGCTGAAGAACTAACGAGGAAAACTACGTGAGTTTCTGCGTGGGCTTCATCAGGAACACAGTTTTGGGCTGCCATGCCCCATGCCAATGTGTTGTGAGTGTCTGCTGAAGCTCCTGGGCACGGCAAGCTGCACGGCCCTCCTGGGACCGATGTTTCGTCTGAGCTGAAATAATAAAGAGCGCACAGCTGAGCTGTGGAAGGCTCTAATGCTGACAGAAAATGCCCCAGAGTGTGCTTTTGCTCTGGCCGGACTACTCGCGCTTCAGAGTCGTCTCGAAGCCTAACACATCATTGATATTTATGATCATTGTGGACTGCGAGGTATGTCCGCGGAATTAGAAGTGTGTGTTGTTTTTAAGAAAACTTAATTTGCAACAGCCGTTGTTAGAAACAAATATTTCTTAGGTATCTATCAATAAGCCCTGAAAAATTTTCATTCTCTAAATCCTCCATCGGCGTTCACCATTTCAAAAACAAGTGCTAATTTGAAACCCTGGAAAATAATCAGTGCATGAAATAAAGACCGTCGTTCACAAAGGCTTAAAATACAATAATCAAACCACACAACTAGCTTTTGAAAATTATTTTTTCCACTTGACATTTTTAACAGTGAACGCTTCTTTGTTTTTTTACAAAGAATTAAAAGCTATATATGATATGTGTAACTCACAATTATGATGAATGCATTTAAAATCAAATAATCTTTCTCAGATACGTCATCAAATTCTCCAGAATTTTTCTCGCAATAAGTCAGGCAATTTAGTTAATGAGTGGCACAACTATGTAAAGTTTTCTCGATGTAATGTGCCACTTTAATATACCGTAGTCAAATGTAGAGTTTAACATTGTCACTCCTACATTGTCAGACTCTAGATTCAATTATGTAAGACATCATGAACAACTTATTCTAATACCTGAATGGTATCAGATTGATGCACGAAAATACAAATGTCGATTTGTGAGAGCTCATCCAATTCTGCTCTTAACAGAACAATAATTGATCAATGAGCTCTGCGCTGCAAAGCATGTTGGTCGAAGTCGGGAACTAAACTTCGGAAGCAATAGAACGACGGGACCTCTAGTATCATTGCATTTTTCTTATAAACAAACGACTGCTTCATTGATTTATGGTTAATATTTCAGAATGTATTATTAGCAGAATACCCTCTTACGTAACAGACTACGTAATGCGTCAGTATTTAATTGACCATTGATTGAATCAGCTAAGGAAAAATGTTCCAACAAAACTAAACCTAGCAGTCAAATTGAAGTGTAACGAATTAAATATCAGGCGTATTCTATTCAATAAGGAGAGTGAAAGCTCGATATAAGAACAGCTCTGTGTGCGATAAATTCAAGACACGAGGAAAGTCTGAACGAAAAATTCTGCTCTAAATACAATCATTAGCTCGCGTAGCTAGCGACGAGACAGGCAGCGAGTAAACGTGACGCATGTTTCTCGATCTGCATCACCCCCCTCATCCCTTGTGAATCAGTGCCCCTTGTTTTCTTGTAGTGTAAGGATCTACCTATTTGTGCGCTTGTGATTTCATTGTTTTTATTTTCAACGAGGGGAGTTTGGTCTAGATACGAGAAATTCGCTGTACGAGCTCAGTGCGGGAACGAATTAAACTCATATCTCGAGGTTCCACTGTAAATCATTTATTGTTAAAAGTTCAATGTCAGGGCTGGAAGCCCAAGTTTTAATGTTTTCAATGGAATTCGAACATTCTGAACTATCAAAACTGCTAAGTCACTGTCAAAAATCTGAAATTAAGGCTCGGCAAGTTTAATCAGATTTCGTACATTTCTATTTATACAGTACAAACAAGAACAAAATTCTTTCAATGAAAACAAAAATTTCTAATCTTTCGTTTTCCATGGCAATTGCATGCCTTGGTGCCCGATCTTGTTTGTAATCGAACATCTCTTTGGAAAACCATTCCCATGGTGTTTGTTAACTTGCAGAGCCTCCAGAGAGAATTCTCCCAAAATAATGCGAGTGTTGTACAAGTTTTGCGTCATCCAGCTCTCGATTGGAAAAAGTTAAATTGACTTTTCGTCTGCCATCACCCCAGTCGGCCGAAAACATCAGGATGGCTGGAGACGATACCGGGTCATTGAATTCTTTGAGGAGGAGTCAAACATTTCCGAGTGCTAGCAGAGTCGAAAAACATTCTCCTACTGCGATGCGCTTGTGGAAGTCCTCGACGAGGGAAGCTTTCCAAAAGTTTAAAGCGACCTTGTGAGTGGTTCTATAGCTTATAATGCTTTTCATCCTTTTCATGATAAGACTCAGGAAAAGTTTGTTATGATCTAACATAATTTTTACAAAATTACTCGGAGATTCTAACCGATTTGAAGCGTTCTATGTCTATATCCCTTCGACATTTCTTCGAAGATAAATTGAATAGTATTTTTTCCCAACTGTGGCATAGCCTTACTCATATTTTCTGATCTTACATGAATCAGTTTTAAATTTTTATTCAGATGTCTTTGGCTGTATTTAATTACAATTCGATAAAAGGTTTAGTGTATGTTCAGATAAAAGTCTAATTAATCAAACAATTTTTCTATTATTGACATTTTTACTTATAGGAAGCAATAAATTTCAAGATAGTCAACCAAAGGAAAATAAGTTTAACTTATATGCAAAACTGTAGGAACCCAATAAAGAGCACTGAAGAAACACAGACGAGTTCAATCATTGGGCTCTAGTTGTATATATTTCTATAACAATTCTTCAAATAAAAATGTTTTAAAAACACAAATCAAACTGAAAGAAAAACCGATATTGATCATATAGAACTGTATTTAGGGCCAAAATGGTCGTTTCTAGTGTCGGTTCCATCACTTCCTCTTCTCGTCGTCCCTTCTTCCTCTTATCACAGAAGTCTGATTTTGATGAAAAGTCCTCGACTGAGCTTTATTGACCTGTGATTGGCCCGTACGGCAGCCTACAAGTAGCAAGACCGGCCTCAGAAGAAAGCCAGTACGCACATCTTCTCGATGATGGCTATCAGTCGAAAGTATTTTTACTTCCAATTGTTTTTCTATGAATTTCAGCATCAGCGTTTGTAAGAAATAGAGACACAAAGACTAGCACATGGGCAAGGAAACGGAACTTTCAGACGAATACTGCAGTGAATGTCAGTAAATTAATTTTTTGTGAGTAAAATGCGTGAGGGATATGTGAGCGTGTTATGTGAATGATCAAGCTTGAAAAAGAAGTAATCCTCACTAGCTACAGAGGTTATGCTTCACTATACATACGTTCGTCATTAATTAATTAAAACCCATCTGAGGAGTAATTACATGAACTTCGGAGTCAAGGATAACATTTCTAGGTATCCATGTAGGCCTAAGCCATATTCGAGGCTACACTGATGAAAACTCTTATATTCATTCTTAGTGAAATACTATATATGTTTTTCACAACTAGTACATGAACGTGTTCTACAGTTGTGTGCTGCATGTGTGTTGTACTACGGATGACAAGAAAATTTCTGTCATCAGTCTTTCAGTCAGCATTTCTAGGTCTAAACTGACGAGACGACACTTGTCTATATTGGCGAATACTTTTCTATTTGTCTGTCGGAGTTGGTAGTGATTTAAAATTACTGTGCATGCATGCCTTGTGCATTCGTGGATTCACAATGCAGTGCTCGTTTCTAGAAAGAGAATAATTATAACTAAGACTTCAAGACCCACGAGCGAATCTGACATACTTGGTAGTGGCTGGGGACTCCTGCACATTCTTGTTACAGTTCTTGGTAATGCCGAACTCATATTCACTCAAGAGGAGGCACAGTGTTTTCTACCTCAGAGGGGAGTTGTATAAGTGGCCCCTTGGAAAACTTGAGGGTAGATAAGTATAGTGAGGAGACGATAAGAGGGCTCGCAATCATGTCAGAGCAGACGCAATGTTTAGTCTTGGCTCGGTGTATCCAGCGCAGATGAAGCGAGGAGGTAGATTAGTTTTGTCGAGGCCCATTAGGGCGTTCTGTAACTTATGATTGATCCTGCCTGTAATTACGAACACTCATGGCAGGCAAGATGGATACACAGACGGGAGACACTGAAACGACTGAATTAGGAGGGGGGAGGCGGCTTAGCAACCAGACTGCGATATCGATAAAATAAACAAAATATAATAAAATAAGATAAAATATCAATAGTAAGCGAAGATGAAGTTACCAAAGCATGAGCCAAAATTCGAGAATAATTCTGAATATACTTAACTTATGTTCTATGTTAACACGTTTCCTACAATTGCCTAGCCGGTGCAAATCTTTACTTTGTACACATAATCCCTAGAAAGCTTTGAAAAAATTACAGAACCTAACCCGAGTGACCACCAGTGGGTCACTTCGCAGGAAATGTGTTAATCTAGGTCTTTTTAATTCTCAAATTTCTATTGAATACACCCAGGGATTTGCAGTATGTCGGTTCTATGACGAAATTCATTGCCATGTCTCAATCAGAAACACAGTACTAAGCTATCGCGAATAAGATAATTTACAAAGCATATTCGTATAGCTTTTTGTTCGCACTATCCCGTTTTAGTTATTTTCGAACCCAAAACTTGTGTGATTTCTTGTAAATATTTCGAACCAGTTCAATTCAATCAAGATGCAAATTGACTGATACAAGTGAGAATAGCAAGTTATTCAAATTGTGTATATTAGTAGTTAATAACTTGTTGAAAATTTATCAACAAGCGTGAAAAATGTTAAATTTCTTCATAAATCAGGGAATAGAATTTTGTAGTCCTAACAAAAGAGGTAAAACAGACAAAAAATAGCTTCAAGATGCACTGATGCCAGCCCGATGTAAACCTCTTGCACTAAATTTGCAATCGGACTATCGTCAGATTGACTTGTTGATAATTAAATAATTGTCTTCGCAAAGGGTTTTTGGGATGCTAGCTATATTCTACTGATCCAAAAATAGATCACAAACGCAAGCAGCGGTCGCAAAGTTCGTGAAGAATTTGAAACTGGGAATTGAGTCTTCAGAATTAAAAATAAGGAACTGATCTCAAAATTTTAGTGTGTTAAAAGAAAAACTCATTGGCTTAGAGAATTTATTTAAAAATAACGATTAATTAGGAGGTTATTGTGTGCTTGTGAGACCATCACCTACAAGTTTATGCGTGATAAGGGGTTCTCGCACAACCTAAAACTATTCAGGAAAGTTGCTGGCAATCTTCTCATGCTTGATGATAGTGCAAATCAATATTTTGTTTAGAGAACATAGTTTTAAGTTCCATTGTCCTTTTGGAAGGAGAAACATCAGCCTTACATTTCACTGAACATCGGAAACACAGTCACCCAAAGTCTCCAAACTAAAGCATTTTACATGAGCCTAGTAAGACCAGCGTCTGATCGCAATTCGATGTGAAGCGCTTCATTTTCGATCGATGATCTAAAGTTGAATCCAGAAGATGAACTGTACTTTGCTGCGCCATCTTGTGGGGCATTAACAAACTTCGGAGCTTCTCAGAAGATTACGAAGTTCCCTTCAATTCCTTTCCGGAGAATTTGAAGGACTTGGACATGGCATTGTCTCCTGCGGAGCTATAGACTCACGGATGTGAGTACCTATTAAGTCGGACTTAACTACTGTTCAATTAATCAGAACTTTGTTAAAGTTAATTTTCTGTCTATTATATCTGTCTGATTTATTGCGCTATACAATTCAAGCGAAGTGAATTATAAAGTATCCATTTATATAACATCAAAATTGCTGAACTAATTTTTTTCATCTCCATTCAGAAAATTTAATAATAGAAACACTCAACAATGAAAGTTAGCATCTCACTCACTTCCTTATAATGCATTTCATAGTCCTTTATATTAATCTTATTCTAGACTCGAGGCCATCAGATTATCAAGACTTGCATCGAAAACATTGCAGCGAATACTGTAAATAATTTTTTAGTAAAAATTCTATGCGCAATCTCCAAGGTAAATAAACGTTACGTTAAAATTAAACAGAAAATATTCATTTGTTAGGCGATAAAAACAAGATTCACAAAGAAACAGCGTACAAACTCACCACATAGTTTTATTTTGTGATTTTGTTATCAGACTAATAATACTTCATTTTATTTTACTGTGATGTGGATCATGAGATACTGTCAATATGAGCCTTTTGAATACTTTTTCCACATCAGGAATTGAGGTCATCTTTTATTTGTTCAAACTACCATGCGATATTCCCTCTTGCTGTTGTGTTTTTGCTCGCCGTACGCTCATCAATCGAGTTTAAATTTATCAGACACCGCAGCTTATGTTTTATCGCTTGACAGATGTTCCTAATTTGGTTCCGTTTTTCCCACTGTTTGGTATTGAGGTAATGAGTTTGTACTTTTTTCTACTCGAACACCTCAAATCCATTAATACTTCCAACTAAGTATTTAGCTTCGTACCTTAGAATCAAAGACTTTCGGTTCAATGTAGGCGACGATGGACGATGCTGAGCAGCTTGCTCATGCAGCTCAAGCTCCAGCATCCAAATAGTTAATTGGCAGCGAGGACGGCCAAGAATCTGAACACTGTCCGGAGAATCCGAGGTCGACAAGGTGGATATGGCTGGCTAACGTGATAAAATTGATGCGTGTGATTGGTGGAAGTCAAAAGCGTCTACGGGATTTATTCAAACATGAGCTTCAATTCAATCACCAGGCTACTAAATGAATAATATTTTATTATGAGTTTCGTTGTTTGTAATTGTGCATATTGTTTAGTCACCTGATCTAAAATCGAAATAATAAAAAAAATCGAGCATTTTATCTGAGGAGATAGGCATATTCTATGTACGGAGATGAGTGTTCCCGTATATCTGCAGGAAATTTCCAGTTGATTAAATTTGCGAAAGTTAATGATGAGTTTAGGTCCGTGAATTCTACATTTTAGCTTTTCTTAGCGTTTTATTAAGCTCCATTTCAATGTTGAACACTATTTAGATTCAACGCAAGATAATTAATATAAAGACCTACACGTAGCAAAATACACTCAAAAATAGTATAAATCGTAACAAAAATACAAAAACTATGGTAATAATAAGAAATATCGTTGTAAACCTCGCACTTTTTGCTTCAAAAAGAAGACAATTTCATCCAGAATAACTAGACGATACAGGTTGCAGTGATGATTGTATATCGCGAACCTAAAATCTCAAGTGTATTCGTTATTGAACTTACTGTAGTAAAATATTTCGCAACTGAGTTGAAACTATACAAAATCATTGAAGTGTTTCACATTGCATAGGGCAGAGTGAGGCATTCACCACAGCTGCACAAACTTTATTGTTCCACATTGACGTTATTTATGGGTGTATTTTTTAAGAGGAGCCAAATAAATGGTTGGAAACGCTATCTCGTGGGTTTAGCAAACGGTTTTCATCAGAGATGGCAATTATTTTTGGATTAAAATTTGACGACAAGTTGTTCGAGCAAAGTCACATAATTTGCAATGTCACAGAAGTCAGACAGTTCGTAACAGTTTTCCTGAAAAAAGGATTTATTCTGAAATTTTCAAACATGACAATAAGAGATGAAGCCAATATTTATTGGTCGTGAATAACCATTACACGTGCAAATTTTTGATCAAATTATTAGAAATAATTTTTCTCTAGATTAAATTAACTTTTGCGACCTGCAAGTTTCTGTAGGTATTCATCTCAAATTAATTACCGTAATATTTACAACTAAGTAATGCCAGGTTGGAGTTACTAATTTGCTCTGAAAGGTCGTGGATTAAATCTTTGTAACTTAGGTATATGCTAGTTTCTTCCCAGTAGTGGACACACCTGAACAAACATCAGAATAATTAGGACTCTTTTAAGTAATGTGTTGGCTTGTGCTTCACTGAGGAGTGTCATGCCAGCCGGTCGTTGCGGGAGCTCCAACGATTTGCACTCATTATTAGGCTTTATGTAGAGCGATATCCAAGCTCGTTTTCTCCCGAGACAAACTCTTAAATACAGTGATTCCAGGAGAGTGTAATCTAATATGGCGGTAATCATCCATGTAATCAAGTGCACGACAGCCAGAAATAAAGTCGAGCTCTGTTAATTGGCCGTACAGCAGCGAGAGTGTAGGAGATCTTCGTGTTGAGGCCGACCTATTAGAGCCTAAAATGACACTGCGCCGAGGCTGAGGCAATCGAAGATGGAGCTGCGAGTTCCTTCTTGGTGGATAAAGTCACAAACGGCCCTCTTGGGCAATCGATGTCGGGAGATTGTCAAGAGAAGAGGACTGATTACTTTTAGACAAAAGAAGACAAGTTTTTCAGTAGCAGTGGACACATCGCGATTTTCTTGTCCCTCATATCAAGGCGCATCTGGCTAACCGTCTCAGCTTATCAGAATACCATTTATGGGGACGAAGAAGTCATTGTTTCTTCTCCATTGCTATCAAACATAACATCTTCAATGTTGCCTCTGATAACATAGAGTGGACACGATTGAGAGTTTGTATTTTATGTCAAGAAAATAAATGTTTATATGAGCCTAGTTTTTCATCATTGTGGTGCGTATGAACTCGTGCGTTCCGAACTTGAATTTTGCTTTCATTGAAATAATCTCTGTATCTAGCACAACTTTCTCAATCGGAAGGAATACTCAAGAAACATTCAGTTGTATGAAACCCAATAACTTTTTGTAAAGACACGTCCTCACTGTAATTCTTGTCGTAGTGGTCGCATAATACTGGAAAATTCATAATTAAATAAGGAATTTAAGTGAATGAATATTCACTATTTAATAAGTCTCATAAAGCTGCAGATGCTACGGTGTTTTAGGTTCATTGTATTTACACGCTTTCTATAATTTTTTCGACTTATATTTCTGATTCGTACAAACTAATCAGGAAACTGGGCAAAATTTAATCCAGTGTAATGTACACTAACAATTTAAACTAAATTTCATGACCACCTCGTATCATTATTTTGTTTAATTAAATAATTGATTTTCACGGTGACGAAAAAATAACAATACCTGAGCAAAGTAATTGACACATCAATACTGTTTATTGAGTCCAATCGCAAAATATTTTGATGAATATACCTGGAGTATGAGACAATATTTTGAGCTTGCAAACTATAATCTCTCGAAAACAATTGCCTGTGGAATACTTCATCGATGAATGCCTAATTATTACTGAGTTTGATAATAAATATGCTCCCGTCAAGCGCCGCCAAATAAATAACAATCAGATTTCATTTATTGGAAATTTACCTGCGTAAAGACGATCTTCCTAACACAGTTGAACGTATTCATTAAGTCTTTATTGATGGATCCACTCTAGTTATGTTTGGTCATTTGAAAATTTCTCCAGCACTGTACGTCATCACTCATATCGACCGTCACTCTTCATTACGATAACAATCGTGAGCCTTTGCAGAGATTGTTAGTGTCTGCGCTAGAGGACTCTTTCATTTGTTCTCGTTAGCAGAACTGGGCAGTTGCTGCCCGTTTGCTGCCCTCGTTTGAGGTAACTCTTCTCTTAAAAGCCAGAAAAAACCATCCTGTTTGGTGCGGAGACAAGTTGGAGATAGTCTTATGAAATGCAGAGTTGACATAATCTTGTGTTTGTTACTTTCGCTATATCAGCTAAAGAAAAAGGGAGGACCTAGCATACTTATGAGCAGTTTGTATGATGTACATTTAGAACATCTGTAAATACTACTTGCCATTTCAAATCAATAAGTATTTCATTGCACCTGCGAAAAATGTTGTAATTCTGAAGCACATATTAAAGATGTCAATGCTTCAAGCACAAATGAAATTTGTTAAAAAAACCTTTTAAATGGGACGTACAGTTATTTACCTAGACAAATATACTCAAAAGTAAAGTACTGCAGATTCCAAGTCAAACGTAGTAGTAATAGAAACATCGTTGGTGAGCTGAAAGGTCAATGAAAGTCTGCATTATTGTTGATGGAACTGGACTTTCCAAACTGGATTTCATTTTCCAAAAAATGAAGGTTAACAAACACAGGAGTTTGCTACCCACAAAAAAGCTCTAAAAACAGCTTCCCAACACGCACGCACAAGCGCTAAAAGTGAATTATTTAAATGATTATTCAATGAAAACTGCAAGTACAATGCTGTTTACTACTGACACTCATTGCAAACTCAAGACTATTTTTCATGAAATTATTTTTTAAAACATGCTTATTCGTTTTAGCATGTGTCTGTAAACAGCATTTCAACGTAGCACAAACGAAGAGTAAAAACTAAATTGAAAATGCTATACAACTGGGAGAGAGACAACAATTCTTCAGGGCAAATATGAATGATCATTGTTCTTCATACAAAACAACAAAATAAAAATAAATGCTCACACACAACAGTTGAAGTACAAAATAAATATACCATAAAAATAATAATTGGTCTTTTGATTCAATGAGTTCATGAAGGAAATTTGTACTTACAAGCGCGTCGTCACATTAACGGGCTTTTCACCTGCCTGATAAATTTCCGGAGAGGAAATTCACAACGAAATTCGTCTGACTGTCCAGCAAACTGGAAAGTCAAATTCATGAACTCTCAGTATACTTGCATTAGTTTCTGTAGAAGTGAAGCAAAACGTGACCTGACTTATTTTTGTATACTCTAATAAAAGTGAAAATTGCAATTAGCTTGATTTTTATTAACATGTCAAATGAGCCTCCGCAGTTGTCGGTCAAGCAGCAAAAAAATACATTTTAATTTACGACCTTGATCTACTTAACATATGCGTATCTACTCTAAACTTACTAGTTCTTCAATGATGCTCCGGGTTTTAGTTAGATTTCTCTTTGATTTTTGATTTCACGTCTCGTTAAATTCTTTTACAGAGTAGAGGTCTCCATCACAAGTTTTAAAGGGAGTCTCTGATATCAAAAAGAACTCATCTAAACTGCTAGCTGGTGTAGGATTCAAGTAGCTGTCTTGAACGCAATGCCGGCGTTTTGACTGTGGAGCTTGAAATTATCGTCAATACATGGATTTTCTACCTATTTTAAAGATTTTTAGGTCTTTCAAAATATCTTTATTTAAATTACCAAAATATCACGATATTTATTTACCATATATTTGTACTAATCAATTATTGTCAGCTGGTACACAACTGCGGCAGACCTATGTTTCATGCTGCAGAGGTGGTTGGCTCGAATTAAAGAACAAAAATGGTGACGTGAGCACACCTATAGTCTTAGCACCGTGTCACAGGAGGTGTAGAGGAGGCATAGACGAGAGAACTGAAAGTTCTTCCCTCAAACCAGGGATTCCAACCCTGGGGTACATGTACCCCTAAGGGTACATTTCTTTATTTAAAGAGGTACATTTATTATTAGTTTATAGTTTCTAGAACCTAAAAGTTCTCATAAAAATTCAGGTGAATTTTATTTTTCTACTCACCTTTGTGTCATAAAAATTCAGGGGTACATGCTCATCTGTTGAAGTACTGAAAAGGTACAAGGTCAGAGAAAGGTTGGGAACACCTGCCAAATAATTGACTATCTTGCTGATTTAGACTAAAAATGCAAGGTATGCTACTGATTCACAGAAATACTGAAAAAGAAATAATATGGCTACTTAAAACGTCCGTGAAAAGAACTTTACAGCTGTTAATTTTCCTCCTGATATCGATAAGCTGTAAAGTTAAGCTGAGAGCAAGAAATCCTTCGTAATTTTTAGAAACATCCAAGCGGTTTCCACAACGTTTATATTCAAATACACTTTTGTTGTAGATAAAATGCAGCTCAATAGTCGCAATTACGCGATGTTGTTCATGCTTCAAATGAACGATGCTTGACAAAACATTCACAATTTCATATTTTGTGTCAATGTTTTTCATAACAAAGCCGTCATCAAATGCTAGTGCTATGGCATCTGTGTTTGTGCTTTTCAAGTGTTTGAGAGGATACGTTTCGCAGAAGCATCTGCTCTATAGACCGCCTCACGTGACCGCCTCACATCCTAGTATTATACTCGTACAAGTACGAAATTACCCTTAAGTGGACTCGAGAATTTTTTAGAAGATTTCCGCATGCATTTTCATTTAAAAAAATAACAACAGAAATGCTTTGTGTAGCAAAAAAATACTATGAAACTTTTGCTGTAAGCTCTGTAAATACAAAACCAATTTTGTAATTAACGAATTTCGTGTAGGAATTGCATTATAAATAAATTCACTATTATACTTCGGTAGTTTTTAATAAGTCTTTTGTGACTATATTAAAGAATTCATTTTCAAGTTCAGGGTCTGAGACGAGTCTACTGAATTCGTTTCCGAACTTTAAAATTAAAAATACATAATTGATATTATTATATTGCTGGTTTAATTAAATTAAAAGCAGAATCTGGAAACAATTCTTCCCTCGTATATATCATGATGCTGCTATTATTTTAATGATAGCGTGTGAACATTTCAAACAATATCACTCATTTCTGTGAGGGTCTTTATATTAATTATTATGTCATACATGAAGTCAATCACATACCGCATGAATTAACGAAACGTCAAACGTACGAAAGTTGGATCCTATGAAGGCCTAAAGTTCATTCATGCCCTAAATAAATTTCATTGTACTTGAATTTCATATTTTTATAAGTAGGCATTCGTAAATTTAATTAAATAAAACATCTAATTAAATAAAACTCGCCGATCAACTTTTTAAGACTTAAAAAGAATGCTGTAAAATTTGTTAAAGTTTCTTATCACATTTAAACCATTAATTAATTGGTATTAAAACTAATTATTCACTACACCTAAAGAAAATCATTCAAATAATTTATCATCCTTCTAACACCATTTGGAAGTAATGAATAAAAATTGGGTAACTTGCTAGTCCTGAAAGCGCATAGGATTGGTAGAAATCATGCGTTAATGAAGTAAACATCGAGTATCTCGCGAGTCCTGAATGTACGAAGCAATTACAATGGATGAATATCATTCACTGATGGAATGTGAGTCATTCAAGCTGAGTTGCAATATGGCAGCGGCGGAAATGCAAGACTCAGCTCGGTTATCAGCTGCGCTGGCTGCTGCCATGCGCACCTCTCAGCGCACAGACCGGGGTCTTGTCTAATAAATATGAACGAGACGACAGCCACGCTGCATATTTGAGACGCCAAATGCTTCCTCTACGGCTCTTCCCCAGCATCACCTCCCCGACACCATCCCCAATATCTCTTCAGTAGCGTCTTCTTACCAGCTCTTCTTCACATGAATAATTAGTCTTAAACATGATTTTAAGTAAATATGATTCTAAATGTCTAATTTCAAATGCTGTTTTCTCCCAAAATTACGTCCTCCATAACACATGTTTAAAAATTTTTGTTAAACTTGTTTCCCTCCCCAAAAAAACAATTAACATCGCATTCTAAACACCTCATTTTTAGCATCGTCTCCCAAATCATTTGACACAGAATTGCATCCCTAAACCTATCTCATTAACACCCCATGTTTTATACACAAACATGCTTTTCCCCACATTCCTTTGCTTCATCCTCATACAATCGTACCACTAACAAATATTCTTTTATGCAGTTTTTCCTCTACATTTATTTAAACAAAAAATAGCTTTTTCACCACCTCACGTGGGCCATATTAACAATACTTACTCGTTAACTCTCATTCACAAAAGGATTTCAGCAATATTTTTGCCCAAACGCTTCTGTCGAACATGTCTTCTGCAATTCATCCATATGCTCTACCCTAAGACCTCTACATCATGTTTTCTGACATCTCATCCAAAATAAACAATTAAAATAAGAAAACTAGATATGAATGAATTTTAAATTCTACAATCAAGTCATGTTTGATACTTGCGTCTTAAAACTATTGGGTCATTGTCAAGTTTTGTGTTTTGACGTAAGAAATTGAAGTACAAAAGTCACAAATTCTGTTTTTTATCCTATTCGTGTTGACACAAAATCTTCAACAGACACAGTTTAATATCAGACAACTACTTTGTTCAACTCAAAAACATAGATTATAGTGTGTGTATAAAAATAAGATATGTTTATGAAATAATACACTAGAGCATATTCCTCCAAGATCAATGGGGTAGCTGTAGTAAGAGATCTCTTTATCAGGTTCCAGTCTGTCACTTGACAATAGAAGCAATCTCAGTTATTACGTTCTGATATTTTGTAGTTATAGAGGTAAAAATGTGTCTATTACTTTATACTGCGAGGCTCTCAAGAAGAAATTGTCAAGCTAGCATGAGGGAATTGAACCCAGCTCACAGCTGGGATCAATTAGAAGAATTTAATTAGATAAAGATGGAAGTACAACTGGAAAGACGACGTATATTTATATGTTTATATCTACTCTTGGTAGTTTACATCGAAGATAAATACATGAAACAATAAATAAGTAGTGCAAAGAAATTTAAACTTACAGAATTAGCAATGTACGTAGCTCTGATGGAAAGTGTTATCATTTCAATTAGCTCAAGGGACAGAACAATAAATAAACAAGTACAAAATGCTGATGACAGGTAAGTAATTGCATACCTACGGTCGTACGCAATACATTCACGTTTCATTAATAATCAAGATATTTAGTACCTCAGGAATTCAATTTCGTTAGTTGTCAAAATTAGAAGGGTAAAATAGATAAAAAACGATAGCTTAAATTTTTACAACGTACTTCGAAGGCTCTGTTTCATATGTAGAGGGTGCTCGTAAATTTCAACCCTGGGGTGCTTAAAACATGGCTGAAATACATCATTCATTTTTGAAATATTTGCTTCAAAAACTCTACACACATCTTAATTTCATGTAATGATAAACATTCCAGTTTTATTCACAGTTTACAACTACTTATGAATGAAAAAAGAGTTTGCATCGTATTAAATAATCTACAGCACACAATCAGAGGTAACAAAGTAATTGATCGATAAAAATTCCTAAATTCATTTTATATTCAAATACTGCAATATTTAAAATCGAACACATTTTTCAAAACTCCACATTAAAAGCACTGTACGTTCAAAACTGAAGCAAGTGTCACATTCACATTAGGAAAAGATTATTGAACGAAACGCTTTACCACATCAATTCTTTTCAAAAATACCAAGCAAAATTTTCAACAGAAAAGAAAACATACTCTAACAGGTATAATGACATAATTTGTTTCGAACAAAGTGTAATTGAAGTTCCATTTCATTTCTGCGTGTAAAGAACATACCTTGGCATTTTGAAGAATTAGTGAACGTCATCTCGAGTTACTGTACAAATCTCGTGCAACATCAATTCGGTCCCGACGTAGAGAATGCTTGACTCTCCGAATTGTTTCGAGTTGCTACCAAAGTCCGGTGCTGAGAAGCAGCAGCTATAAGGAGCAGGTACTCAGTTCTCATCACTTAAAAGGAGCGGTTTGTTCAACATGTAACCTGAGTAACTTAAGGCAGCTATTAACTCAGCCTTAACCTCCATCCAGACCAGCTGCGGCAGATATTCAGTACTCATGCGCACTTCTTGGCATGCAGACCAGTTTAACCAGATCAATGGGAGCAAGTATCCGGGTTTCATGCTACAGATAATCGGGTCCTACCCAACCCAGTAACCCAGGTCAGCTTAGACAGCTGTCCAACAGCGTCAGTCTCTCTCCAGTGCGCTGACGACCTCAGGGCTAACTTGTCTTCTGAGATTCGCCCTTCGTCAGCGTTGTCTCTGAGTAACTTCATCAACCGCTGTGACAAGATGTTAAGATGGGTAAGATTCAAGCATTGCATGGAAGATAGGTATGAAGTATTTATTGCAGCCCCAATGAAAACACAAACGCGTATTGGACCACGAGTACATCACGTTCTGGTTGTTCACTTCTGCATGATGGGTATACTTGTCTTGTAAAGTCAATCTGGAACCGACTGCTGAGCTCTCATCCAATTAAATATACATGTTATTCTAGGGTGTAGGCCTCAAGCCTTCTCACGAATATATCATTTTCTTACCCAATCTTTCAAATATTTTATAGCCTTTCAATGAGAAGAAAGAAAATCAAATTAAAAACGGTATATAAAGTATACAAAGATGTGTCGAAAGTATGCTTTCTTATGAATTAAACCCATATCTAAACATAAATACTGCCTTGTGTCGCCTAATTTAATCGTATTATATTACCACTGAGAGTCATTTTAGCTTTCATAAAGTGAGCTTCTCTGTGTATTTATAAAAAATATAGTCTCCAACATTTTTCAAAATTAACGCTTTTCATGACAATCAATATTGTCAATTTTCTTGCCTTAGGCAATTTAAGGTCCTTAGAGTGCAATATGTAGTAACACATCCTCGCATAAACTTGTCGTCTAATCCCTTGGCTTGCAGCACACATCCGTGGTGATCTTTTTGTGCAGAGGCCTTCGCACCACACTACAACCACCAGCTTGGTCGACTACCACCAACTTGGTCGACTACCACCAGCTTGGTCGACTACCACCAGCTTGGTCGACTGGTGAGCGAATCTGCTTGCGAGCGGAAAGACCCGGGTTCGAATCCCGCTGCCGACATGGTTGACGGGGCTAGAAATACGGCATGGGACTTGGGTAAACAACCGAATAATTATCGAAGTAATTATCCGACTCAAGAATGGGCCAGAAGGTTCGTTCCTATAGCCTCATTCTATTCTACAAAATTGCACAGAATTTGAATCTAATACGATTGGTTTCTCTAGAAATATTTTAGAAAGTAGATAAATCTACAGTTATAGAGTTAGCCAACGAGCACTATACTCTTATCTTGTACCAGCGTCCCACCTCACAAATTTGCATTATTTGCACAGAAAAAGTAAACGATCGTAATTTTTCGTGTTTTATTCAATGTCTTATAATCATAGCAGTGAGAAAATCCTGGCATCTAAACTGCATAACACACTAACCATGTCGCAGCGTACCATGCATTTAACAACAGCAAGAGGTTTGCAGATTCGCATTCAAGGATTTAGAATACGTGAGACTCAACTCAAACATACTAATGACTTAAGAAATAAAGCAAGGGAAAATCTTTTACCCCTTTTAGCTCAAGATTTGTTGGACTTTTTACTGCCACGTTCACCAGTTGTCAGTATTAACACGCAAGTAGAAGCTGTAGCAATACAGCCTTTTGGCAACTGGGTCCCACCACACATGAGAAAACCGAAAGACATTTTTAACAGATTTTGACTGCGATGGCCCTTATAAAATTATTATTGACCGCCTCCTATAAATTTTAGCAAGACTAGTTCAGAGACTTTATGGGATTATTCTACAATAGGAAAGTGTTCACTCCAACTACGACGCACGTTGTTGGAGAAACATATCACAATCACAGTCTTGGGATATGTCGTCACACTATAATAATGTTTGACCTCGCTTCCTTCAACGTCATATCGGGCCTGTCAACTCGCACAAATTAAATTTCTCGCTTCTGAAGACCGAGATCGATAGTCCTGGAAGCGACTTTCCTTTTCGCTCAGTTGGAATTCTGGTCGTTTTAATTTGAGGTGCTCGCTTCAAACGAAGCAAATGCTTTCACGCGACCTTCCCTCGTTCGTTGGTGCGTTCGTTTTGGGCCTCAAAAGATTCTAGAAGTCGATGCTCTAAGACGATTGCTCCTGGAAGCTCCACATTTCATCTCTGACTTCTCTATTTCTTAAAGTTATCAGCTGAGGACTGTTCTAGAAGTTCTCGAGTAGCCTCTGGGTGATGAGAAAATTGAATTAAAATTTACATGTCACTCACGCCAGCTTTAGGGCGCGCAAAAATTATTTGCAACAAGAAATGTCGGGTACAGAAATCACAGAATTTGGGACACCTGAAGAGGCTGATATCGACCTTCTTCCTGGTAGTTACAATTAACGGAACCATATTTTTATAAACCTTTCGAATATGATTATTCTAAACTATGAAATCCTCTTGTGAGTTTAGGTTGTCTGTTTTCGAATTTGACACATCGTTCGAAATATCCAAATAAAGAACAAAAACACTTGATGCACTTGATTTAATTTTATGATAAATCTACTCTGAACTAAAAAAAACTATTGCGGATTTGTGAAAACAATGATAAAAAATAAATTCCTGATTTTTACAGGCTTTTGCTTTTACTGTTTGAGAGCTCAAGAAATATTCATTTATTACTTGACACATCTTTTTAGGTCACCTATATATTTGAACTACATTTTAAATTTACAGATGATGTATCAGAATATGCGATGTACGTATATGTCAAGTCCTTGGTATATGTATATATAGATATATATGTGTATACATTGAACAGTTATAATGGTGTTGGGCGGCAAGAACAAAAAATCCATAAACAAGAATAAGAAACATAAAAACCACAAGCACTTCTTATTGGGAAAATATTACGCTCCTTTCAAACCAAGAATTTTGAAATAATTAAAAGAAACTATGACTAATTTTGCTTTCAACGGCAAACAAGAAACAGTAAAATTTGGTGTGAAAAATATGCTGCATGGTGAAAATTTGAATCATTGGCACACAACTTGAAGAAAGCATGCACCTTGAAAATTTCATCTTGGGAATGTAAATGAATTACACAATACGAAAAGTAAGCTTTCTAAACACTATTCAGCACTTTAAGTTTATCATTGATAAATATTAGCCCACAGAATAGAGCCAAGCAGGTTCTCAAGAATAGCGTTAGCATTTAGCGGAATAAGGATTATAGCCACGAGTATTAAAAAAAGCCCCTTTGTCGGCACCAATTTAA
Source organism: Trinorchestia longiramus (assembly GCA_006783055.1). Classification (NCBI taxonomy): domain Eukaryota; kingdom Metazoa; phylum Arthropoda; class Malacostraca; order Amphipoda; family Talitridae; genus Trinorchestia; species Trinorchestia longiramus. The sequence continues at coordinate 129,503 of VCRD01000384.1, forward strand.
TTGTGGTCTGAAAAATGGCCTGTTAACTTAATAATTGAACAAATATTTGAGCTCTTACTTTTCTATCGATGTACTAACTAACAGGACCCTAACTGATGACTGCTGATGCGGATGCGACTCACACCTTACATATAAAGCAAGTGACAGGGCTTTCGCCTGATGTGATATCAATTAACATCTTTATGCTCTCATTTCTTTTGACATGCATGCTAGTGTAAATCTAGTCCACTAACACACCTCCCACGAGCGTCAAACTCGAACGATGCGCATTGTTTTCTGATTTCATGCAAACGAGGATATAACAATTCCCGGCACTCAGGAACACTCAAAATCACATTAGCTTCTGCTGCTGAGAATCAGTTCGTCTGTGAGCAACATGCACACGTGTAGGCGTTCGATGAATGCAAAATAAACAATAGTTCTGATTAATGCAGCTCCTTTGTTGTACATATAAGTTGATGAAAATCTCAATTTTTTTATAAATTCTCATGTTTGATGTTGAGAAAGAAAGCATAACAGCCTCGCAAACGTTCGGTAAGTTCACATTGAAAAGAAAATGCCATGAAACGCTTTTGTACATACGAGCATATATACACATTAATTTCACTTGTCTTACAACATCACATACTAAATACACGTGTCACACGATCAACGCGCTTGTCCTTCAACATCACACGGCTTGAGAATCCGATCTGTGGAACGGTTGTAACGGAGTGTGCCCGACGGCGTCTGGAGCGCTGCGTCGATGCTCAAGCTTCAAGTTCAGAGCGTAATGGCACAGGGGAGCAACATTAGAGCGGCACTCACTCTTATGAGTCTTGAATAATAGATTCCCTCGAAGCCTCGGGGACTCCACGCTATGTGGATGAGAAAGAATTCATGATGGACTCGGAGGCACTCGTGAGAATTTTCTCGAGGCGAAGGCAAATAGCGATGACGCACTGATCTCAACTCAGCTCGGAAATAAAACAATCGCAATGGTCAACACTTGCGATAGTGTAGCTTTGAACGTGTCTTTGCATATTTGATTGAAATATTCATGGATTATTTCCCTTCCCTGCCTAAGCACTTGGTGGTGGCAGTATAGAATAAAATAATGTGTCGTGTAGAAGAAGAGTCTTGCTGCTCAGAAAAAAACGATTTCAAAATAGGAATGCTTTCACTCGTACAAAATCCTCTGATTTGCTCGTAGCGGCTGTAAATGTTCTGCATAAATAAATCTTTTAAAATGACCTTCAAACACTTTTTTGCCTGATTAACTGAAGCGTGATTCAATTGTTTTTACTTTTAATTCAAATTTCTCATTTATGGTCTATCACGACACATTTTTAGTCACAAAATGTTATTTGTGTAAAATTTACTAGTATTAAGAAATTTTTCAATAGCAGAAATATTTGTGGAGAGTTTTGTTCTGTTCAAACTGTTGTTGTTAAATCTGTTGTTTGATGTCTAAATGTTCAGATCAACGCAGAATTCCAAAAATAGACTTCACATTTGTCTGACGGATTGGCATGTGGCATTTAAAAGAACACACAACGAATGAAAATCATGAGTAACAAACGTAGCAGCTCCTCAGAAATTCAGCAAAGCAGTTTTCAGCTATTTTATTTTAAATGACTGTTGTAAATAATTGAACAAAGTATCACAAAGAATAAAATTTACAACTTTTTCACAGAAACATCTTATGGCAACCGTTATCGGTTTCGCCGAGCATTTTCTAAAAAAAAGTGTTGTAAAATTGTATCTTTAGAACAAATGAAGTAATTATTTTCAGATTCGGTTGAGATTCAACTGTCAGTATAGTACAGTCAATAATGGCAGTCAATCAGTGCTGCCAGTACATATAATATAGTTTACCGTGGAAGGAACGGTATTTGGACGCAACCTCTATCCTTGTATGTTTTATTGTAAGAACAGTGCTGCTACTTGCTTATTTTTTAGAATTCATGTACGAGTTACCTTTAGGGGCATTGTAACTGTGAGTGAAAATACCCAAGGTAGCAATTTAACGTAAAACTAGTGGCAATCAAGCTGATGGTAAATATACAGCTAGTAACTCTTTAGCTGGCTGCATCATGCCACTAGTAGCACTGTAATTTAAGTAAATATGCCACTAGTAGCACTTTAGTGGCTACCAACACGCCGCTAGTAGCCACGTAACTGCTAGTTACATTATATTCAACATGCTTCAATTTAGACGGAACCTATTACTTTCGATCAAGCTCTTAGCATTACAGTCAGTCTTTGGTTACAATATGATGCCGCATGTCATCAAACCTAGCCGTTAATTTCACTGGTAATATTTGTCATCAATATATACTAGATCAATGTAGTGTACATGTGTGTATGTGTGTAGTTGTTACACTGCTAATAGGTCTACTGGACCTCATCAAACCAATCTGGGTTGTCAGGGTAGGTGGAAGATCATAGTAACGTCAGAACTGAACGCAGAAAATTATGGTAACCTTAGCATTACACTCAAAAAACCATAGTAACCTCAAGATTTAGCCCAGAAAATCATAGTAACCTCATATCTTAGCCCAGAAGGTTATAGTACCCTCAGTTTTTAGCCCAGAAGATCATAGTAACCTCAGGAGTAATCCTAGAAGATCATAGTAACTTCATGACTCACCCCAGAAGATCATAGTAAATTCGTGACTCACCCCTGAAGATCATAGTAACTTCAAGACTAAACCCAGATCTTCCTGATTGACGTACGACAACCGCTCGTTGATTTATTTTTTCAAGTGAGAAAGACGTGAGCCAAATCTTTATATGGCATAATTCTTGCCTCCTTCAATCTAGGGTACTGAATACCTTACTATACAACTTGAGCTAAGCTACTGTGTCTGCAATGCTAATCCGCACGCTAATCAAAAACCTGCTGGAATTTTACCCAGGCCTAAACCAGTAATTTCAAATTTTTATGGATTTACGGTAGTCAGACACCCATCATGCACATCCACAGCGGATCTGTAAAACTCGGGTAATTTAGGTCCCGCTGGTAAATTCATTACACGTAAAGAAGCGGATGAACGGCAACGACGTGCCCCGTGAGCACACTTAATCAAGGCTACAAGCGAGACAAAGAAGACAGAGCGTCTGCCATTGCCGTGTACTTTTACTCCCATTCTTGAGAGCCTCCTAACAAGAGCTTCTGAGAGTTTCTTGGCTATACAGCTCCACTCATTTCCTAATTAATAAAGACGTAAGGTACCAAAAACTGCATGTTTTCGGCCTAAAGAAGAACACAAGCGCGCCAGTCGTCTCTTCAGAACTTTACGCGCCTCGAAGTCCTCCTGAGTTCCAGCGGCTTCCGCCGAGCTAATTTTGAAGCAGCGCTCGCGTTGAGATGAAAATAATGTGCTTCTGAGAGGAAGAATAATGCTTTCGTTGTTGGGCAATATTCTTCTTATATTCGCACTGAGTTTAATGGAATTAATGACTTGGAACACTCCTAGTCTTGACTAGCACCTGATGGAACGAAATGAAACATGAACAATTACCCTCCTAATAGTAAAACGTACTGAATCGATTATTTGTTCACTAAGCATGCAAAAAAACCATGTTATAGTAGAACTTAACATTGATTAGAAATTTTTGAAACAGAAATATAATCTCAGAAAAAGACTTACGGGTATATTTTTCCAATTCGAATTTTACTAATTCATGTTTTACAGCTATTTGTAAATTACGGTCTAGTTGTCATTGGTTTAGGAAACGCAAGCTATAATACTGTACTATTATATGTTAGAAAGAAGCCGAGTAACAATGATGCCCTACTAAATAAGTACTGTCGGTTTTAAACCTCTTGTTCATTAAGGTGAAAAACACTCAAATTTGATAGGTGTCTATTTACTGTTAACATGTCCATGTATGTACGAATATTGTTTTCATGGCGCTTGCACAGACTCACACTACGGCTTGCCTGGCAGATCTACCGAATGATCTCTGCTCAGAAGATTGGAGTAAAACTGAAGCATCTCGTAAAGGAAACAGAAGAGACTATTTCGAGGGACTGCGATCGCTTTTGGCCGACCTCAACCACAGCGAAATGCTGAACAGCTCGAGGAGGCAGCGGCTGCTGAGTACACACGACTCACATAAAACTCGATGGGGACTTTAAAGAGAACCGAGTCATGTCTATGTTCCCAAGACATATGCGCTCAGAAAATATTTGCTTTATTTCACTGAAGATTTATTCATGAAAATGAATAAGTCAATATTTGTTAGTAGAGGAGATAATAGTTTCTTTACAGGGAAGTTTTGATCATCTCTTTCTAAACATCACTAAATCATTGAAGACTTATTACATTATTCTTCAGCTTTTTACAGGCACAATAATTTCTAGCATACATCATTTTTATCATTTCCATAAATAGTAGTCAAATGATTTTAACTCATACTTCTTAGACATTTTACATGGTAATTTCTCTTTAATTCAGAGAAACAAAAATAAACCGGGTTGTTGCATAGGGAGTAAGCCTACGTGATGAATATGAGCAGGTTTTTATTAATGAGTGTAAAGTAAACCTGGTATTCTGGTATGTAACATTGTAATCAGTTTTTACTCTACTTTAGTTGCCATCATTGACACAACAGTTCAAGTTTTTCGACGCTTGTAATGGTCTCAAGAAGTCAAAACTCAGTAAGTTTGTCTTCCAAACAAGGCATCAGTTTTCATTAGATATCCATGCTCGGCTAATTTCATGAGTCTCTATGAAGATAGACTGGAGCATAGACTACAACTGTGGTGTGACTCCAGGCCATTCTTCGTGGCTGTTTCTAGTTCCCAAGGCTCGCCAGTTATGAAGTACCTGATTAGTATAGTTTGCAGACATGCCTTGGAAAACGCATGCCTTGTTTACTGCAGTGAAACGTATTTGGAGGAAGGTTCATGGGTTCATAAGTACCAAGAATTCAAACGAATGATCCAAATGCAGTGTGAGGTATTAAACCTTTCTTCTACCTTTTTAGCTCGTTGAAAGTACACATTCATTTGTTTAAGCACTATGTCATACGCTATGAGGCAATAAATGCACTGAAACACTGATCATAGCCGGAATACTATTTATCATAGAATATTTGAAATTCTTTAAAATCAGTTCCTCTATACACATTTATTTATATTAGTGAGAAATGCCTGACTAGGAACACTCATCACGGAAAACCTGGTGTGTCTGTTCCATCAAATTATCATCTCGTTTTCAGTGTATATTGAGATTTGCGTAGCACAAAAGAAAATATAAATAGTTTATCGTTTCATAGTTCATGTATAACTCCTTTGGAAAATTCTTTTATAAGCTATTGTCTTTGTTTGCACGTCATAATTTTGGTGAACAGCATCTTTCATGTGCAAAAAATAAATTGAGGTGTACTTTAATTAATATTTTGTAGTCACAACAACTTTCTACAGCTATGAATGGTTAACTATACTCAGTATTTCCCAGTTTGTGTAAGCTTAACTTGAGCACGAGTAAATTTCACACTATTTCAACTCTCATACTAAATTAATATCTTTCAAAACTAAATGTTATTTTATTTCAATTTCTATACAAATGTGCTGGTACATAGTTCGTTCACAATCACGCTGTAAGTGATGCTACATCTCATTCCTGTAGAACATCCCACTTTTTCTTGAGTAGCTGAAATAACGTGAGGAGGCAAGACGTAATGCTTCCCCGTGGGTGTGGAGGAGTGATGCAATCTTCCTATTCCCTCCGCGGAGCCTTCAGGTCTCTCAGGCTGTTGTGCAGCACGACTGTTCGAAGACTTAAAGATTCTCCAGAATTTTGAGCAGTCTGCCTAGCATGCTCTCGACATGTCTCTTGAAACTCTCAAGCTATCCTTTTACCATGGTCATAAAATTACTACCTTAATTAACAAGGCTTAATTATTGAGACGTTCGGCGGCAAGCCGTTAAGCTTCAGCAACTTGAGTGCTTGTGAGAATAAATAGGGAATGTGTGTGCTGGTGTGTTTTTTGAATCGTGAGATAGCGCATTTTAGAATAGAATAGAATAGAATGAGGCTATAGGAACGAACCTTCTGGCCCATTCTTGGGTCGGATAATTACTTCGATAATTATTCGGTTGTTTACCCAAGTCCCATGCCGTATTTCTAGCCGCGTCAACCATGTCGGCAGTGGGATTCGAACCCGGGTCTTTCCGCTCGCAAGCAGACTCGCTCACCAGTCGACCAAGCTGGTGATACCAGTCGACCAAGCTGGTGATACCAGTCGACCAAGCTGGTGATAGTCGACCAAGCTGGTGATAGTCGACCAAGCTGGTGATAGTCGACCAAGCTGGTCGACAGCACACCAAAGTTAGCACACCAAAGTACCAACACCAAAGCACACCAAAGTTATTATGTTGGTCATTCAAATGCTTCTATCTTTCCCTCCAAATAATTCAAACTTATGAGTTTAGTTTTGTTATTACCATATTAAGGAAAATAGGGGTAGTGATTGTTTTTACGAGAGCGCAAAAGGAATCTCAAACTAAATTCTGTTTCATGGCTAAAAGAAATGAGATTAATTTAAGCGTTCTTATTAAAGTACATATAATTACATGCTATGTGTGCAGGTTCATAACCCAAACGAGATAATATTATGGCTGTAAAGACGAACTGAATATTAATCACAAGATTAACATAAATATCTACGCAAAGTACAACCTAGTCAAGCGTCATATTCGAAGCTTGAGCTTGATAATGAGAGCTGCTCCCGAATTTCTTACCGAACACATGCCTCATCATAACTTTGTTGTCGACTGAATGGTGTTCATTTTTATCGGTCATAGTTAATAGAAATTGAAGAAAACAAAATCGAATTGTAGTTACATTTTCTCGGAAACATGATACCCCGATTAAGGTGAAGTACACTGCAGGACTTATTTCTAGCTGACAACTCACCATACCAACTGAAATTCTTTCAAGTAAACGTCATGTTTTGCTATTGACAAAATGATGCCAACAGAGACTTAACTTCAGTGACGTGTTATACCAGAAATAGCTGTATCTAATTTTCTAAACAATTTATGTACGCGTTTCAATTTTATGATAACTACTCAATCTAAAAAAAAATATTTGATAGGCTCTAATCTATTTCAAAATATTTCTTAAGTAATTTAAGTTGTTTCTTATAATTCGTTGTTTTCCGTATATACTCGTGCATTCGTTCTTAATATTTTTATCCATATCTATCTGTTTTTTCATCTTCCAACCCTTTGTAACAAGACATTACTGTCTTCATGCTTGTATTTCTAATAGCCTTCCTCTTCTTACTGATATTTTACTTTATTCTCTTTCTTCTACGTACATACATGAGAGTAACAGTTCTGAGAAGTAGGAAGTAAGACACTGTGTTTGACCAAAGCTACGCTCCTGAAGCAACGAAAATACCCTCCGCAAAACTCGTGTAGATATTCCAGGCTACCGCAGTGGGAAAGGTTGGGTGAGGGCAGGAATAAAGAGGGTAAGAAGTGAAGCGAGGGTAAGGAGGGGAACAGGAAGAAGAAAAGCCGGGGAGGAAGGGGATGCTGCTTCAGAGGTCCCCAAGGGAGGGAGTTACTCGAGTAAAAGAATTCCCGAGCCCTTGAAGAAAACACTTTTTCATGCACCGCCTTGGACAGGATAGAAAACGAGGGTTTTCTGGTCTCTGCAGGACCGTCTTTAAGTCGAAAAGCAACATGAACAAAAATAAGCCTGTTTTGGCATCCAAGCACACACTGACTGCAGCCTTAATTTTTCGCATATTCCTCAGGTACCAACTAACACATTCGTGTTGTGCATGCATTTATATACAAGAAGACAGTTATTCGATACATTTAGTGAAGGGAACAATGTTATTTCAAATAATTCTTAAACTTCTGTATAAAAGATCATTCAGACAACAACGGCAAACCCATCTGCTCTTACTGATATACACGGGCCACATCATAATTACGATTACAATTACAGCAACAATTTCCCGTTCCTAAACACAAAGACATTAACCAGACGTGAGACCATGGCTTCAAGTGCTGCATGTAAAGCTATAACAACTGACACTCATTCTCCATTCGTTTCGTTCCTGCAGGCATATTGTACCCATAGAAGAGATGAACAATGAAGAATCTCAGAGTTATGCAATGCATGACCTGATGGAATAATGATGGAACTTACATTCATTGTAATGGAACCTACATTCAGTTGGTGCAATTTCTACAACGAATTCTTTTCATCAACTAGTTTTCAGCCATATTTAAATTTTAATAAATATCAGGAAACATATATGATTCAACACACAGCATTTGATTCACAATAAACTTGGTTACCTACGTACATAATTATATATAATTTTCCTCTCGTTCTCTCTCTTAACATGACATCGTACAAGTCCCTCTATCTTATATTTTGCATTATTAAATGTGAGCATTTCATATTTTAAAATTTATCTTATAGATCAGATACTTCGCAATTTAAAACTTAAATAAGATTTCAAATATTTCATGTTTGCCCAGCGATGTTTTAGAAACTCGTTTGTGTACTGAGCTCGTCATATGGACAGTTTTATTCGTTCTAAAGAGGAAGGATGAGGGAACTGTGGAGGTCGAAAGGCCTATAGAAACTCGCGTAATCCGCGTGCATGGAAACTGAGTTTTGCCAGAAAGCTGAAGGATGACTTAAAGGATTTCCTCAAATATCCTCTCAAATTGGATGCTTCATAGTTAAGAGCGACGCAAGCTATGAGTCTTCTTTCCTACGTACCAGGCAACAATGTGCCCGATAGAAGGGAAGAATGTTTCAGTTTTGTGTGAGTCTAACATAAATGAGCTGTGGGTCTAATTAAAAATCAAATAATTTCTTCTTTCTAATTTCGTAGGGTCATTCCCACAAGGTTACTTCTAAAATTAGTGACAAATTAACATTGAAATAGAATTTATGTATTTCAATAATAATTTTACGCTACTTTTATTTGGTTATCAACAGTAAGGTACATTGTGAAATTAGAGTGTGTATTGTATGACGGTCTCATCTTCAGAATATATCTTTTTTATTTGGTCTGGCGAGACAATGTTAGACCTACAAGACAATCTCATTCGTTCGCCTAAGTCAGTAACTGGAAAAAGACCGTTCGACTGAGAATTTTACATGCAAACTCACTCTATGAACTAAATTAAGATCTTTCATGAGAGAGAAAAATATGCTCAAGTGTTAGGTAAATTTTTTACATCGTATTGATATGGTCGTAGTGAAAGCATTAATTAGAATCAACAAAAAATTCAAGTTAGAAAATATAACACATACTATTAAAATACTTGCATCATTAAATAAAGAATGGAATACTTAGAACATGAAACCAGAACACTAGAGAATCGTAGGTTAAAATTTCTACGCGCAATTAGATTGTAAGATCTAAAAAACCTTCGCATGATACTGTTTAATATCTCTAGCGTATTTTCGGAGGAGGTGGTAAATGCAGGGCTAAAATATTATAAGAATTCGCTGGGCTATTTTGTCAAAGCAACAGTTGATTCAATCCTTTGGAAAAATAAGTGAAATATAACAGTTGCAATAATTAGATTCACGGAATTCAAGACTGGAAACTTCAATAAGGACTTAGGAATAAACTTCAAATAATCGGTCTTTTATGATAATACAAATACAGCACAGCATCAAAAGCAACGATTAGAATTTCTTAGGCCTAATTTTTTAAGTAAAGAATTTGAAAGTGTTGCCGCAATTCTTTGTCTAGAAATGAGACATTATCTAAATTTGAAGTGATAGCATTCATTCCAAGATTTATGAAGATGTGTTAAGTGGGTTTGTCAGTACATCTTATATAAATATTCATTTGCAAGGCTTTCATTTTACTCTGAAATAGAAAAAAATTATCGCCCAGTTAGGCATATTTAGAAACATAAACTTTTTGAATCCAGGAGTGAAACCATCTTAACAATTGCGGTGATTGTTAACTTTTTCTGAAGAGAATCAATACTAATATAAAGTTTAATAATAGCATTACATTTTTGTTGATGTCAGTTTCTGTTCCACCTTTCCAGGACCGCCACGGTGAGAGGACATCTTGGATTGCAGCTCTTCCTTCCCTTCCCTCTCCCTCCCCCTTCGCAATCTTGGTTATCAATTCTATGCAACTTAATAAAGAATCGTCCGATACGTGTTGCATTTCAAAAGTGAGAGAGAAAGCTCGGATGTAAATCCCTTTTCCTACTCGCCTCAGCAGAATGGGGGACAATAAAAGTACAGGAACTACGTCAACAGGTAGAAGACGACGCTCAATTTCAATTTGTTGGAACAAATGTTACACATCTATGAACTTCGAATTCCATTCGATGATAACCTAGGCTGAATTATTCGTAAACGATTTTACTGTTTGAATTTTGTATTATTTTTTGCAAAATTTACTGGAAAGTTTGAGCCATAGGTTCAACTTTGGCTCCCATGACAGTAACGCCATTAGTTTTAGCAAAAATATATGTGACTTTCAGTGACCCGCAATAACAATGTTTTGAAGTATGCATCTAACTTATTGTCATTGTTGGACGAATAACTCAATAAAATATCCAGTATCACTCTTTCATTCTAATTTAAAACGTTGGTGAAAAAGATTTAACTCACAGTAACACCCCTGGTTTCCCTGTGATAAAAGAGCTTTCCGTTTTCCTCTTAGCATCTCCTGAAAGCGGACCGCGGGCAGCATTTCAGTTAAACAAGAATGTCAGCACAGGGCAGTGATAAATCTTCCTTAGCGACTGCATCTAAACAAAGGCAACGGATTAGTCCGCTCATCGGACAACACCGAGCACCAACTAAATCAACACCAATAAAAGATGATAGCAGCGCTGCTCCTGCATTTGATCGCCGGAGCAAACATTGCCCATGTATTTTGTCGCCCACGTCACCCGCTGACCGACGCAAGCAAGAATTGCTCTAGTCCGCGATGTCCGACTCAAACTTTTCGTGTTTGCGAGCCTCGGAATTTGAGAGCAATCCATGATTTGGATGCGTCATTTGGTTTTATTTCAACGCGAGAATATGTTCACAGGTCGTAAGGTGACTGTGAAAAATGGAGACTGATCGTTGGAGAGCAGTTTGAAGTGGCAGAGCGCTTTGATCGCGAGAACTTCCAAACAAATGTTAGAAAGAGCATTTTTGTTTCTGGCTTAACGCAGAGATGAGAGTCCCAATAGAAGTGCTTAACGCACCTCCGTTAAATGGTGAACTGAATATTTTGGAGCGTAAGTGTTCATCAATGAATGGACCAAATTTAAATAGAAACACACATGCACAAACACGCCTGTACAAACTCGTCTGTTCTGTTTTTGATGATGCATCCAGTATTAATATTGTAATTTTCATTCCATTTGATATTGTTAAACTCCAGCAAGATTTGAAAGCCAACTTAACAGAACAGAAAAAAGCGATCCATTCATTACTCACTAGTAGCATTCATTTTTTCCTCTTTCATAATTTGTGAAACAATGGAAGCAAATAATTGATAAATTACAATATTGAAAAGACTTAGGAAATAACATGTTTTACATTTGTGAAATATTCTACGGTACGAGGAACAGAACCCAAACTCTTTACCGCTGATAAAACGGTCGAGACAAATCATACTCCAATTCTTATCGTCCTGGGAATTTCGTTCGTTTTCGATAATTCATAATGAATTGTATGCATCAATAATCATTCTTGGCCTTTAATTTTCGTTGTACTTAAATTTTAACTTGGAAATAACGTCATTTTTCGTACAGTTTCGCCAATATCCTTTGATTACGTCAAAATTAGCGTACATAACGTTCGAATTCGACTAAAATTATAGCCGTTTTGTACGTCAACCAGCATGCAGGGGCAAATCAGGCTGTTCTGGTCAAATGAATGGGACTTATTTTTTTATTAGGGTATTTAAGTTTCATCTTGTCGCACGCTAATAGTAAACAACAAGGAATTAATTATTAATACATGTTACTGTCAACAAGTTATTCTAAAACCTTCGTATTCTAGTATGAACAAATCCTCCCCAGTACTACAATAAAATTAAACTTTTAGACCATCAAAGAATCCTTTCTGCTAATTTGCTTTTTTTCACGCTTTGTTAATTTTTATCTCGTATCTATAGCAAATGTTCTTTCTGTAACAAAATACTGCATTACTACAGTAATGCGAACACAAACTGACTTTATTTTCGATGGAGACTATAAGTAGACTATAGACACTAGCATAGTGGGTGTTAGTCCTGACATCTTTAGGTTCCGTGATTTCGAATTCAAACTGGAATGGTAGCTCGGCGCCGACGGACGTTCCAACTTCAGGAATTGCTCGCTTCTCCAAAAGTTTTGATTCGACAATTTGTCCAAGTCTCTGATTTCCAAATTAAATCGTCCCTCCTAAATAAGACGTTGCCATTTGTGAAGCTCCTTGCAGCCATATTTCTTTGCTGGCAGATGGCAGCGGACGCTACAAGGATGTGGCAAAAATGGATCGTGCAATTTCATACGCTTCATTTAAATTTATTGAGAACGCCTCAAATTTAAAACAATTACGAAGACACTTAATTTATGTGTCGGCAGAGCACAAAGCCTTAATTTCCGACGTGGTCAAACTTTCCAGTGACGCTTACTTAATAATTTCAAAATGCAAATTTTGTGCGATAGTTGTAGTAAATGCTGCTATAAGATAATAAAACCGACCATTAAACCAGATATTTTTCCCTTGATTGAGAGTAAATTTCTTAAAGAAAATTTATAGCTTGCAGAAAGAGTTGTTTCTCATGCCCTCGGCGGTAAACAAGGTTTTGCTATGAATTCATGACAGTACAAGACTGTGATTAAATTACGCAGCCAGTACTTGGAATCGAACCTAGTGGCACGCAAGTAGGTTGTATAGTCAGCTCTCCAAGTACATCACAAGGTGGCCGCAGCCTTCTGCATGAGTCCAAGCGAGGTTACCACTTACAATGTAATAACGGCAGTTTTAAGAACGTGAACTTTACATTTTCATATTTTTCCTATCATACCACACAATTGTCTTTTAAGTCCTATAATTATTTCCCTGAACTGATTACTGATAAAAAGAATTAATGAGTATTGATGCTCAGAAACAGACCTTGCCAACGATACGTTGATCTCATAGAGCAAATTTTCATCACAATTTTTCCCTGAAACAAACAGTTTTGAAGAGCGAGTAGCACTGCATGTAAAACTAATTCTTCACCTGCAACAGAGCTGATTTTGAACCATAATGTCTTCTTCAATATTATAACTTAGCAAATATCTCTTTGTATATTCACACTCTTCCCTGTTGAACAACTTTTTAAAAACTGAAATTTTTCAATGAATGAAGAAATATGACCTGCACTAGAAATTCAAAGCTCATTTTTCTTCTACATGCTTTGAAACACCGCAAAAAATCAGGCGTGTAATGACGATCGCAAGACATGATGATGAAACTTCTACCTACTGACTGGAGCCAATAAGAACAATGTCTGCTTCCAAATTGCATTAATTACAACCTTATCATAAATTTCCAATATCTAAGAGTTCTTACTTCAATATATAACAAAATTGTGTCAATAACAAAAAAAAGGAAGTTAGTTTTTAACTGTCAACATCGTTAAACTCCAGGCATTCTGGCACTGTTTTTAAATTTAAGTTAAATTCAAGAAAAATTTCGTGAACTTTACGTTGAAGTTAGAAAAAGTGTGTGAGCCCGAGCTTCTCTAAAACTTCACTAGGTTCGATACTAATGATCGTAAAATAGACAATTGATTTCATGATACAGATCCAATTTCATAAAATGTACATCGATTTTTTTGACTTCTGTTTTAACTTAACCAGGTCTAGCAGTAGAAGATGGACACGTAACACAACAATCGTGATAAAATTGTGAAGATCTATTGAATTGTATGAAAAAAATTATTTCTATATCCATTTTCCCATAAGCCAAAAAATTAAATCTACGTATAAGTATTTTTCGTTAAAAAAGTCCAGCATTTTTTGAATTATTTTTGTCAGGAAAACTGCATCAACAAACGCGTCTCAGTGTCGCCTTCGAGCTTGGAGCTTGGAGCTTCATGTCACAGCGAAGCTTCAAAATTACTTATCCAAAAGACTTGCTCGTTACATTCAGAAGCGGGACTGAGTTATTCCCATCGCTATTCATTTATGCTGATTATTCATGCGCGAGGCATGGGAGACGGAGGCTCGAGCTGGTGCTACAGATCAGGTTACTGATATCAATACAGCGACGTGCGTCGTCAGTGCGAGCGGGTGTATGGGCCATGACGAGTGCTGCGTACCGGCTGTAGTAACGCTGCGTACCGGCTGTAGTAACGCTGCGTACCGGCTGTAGTAACGCTGCGTACCAGCTGTAGTAACGCTCCGTACCGGCTGTAGTAACGTTGCGTAACGGCTGTAGTAACGCTGCGTACCGTCACGAGAAAAGCTATGTACCGCTGTCTCTCGTAACTGGTAACGATGTATGCCGTTTTTATCAACATTGTGTACCGTCACCAGTAACGCTGTCTAACAACGCCATCAACGTTATGTACTGTCATCAGTAATACTATCTCTCGTTACTGGCAACGCTATGTGCCATTGTTATCAACGTTGTGCACCGTCACCAGTAACTCTGTGTACCGCCTCAAGGAATGTTTAGTGTCGTTTGTTGTAACGCTGTGTACTGTCTGTAATAACGCTGTGTACTGTCTGTAATAACGCTGTGTACTGTCCGTAGAAACACTATGCGCAGTCACCAGTAACAATGTATTTTCAACAAGTCGGGCATTGCTAGAAGTTCTATTTTAAATAAATCCTGTTGAATTGTTGTGTTGCGTAATTGTTTTGTGATGCGCTAATACAATACAAACCTGAAAACAAAATGTCTAAAGAAGCTAATTCAGCATATTGTAATTAAAAACTTTCCACTCTATTGCTATTTGAAAATCTAAATGTATTAAGCGCCTGGAGGCAGAGCAAAGAAAAAAAGGACTTTAGCAAAGAAATTTCGACTTCGCTCGTAGATTTACGTCAATGTATAGTAATTCTATCCCGCTTTAAATCTGTCTAAATAAAGAAGCAACGGATTGGCGACACCAAATTCACGACACAAACCACAATTTAATTATTGAGTTACATAGACACCAGATAATGATAATCAAGAATCATCGACCGTTGTCATAGCCGATACATGTGTGTACACGATAACTAATATCAGCTGATGTCAATACCATAGCTGATATAACAGCAAGTAACTAATAAAATCACTGATATTTTCGAAGTAGTGCTATTTCGAATTGCCACTGATACAGAAAGCTTTTGGGCCTTCAGTTCAGTTTGGATTCAACGTTAAGAAAACAGGTTAGTAAGAAATTCACACTCAGAAAAAAAATTTGTTCAAGTTTAAGTCACAAAAATCGGCATTAGTTTTGGTGCGATGTACGTCATTAAACGTACCAGTGTTTACTTCTAGAAAACTTACCAGTATTTTGGTCCTATCTGTATAAATTAGCTGATGTTGAATCTGCCTCGCAATAACAATAACACTGAAAAAATTGCTCAATTCTAAAACTTTCTTTCAGGGAAATTTAAAAATTCCAACATTTTCAATAAAACCACTCAGACTCACAGAAATTGAAAAGAAAAATCTGAGGATAACTCAATGAAAATGAGCATATTGAAAGTCAGCTCTTTGAAAACAGATCCGTCGCTCGTGGACTTCAAAATCAGCGTACAGTTCAAGATCTACCTCTTCAGATGCAGTTCCAGCCGAGTTCATTCTGTGAAGAAACCAGATCTTCAAACACGCTCGGCATAAAGAATACGAGATGAACCATCGTCCTGTCTTTGGTCTTTGTTAGCGCCGCAACATAATATTTGCCATTATTAATGCAAGAGTCAGCACGAACGCACGGTAGAAGAAGGGTAACCTTAGTTGGGGATAGAATCACAAAGAAGAGAGCAATTTCAAGTATTTTTTAAGAGCTCTTTCAAAAATAGCCAGGCATCAAGCACTACTCCTTTACAAGAAAAACTGCTCGTGCGTTATGAGGCACCCAAAGATCTTGGGTCTTGACCTCCTGTGCGTCGTCGTTCCTAGAAGTCCTACGTATTTCTTATGAACAATGTTTTTTCGATAATCGAAACGGACAACAATTTTCCTAATTTTAGCCAGATTTGTGCATACCATCATACGACCAATAATATACACATATAATGTTTATTTCACTTTATTCAACTTCAGCAAAGAAGATAAAAACAGCGCTAATCATTACCCACCAGCTTGGTCGACTGGTGAGCGAATTCGCTTGCGATGCGAGATGACCCGGGTTCGAGGCCCGCTGCCGCGGTGGTCAGTTTGTGTATGACCATCGCTTGGCTAGAATTACGGCACGGGACTTGGATACCAACCCAAGAATGGACCGAAAGGCTCATTCCTATAGCCTCATTTTTTCTATATCACTATTCTATTCTAATCATGTTATGTGAACCTAATCACATAAGATTAGGTTCTAATCTATTCTAATCATGTTATGATTCTAATCATGTTATCTCGTGTGTTTGGGCGATGTTTCAGATGTTGCTAGAGATATTTGTAACTAGAAATATTATTTTAATGGCATCAATATAAGATGTTATTAAAGTAATAGCGAGATAGATGTATGTTCTTCCATATCCTCATCAACAAAAAGACAAATCGTTGGACTTTCAGTTCCAGTAATGACAAAAAGCAAAGACCAGTAGTTCCAAAACTGGCATTTCGTTATGGCCACTAGCTACCTTTTCCTAGTAGGAAAGAAGAGAAGCTGCAGTTTGTCCTGTAGGCAGTCGGTCAAACATAAAATATTTAATTCGTGTTGCTCTCATCGAATCTTCGATCCAACTTCATTCACAGACAGACAGTCGTCCGAAACGTTAATGATGGTCATACGAGTATATTTGAGTGCTTCTGACTGCAGCAACATTTTTCAGTTGGAACGCAATTTTATCAATAGAAAATAAAATTTTCTTTCTGTCTACTTCTGTATGATTTCGAGTCAAACGCTTGATGGAGTAATCAATATACGCACAAAACAAATCCAGCAAAATGTTTTGTGTGTTATTAAAACAGTATATATAAAACGCAGTATAAAGAGATTTTACACCATGATAAGTATGAAACCCTCCCTATTTCCTAGACCATCAAGTCGTCTCATCAAACATGATTTCACATATTTCCAGATAAATTTTTTTAGTGTTGAAATTTGATGCTATTGAGAGGAATCAAATATTGTAAATTAGGCCGTGCTTCGAGCCTAAATTAGTCAAAAAAAACATATATTGAAGGTCTTATCAGTGTATCAGTTGGCTACAGAGTTTTTTCATCATTTCTCATGAGGGTCACAGGCAGAACACGAAAAATTATCTCTGGTGTACAATGCAATCTATAGTATAACAAGAGCCGCGTCCGTCCGTCCGTCTGTCCGTATGTCACACTCTACTAATCGATAGATTTGATAGCAACAAGGATAGAGCTTAAGAAATACAAGAAATCATTCTATTGCATTATTTTTCTGTTGCAATTCAATTCCCTTTTACTTGCATTATGGTATCCAGAATACACAATCGGTTTATTTTTACAAATAGAAATTTTCTTTGGACCTTTTTCTGTTGAAATTCATTATGATGCTTTGATATTTCTAATTAACAATGCGAAAAGAAATGTTTTAAATTAGTTTGGCCAGTAACCTGGCTACCTCACTTAAAAAGGTACCTCACTTATGGGTCACCCTGTATAATAGACGCACTTACGGATTTAGATAAGAGGAAATTTCGTAGGGTATACATGTATTGTAAGTATTGTATTGTGGATACCAAAGGCACATCCATCAATGGGGAAACTTTCGCAAAGCCCGCGTCCACTGGCAAATTAAAATGAAAAATTTAGTAAAACCCACGATTTTTCACATGTGGATCTAGTTTTTTATAATATGTACCTACAAGTAAACGTGTCTATTTATGTATAAATAAACATGCATCATGTGTTGTTTTGTTACATATATGTGTAATTTACATGTGCATAAAGTATGTTAAGAGTGCAAGCTATGATGTGGGACAGCTCCACTACCCGCTTGCTGAATGAAATGACAAGAGTACTAAAGTGTTGTGTGACAGTCGAACCACAGGGGTATTTACCGTAAATTCCCTTGAAAAATAAGAGAGTATCTCCTTATAGACGGAGCACAAAGAGCGCACACATTCCGATGGTGAGATTAGGGAAGAAAATCTAGGCTGCATTGAATAATTAATTGGAATCTCGGTCAGAGCAGAGACGTGCTTGCCAGGCCGAATGTACGTGAGGTGTTTCTGAGTCTGATGGTGACACTAGGCATCTTCATCTCATCAAGCTTGAAAATGGCATGCAAATTGTATGATATTGTGTGTATTTGATCACTTTACTTTGGTATTACATGAAAACTTCAAAGAGATTACAAAAAATTAACGCACGTGCTCATGTCTACGCAAGCAAATTCTAAAATATAAAATGAGTCAAGGTGGTCCTTGATAAACTTGTTCACATCATGAAATTTCGTGAAGCTGAGAACAAGAGTAAACAGCGTGGCTCCTGTATAAGTTGTTCTGCATGCCGGTCTTTAGGAAACTATTATCTGACATTTCAATTAGAATGCTGGGCGTAAAAAGCTAGAAAAAATTAACCATTTAACCTACATGCAGTTAATAGGGAAACCCTTCAAACAGTGGGCATCTGCATCTTCCTTTTTTACTCACATGCTACTTAGATTCCTTAAAATGGAGGAACATATCACTTTATTTCATAATTAATCTAATACTAAGAATAACCGTCGTGTGTTTATATATATATATATATATGTATATATATATATANATATATATATATATTATATATATACATATCTATATATATATATATTTAAATATTTATTTATTTATATATTCATACAATTATTTATTTATATGTTTCGTGTCCCGCTCTTAAGCATAGATTAGCACTGGTGGTCTTGGTTTCAGTTCACTGGTAGATTAATACACTCATTTTCGCTGTACAAGTGCACTATAATAAGTCACTTTGAAAAAAATTAGAAAGATCCAGAGCCCTATATACTCGAGTCCGTATCGTGGATACCGAGTTCGGCGGTATCTTGCGGCTCAAAAATACTGTATTCTAAGTGTTTATTACTGTCACAAGAAAAATAAGTTACCTTTGAAATAAACTTAAGCATGGAAACTCCACTCGAACGAAAAAAAATACAGAATCGAGAGAGAAAAAGAAGAGCGAGAGATACATTATCTCAAGAAAGATTCGTAAATATTTTTTACCATCCTTTTTGATGGCACGGGTACACTAGTTTTGTAAAACAGTTCAACGTGCAGCTGTTTTCCAAAAGATTTTCTAATATTTATTCATTACTAGTAGATCCACACCTGAAAATTAACGTGTTTTTTACTGAATTATTTCATTTTATTTGCCAGTGGACTCGGGCTTTGTGAAGGAGTTTCCACACTGAAGACTGTGTCTTTGGTATCCACAATACAATGCTTACAATACATATGTACCTTACCGAATTTCCTTCAATCTAAATCCTTAAGAGCGTGACGTAAAGACGGACCAAGCCAGCAAGCAATACAGCTATAAACTGTATTATTATATAGTAGAATCATAAGTGTAAAATTTGAAGGTAAGTATTCGTATAATACACTTTTTTTGAGAATTCATTGCTATGCTAGCTAACCTAATTACAAAATCGCCATTATTCTTCTCGAAATTTTAAATCTTAACCCATTGAAATCTATAGGCAGAAGACGTTTGTAGAAGTAATAATTTTTTGATAAATGTTTTATTCTAAAAGAGAGTCCCATCTTCTAGCTTCATCAGTTATTCAAAAGTCATCACGAAATAGCATAAAGTTTAAATTCATGTGCTTTAAATCCAACCTAATTGATAAAGTATTTACGTATATAATCGACAATGTATCTCCATCTCTCTATATCTGTGTGTGTCCGTCCCATTACTTCCTATCTATTACTGAAGAAAAATCATTGAACTGAAATCAGAACGGGTATACATGTATTATAAGCATTGTATTGTGGATACCGAAGGTACCGGATCACTATAAAATACTCGATTTTTTCCGTTATTAGCATTCTTCTCTTACCATGGCATGTTATCGGTAGATGAAATAGAAAATAGAAGTTCTGCATACATTCATGAAAAATATTCAGATTTTGATAGTACCACGAGTAAAACTAAGAAATGTTTTTATTTGATAGATCCTGAATTTTATCACTTTTAAATCAAGGAATTTCAACGGGTACTCTCTGGGTCATGTTATCAGTAGATAAGATACACAATGGAAGTTCTGTATATTAATGAAAAATATTCATTCAAAGCATAATAACTCGCCGCAAATTTTTAATGTATTCATCTTTATAATAATTTCAAATCAGTAAAATCTAAACCGTGAAACTTTCACGAGAACTGTCTAGTTGTTGAATATTCCAGCTCTTCCTCTCTGGACAACTCGCTGTCCCAACTCTGAAAAAAACGCTTCAAAACAACATCTTCACATCTGGCACGTACAAAATTAAAACTTCGCACTTTTATTTTGATATTTAATCACTGTAGTGTATTGAGCGACTTCCAGGTTCAGATTGCAGATGACCAACAGGTTTCAGAAATAGTTTGTTGAAAGTCAATACGTAAGTAACGCCAACTGATATCCAAGTCTGGAAAAACTAAGGCTGGGAAGAGCAGAAACTATTTGGGCAAACAAAGCCTTCACGGGTTTGGCCACATCTGATAATTTGTGAGCGATGCAAATATTCTTTCAGTTCTTTCAGGACAAAAAACTTTCAAGGTCATGTATATTTATTTTTCAGTTTTCAATTTATGTTGCTAGTTTTTCATGAAAGCCTTGAAGAAAGATGCAGCGACGAAAAATTCTTTTTAATTTTATTGTAGAAATAAATGTTTGAGCAACTTTTTACAGTTCATTAAAATTCTACGCTTTTAAAAGCATCTCAGAGTGTATTGGTGAAATTAGTCACGTCATATGTTAGCAATTCAAAAGATAGATAAAATTAAAATCGCCCTGTGACGCTTGTGGTAACAATGTATTTCCTCTTAGTTTTAGCTGCCTTTTAATCGAGCAATGCTTGTATGAGTGACCAGCCTGGTATCTAAATTACATCCTTTCATGTAAGCATAATCGAAGCATCGACCTGACCGTTGATACGAGATTAAAAACCCCGTCAGAAAACCCGTGCTGGTGTCATTGTTATAGAAGTGGCGGAAGGCCTGGGCAGGTATTATCTATAACTACCTACTGTATAGGCACCTGACAAACCTATAAAAGGTCTGGTTTGGCAGCCACCTTAACCACCACGCACTTGAAAAACCAACAAAAGGCCTGATCAGACTACGAACGCCTTATATTTGGCAATGCCAACTTTTCCCGTTTCCAATTGTCCCTGAATCCTTCAAAACAAGATGAGAAGAGCCATTAAAAGTGATAATTTTAACAATCTCTTGCAAGCAGAAATCAACACTGGTATCATATTTTGTTGGTCTAATGCGAATTAGTATTTTGAATAAATCCTCATCGTGCAGCTCATGAAAATCAGATCACTACAGACAAGAGTTTCTTCTTGATCTGTCCTTGAGGAGTTGACCGTGAGTCTTAAAGAGCTATTATTATTATCTTAATTAGTGTCAGAGCTGCAGTTTAGGTCTCAGCCTCACCCGTTAATTAATAACCTGAAATCCTTGTGTCTTGATGATTAGGCTCACCCTGTAATCCGATTATCTTCACAAAATTGAACGGACTTCTAGAACCTCAGACAAAAATCTAGATCCCTCTAATAAGAAGAGGATTTTGAATCGGGATTTGCTGTCCTCTATCATATCTCCACTGGGCAGCCGGTGTTTGATGTTCAGTCTGAGGAGTTCCAGAAGTATAAGATCTTAAAAGAGTGCACGATATAAATTTAAGTCTCATATGCAGTCATGCTCACAAATTAGTTGTTAATTCAACGTTCAATAAGTGAGTGATAAACTTAAATGAAGGCTGACTTCCATGCCGGGCCTGAACAAGGAGTATGAGTGAGTGAAATTCAAACAAATAGTATAATTAATATAAAATTAAAGTAAATTTGATTAATGGCTTATGCAGCAGGGAGTAACAGAATTTCATTTAGATTTTTTACTGCTAGACAATGCTTGTTTGAAAATGTTTTGGAAGCTTGCTCTACTATCAACTCTGTAGAATGTCATGCAATGTAGGACTTATAGCAACATGTGCATGTGAATATACTTAAAAGAATACGTGGTTTATTTCCTGAATGAGACAACAGTTACCCATCCACCTAAATAAACCAGGAATATTATTTTTGATTGGTTTTTCTTTAAAGAAAGACAATAAGGGCTAAATTTAGATATCTGTCCTGGTCCGTTCTGTTCCAGAATAGTTTAGGGCCTTGAAGTCACTATGGGAGGTCTTATTAATGACCTTTTATGTAAATGCGTAGAGCTGAATGAGGATGTTTGATAATGAAGATCCAGTATGAGAGCTTATTTGTAAAATAAACAAGTATTTTGGCTCACATTGTTAACGAAATTTAACCAACGTGCGTAAACGTGCATTGAACCATACTACACCCACACTTCTACAATAAAATTATGGTGTCATTTTCTTCTTTTTTGTATTAATTCAAAGTATTTGAATTATTCACGATTCCAGTTCAAAAAGCACAAGGCATCTAGAAATCCGAGTTTCTTCTCTAGAACAACCTAAATTCAATTTGTGAACGTAACTCTTCATTATACGCGTGCATGACTTTCGTAACTCCTCGTTAATAAAATAAATGAACTACAAATTTCAAAGAACTGTAATAAACAGCCTACATAGCTTCAGGCGCAGCAACTTTCATTAATCTTTCTTGCGTATCAGAGCAGAAGCTCGTGTGAACGATATCTTGCTTTCTACTCATTGATTACATTTATCAGAATGAATACTATGAGGTTTGTTCCTCAGGAAGAACCATGTCAAGCTAAGTAACTTCACATTAACTAATTCACTCTAAGACGAAGAGATGTATACTTCAATGGCGTACCAACATTTACGGTAAATCAAACAAACATTCACGTCACGGCATGCACATAAACATTACATAGTAGACATGATTGTACGTTGAAGTGTGATGGAATTAGGCTCATTAGCGGTATAAAATTAGCGTGAGACTTGAATTTTCATGAGCTTAAATTTAAAGTATTCTCTTCATGAAGCTATTACTGCGTAATCCATTGCTGACGATGAGTGTACAGGAGCAACTGCAATCTACACACCAGTCCCAAGCATATCTACGCCGTTAGTGCTGGCTTGGGTTTTAAACCACGATCTAGGTAACGTAAACATCTTATAGACATGGTGTATGTACATATAGTGTATTAATGTACTATGTATGCCATACATACATAAATTTTTTACAAGTATAAGTTGTTTTCTATGCCTAGATATGGGCTTAAAAAACAGTATAGGCAGCGCTATCGCCAGGTTCTGTACAGTAAAGAACACATAGGAGAAAAATTTTGCATCTTACCAATGTTTTCATTTGCCAAGTTAAGTGCAATACACGAGGTCATGATTCTTGAAACCCTTGCATGAAGACACAACTTTTATGCACTAGACTTGAAAGAATATAAGCGCCTTAAAGTATGCAGTAATCCGCTGCTATGTCGACCACCTAGGATCTTCCTTACGTATTTTTTTAACCTTACATCTGTGATACAGGAATAGGTGAAAAATATTTTGTATTTAAATATGCTGCCAATTTCTTTGGAATTTTGTGGTAGTAAATTAAGAAGTATGATCGGTATCAATACATAGCTGATATATTTTCTTGAATTATCCATCTTCAGACAATTTCCTTTTATGATCATTTTTCTTGTCATCTTAGTAAGATTTTTTAGTCTGACTGATTTTCAAAACCACAAACGAAGACCTGAGTTTACCCCTATCAGTATTCAATAATTTCGCAACATTAAGAGCTAAAGTTCCCGTTTCCTATTTAGCCTTTCTTCACTAAAGTTACTTGAAGAGTTGCAACATGCAATTGACTAATGAGCCATTGCTTAAGAGATTTCTTGGAATTTTTTGATGTCTTCTTGATGAAACCTTGGCCTCAGTAGGACAAAAAAAAGCTCTTGTGAGTGTTGTCATAAAATAATCACGAGGTGGGCGTAAAGACGCAACTAGGACGTACTTTATCTTGCGAGGAGGTAGGCATGCAGAGGGCACGGAGCTGAAACACGCTCCAAGCGCATCAGGAGACTACGTTTTCCAGAGAAGTGATCCCATTCTAGGAAGATACTAATCCACTTGGTATCCTCCAGTCCTTTGTGCTCAAGAATCTCTAATCCAAATTGCTTCTTGCCTTCCTTCCTTCCTTCCTTTGGGCTACAAAAATGTGCAGGAATCTTGCTCGGGAAATGCCAATTCTCGCTCCTACAACGCTGCTGCTTTGTCAACGCTGCAATCGCTTCTTTCAAGCTGCGTCATGTGACATCGGATTACGCGTCTGCAGCTTTAAGCGCTCAATTTTCTGACAAATTCTTCGAAAATTTCCGCCCACCTTCTGATTCAGTTTGCGGCCTCCTTTTTCTTTCAAGATTTAGGAAATTTCACAAAAGCCATTTCTTGTCACGGTTCTGAAACTTGGTGACGAAGTTTCTGTTTCTATGAACCCAAGAATGGTCCAACATCTAGACGTCTATGACACTGGGACTCCACTGAGTTTCTCACACTAAGTTGAAAAAATTTTTAAGAAAAGACTTATGTTGTGGGAATTCACATGAGGATTAGATAGCCATGAATGTATGATAACATCAAGAAGCCGTCGTGAGGAATCATTTCCATTACCAATCCCTCATTCAGTAGCCTCACACAATACACACATTCCATATTTAGCCCTTTCTTCCAGTACCAACATCCTTTGTTTAACAGTTGTCTCCAGCACCAACATTTCTTTTTTAGCAGTATCCTCTAGCACCAATATTGCTTATTGAACAGTTTCCTCCACCACCAACATTCTTTATTTGACAGTAACCAGTTTCATTCTTCTAGTACATGTACTTTAAGGATATAGAGTTGATCTGCACATGCATGTTATACTTCGAGACATTATTGTACTGGCGAAGTCGCTGAAGAATATTGAAACGAAATTGATTGGGATACCACAATTATTTAAACTAGACAGTTCCCGTGAAAATTCCACAATTTAAATTTCACTAATTTGAAGTTATTAAAAAGGTAAATGCATTAGAGATTTACAGCGAATTTTTGTGTTTGAGATGAATACTTTGTATTAATTTCATTCAGAACTACTTCTCTGCATCTTATCTATCGATAACATGGCCCAGATAGTACCCATTGATATTCATTGGGTTAAAAGTGATAAAATTAAGGATCTAGGAAATAATAGAATGCATATTTCAGTTTTACCCGTGAATATTTTTCATCAATATACAGGGTGTCCCAAAAAAAGTTAACCCAATATCAAATAATTATAATTCAAAAACTATTAAAGTTAGTAAAATTTGGAAAGTTGCATGTTGTTTGTCAACCATTTCCCTATCTGTGATGAAAATTTTATGAGAAAATTTGAAAGTATATTTTTGCAGCATTATTTTTAATAAGAGACATAGAAAACAGGTTTGTGCACAATATCTAAAATACAAATTTAAAGGTGCTTATAATATTTTAAACAACTTTTAACAATTTATTATTAATGAGAGGCAAATATAATTTCAAACAAAAAAGACTTAAAAATTTGTTTCCTTAGTTCCCTTAGATGTGCCCTCCATTTCGTTCAGCACACAATTGCATTCTCTTTCTCATTGCATTCATAACTCTTCTTATCAGAGTATTATCTTGTCGAAGCAGATTAACTTCCTGTTCAATTCTTTGCTTCAGATCGTCGATGTCTCTTCGTGGGGAATTATAAACTTTACTTTTTAAGTGTCCCCATAGGACAAAATCACAGGGAGTCAAATCAGGGGATCTGGGTGTCCACTCAATACGCTGATTTTAGGAGATAATACGATTTCCGAATAGCTCATTCAGTCTTCCCCTTACAGCAATAGTTCTGTGAACAGGAGCATCGTCCTGGATCTACCACGTTCTATTAATTCTATTTCCATGGGTTTCTTGGAGTCTTGGAACTATCATATTATTTATTAAGTCAAGGTATCCCAATCCATTTAAATTGTTGTAAAAAAAAGGACCCAGAAGACATCCGTTTCCACAAAGTCCCATCCAAATTGAAACTTTTTCTCTAGAAATTTCAACACCGTAGTTAAAGTCAGGAGGATTGTTCTTGGGTGCATATCTGCGAACATTATGGCTATTAACTTTGCCATTTAGATGAAATGCGGCCTCATCTCCAATCACAATGTCTTCAATGAATCGATCATTTTTTGCAGAAACCACTGAGCAAAATTTAGCCGCCGAGGAAGATCAGTATCTAGTAGTTTATGTCTCACGTGCATTTTGTAAGGATGCCATTTCAATTCTAACTTTACAATTCTGTTGAATGTGCTTTTACTTTTCCCAATCCATTCTTTCGTGAAGAAATGTCTGGATTTGCTAACAGTGCTTGGTGAACAATTTCGACATTTTCTGGTGCTTGTTCAGTACTCTTGCGGCCTGATCGACCTTTGTTTAGATTTAGGCTGGTTCCTTCAGTTTGTACTTCCTGATATTTTTCCAGATGGTCACCTTCGATGGAGAATTTCTTTCAGAGAAGCGCTCTTGAAATAATTCTTGAACATGTTGAAAACTGTTGCGATGCAAAAAATTCACAACTATGAAGATCCTTTGTTCTTTTGTAAGTTGCATCTTGAAGGTTGGCTCATTGAAGGATAAAATTAGTGACATTAAAACTTGACGATACCGTATTTATGGGAAATTTCATACAAAACCGTATCCATGATCCAACATAAAGAATCCTCGGAAGGAGCAGTCTAACTGTAAAATGTGTATTTTAGATATTGTGCACAAACATGTTTTCAGTGACTCTTATTAAAACTAATGTTGCAAAAATATGCTTTCAAATTTTCTCATGAAATTTTCATTGCAGATAGGAAAATAGTTGACAAACAACATGCAACTTTTCAAATTTTCCTGAATTTAATAGTTTTTAAATTATAATTATTTGAAATTGGGTTAACTTTTTTTGGGACACCCTGTATACAGAGCTTCCATTCTGTATCGTATCTACTGATAACATGGCCGTGTAAAAAATGATATCTGATAACAGAAAAAATGAGTATTTTATAGTGAGCCGGTGTCTTTGGTATCCCCTATACAATGCTTCAGTTCAATAATTTTTCTTCTGTAAAAGATAGGAAGTAATGGGCCAGACACACACAGAGAAAAAGAGAGAGAGATGAAAATACATTTTCTATTACATATGTAGGCTAGACAGTTTCGGTGGAAATTCCACGATATAGATTTGACTAATATGAAATTATTATAAAGATGAATGTATGAAAGATTTACGATGAAATACTGTGTTTTAAATGAATACTTTTCATTATTACATACAGGACTTCCATTCTTTGTCTTATCTACCGATAACATGACCCAGATAGTACCTATTGAAATTTCTTGGTTTAAAAGTGATGAAATTAAGGATCTATCAAATAAAATACATTTTTCAGTTTTTCCTGTGGCACCATCAGAATCTGAATATTTTTCATAAATGTATACAGAACTTCCATTCTGTATCATAGATCCTTAATTTTATCATTGTTAAACCACGTAATTTCAACGGGTACTATCAGAGTCATGTTATTGGCAGATAAGACGCAGAATGGAAGTTCTGCATAGATTCATGAAAAATATTCAGATTCTGATGGCACCATGGGTAAAACTAAAAAATGTATTCATTTCATATATCATTAATTTTATCACCTTCAAATCAAGGCATTTTTACAGGTACTCTCTGGGCCATATTATCGGTAGATAAGATGCAAAATGGAAGTCCTCTATATATTGATAAAAAATATTCATTTAAAACACAATAAGTTGCCGTAAATCTTTAATGCATTTATCTTTATAATAATTTCAAAATAGTCAAATCTAAATCGTGTAATTTCCACGGAAACTGGCTAGTATAATAATACAGAGTTTGTTGCTTGCTTGCTTGCTTTCTTGCTTGTTTGCTTGGTCCGTCTTTCTGTCACACTCTTAAGGATTTAGATGGGAGGAAATTCGAATTACTAAGCATTGTATTGTGGACACCAAGGGCCCATCCTTCAATCTGGAAACTCCTTCGTAAAGCCAGCGTCCACTGGTAAATCAAACAAAAGAATTCAGTAAAAAACACTTGAATTTTCACGTGTGGGTCCACTAGTCGCTAGATAAGATACAGAATGGAAGTTCTGTATATATTGATGAAAAATAATCACGCGTAGAACTGAAAAATGTATTTTATTTCATAGATTCTTAATTTTATTACTTTTAAACCAAGGAATTTCAACGGATGCTATCTAGGCCATGTTATCGGTAGATAAGATGCAGAAAGGAAGTTCTGAATGAAATTAATAAAAAGTATTCATTTAAAACAAAATAGTTCGTTAAAAATCTTTAATGCATTCATCTTGATAATAATTTCAAATTAGTCAAATCTAACTCGTGGAATTTCCACAGGAACTGTCTAGTAACATCATAAATGAACACCTTACGAAAAATTTTATTCTGTTTCCAACTGATAATGTCTTACCGGACTCATGTTGATGGATGCATATGTTTGCGTATTTTTGTATGCTGTAATTGACCTATGCAGATGACTGTTTCGTGTGAAGAAATTTAACATTCATCACAATTTTTTTGGATCCTGCCTCTGAGCGTGTCTCATTACATAATTTTTCACGAAATAACACTAATAATTGCCTAAAAGTTAGGACTTCTGTTGGAAATAATGAGACAAACTGTAGGATTTTCATCCCTTCAATGGTCTAGAAGACTGATGCAATTGTCGCATTCAAACTCACGACTACACCGCTTCGTGAATAGGAACCTGTTTAATGAATAGAAAAATCGACTTATGAAGAATATCTCGCTAGAGTTTTTACTCAGATATATTGACTCATATATCTGAGTAAAAACTCTAGCAAGATATTCTTCATAGGTCGATTTTTCTATTCATTAAACAGGTAATTAAACAGCATCTGGTGATGCTGGTCAAGAACTACTGATGGTACTCATGTTGAAACCTGCCTTATACCCTATTTACGAAGAAAAAATACACAGTTGTATCTGATTTCAATTAAAATGGGCAGTGCTAAACATATTCAATAGTCAGTATCATATGTGTATATGATTTATGTAGACAGTATATCTAGGAAGCTCTGAATTTTGGACAGTTCTCTTAGTTTGTAAAATTAGTTAAATTTAAATCTCCTATTTGTCAAGCTCGATGCATTTTCTCAATTAAGTGCTTTAATTAGATGCCTCTTCATTAGCGCTCAAAAAAACAGATTATCTTTACGCCCACACGGAAAACAATTTCTAGGCGCAAAACCAAAAATACTTGCCCTGGAAGCGAAAATATATACTACGTCTGAATAACCCTTCCTGAGCCCAAATTTACAGTGTGTAGTTTTGGCCAGGCAATAATTCCACAATTTCAATGTGTACTAACCCAATAGTTTCGTAGGACTGAGCAGGCGGCTACAAAGTTTAGGCAATTTCACTGTCTGATAGCCACTGGTTGCACCAGCGCTCCCCCGCCCCAGTTACACCAACCACTTCCACGGAAACGTCGCAACTGAGGTAGTTTGAAGGAAAACTATGCTGTATTAAATTTGAGGAAGAAATAACTGCACTTCTAACATAGAAATTTGAATTGAATAATTCGGAAGAAAGTATTCAAAATTTCTTGGGGAAAAAAATTTCGTTTGTTGTTCAAATAGAAGTTAAGGCCTTTCATTTGAAAAGTAATCGGAATGAAATAGCCTGTTTTTTTGCTCCTATTTATAGAAAAGACAGAACTGGAAATCTTTCAGTAAAATTTAAATGCTCAATAAAATGACGTATTAACTCAGTATTTTTATATTCGTGTACGTGTGTATTCCAAATAAAACTTGAAAAATCGACATTAAGGAAGCAAAATAAGGTACACTAAAAAAGCAGCATGATACACTTGCACAATAATAAAATGCTCTGCTCACCGACAGAAAACCATTCCACCCGCTAGAAAAAAAACACAAAAGCATTCCTGGTCGCTAATGCAAATCCTGGAATTGCGAGAGAAAATTACCAATTAAGAAACAGAAGCTAAAGCCTTGCTCTCTCCACATCACTACACGCTCTAAACTGGTGTTCCATGTTTTAACTGCTGCTTTCCACAAGATCATTTACAAATGTTTATTCACAGAAGATTATTCATAAATATTCATTCATGTATATAGATATTTACAAATACCTGTTTACCAATGTTTATTTATTAAAAAAAATCCAGAAATTTTGTTCACAAGCTTATACTGAAAAGTATTAACATACTAATGTTTAGTGACAAGTTTATGCACATATGTCTAGCCATTATTGTTTTCTAATATAATCTCTATTAAGTATTGTTTTTACAATTGAATTTGTAATGCATTTTAAAGAAAAGTATGTTAAAAATGTTGATTCGTGAATGTTTATTGAGGCTGCTTCCAAAAAGCTGTTCAGTAAAAAATTTTGTTTAGTGAAATTTATTTTCAACAATTCTTTTTAGCACATCAGTTTTTTATTATTGAATATTTTTTAATTTAAAATATACCCAAGATGTCTTTAGCGTTGGAAAAATTTCTTGATTTTTGACTACTGAACTTGACTTTGAAATACATGATTAATTTGTTTACTCACAAGTTCGAGGAAGAACACCGATCATTCTTTAAGGATCATACACGAACTAATAATAATGCAATTAAAAGTTAATCG
This sequence comes from Trinorchestia longiramus, assembly GCA_006783055.1. Lineage (NCBI taxonomy): Eukaryota > Metazoa > Arthropoda > Malacostraca > Amphipoda > Talitridae > Trinorchestia > Trinorchestia longiramus. The sequence continues at coordinate 160,508 of VCRD01000384.1, forward strand.
AGATACTCATAAAATATTCCATGACATCATTTTCTAATTTTTAAAAAATATTGCCTGATAAAACGTTTAATGAACGAATAATTTTTCGAAAATTTTCACTTACGATTTTCAAGATTTTGTTTGACGTAAGTAATTAAAGATTTTATATTAATAAATAAGACGCTCACCGCCTCTGCAATTTTCGACGTGGCTCAAGACCCTTTAAGTTCCTTGCACTGAACCTTGTTGCAGGAAGCAGTAATAAAATTGGATTTGCTATATGCAAACCTATAGAATTATTAGTATTATATTACAGCTTTTATTCCGTGAGCAAAATTGAAAACATGTAATACGTGGCTCGAGCGCAAACTATTTATCGAATTTTCAATAAGAATATGCACTTCATTTCCTGGATGGATTTTGTCTAGAAGTAATGCTGTATGTAGACATGGAGCATGCTAACTAATTTGGGACATTGCTGTAGACATTGAGCATGCTAACTAATTTGGGACTTTGCTGTAGACATGGAGCATGCTAACTAATTTGGGACATTGCTGTAGACATGGAGCATGCTAACTAATTTGGGACTTTGCTGTAGATATTGAGTATGTTGACTAATTTAGGACTGGGATAAAATTTTTGTACCAGACTTTCAACATCTAGTGTAAGTAGCCAACATTTAGATATTTTCTCCAGTGTGTAGGTAGCCATGTGATCATAAATATTTATTCCATTGTTTAATGTATCACACAAACAAATTTATTTTTACTTACATGATTCAATTATGATCGGCTAAAAAAAAAGGTTTCACTTAACTTCAATAAAAACAGCCATCTTCACCAAAGCACAAATGAAATGGCACAGGTAAGTTATTACTTAATTTATGTCCCACATCGTGAGCCAGAAGAATTTTTCTAATTTTTTTAGATTCCTTGTATTCAAGTTAAAGAAGCCAACCAAACAATGCCACTCAGACAGACAATACAACCATAAAACGCAGGAAACTTATTATACTAAATAACACACAATAGGCATGATATAATGAATCAATTAATGAACAAACAATGCACTACACAAAAACTTTCCTGAAATTAAATACACAACACATTTTCTACTCTCAGAAATTGAAGATATTTTTAAACATCGACCTATCAACATCATCTCTGGCGGAGAGGTCTGGCATTCGCTCGTTAAAATAAATCTTGTTGCCTGTAGCTAGTCCTGGTCTATCGACGGTTCGACTGCATGGCAAGTAGGTTTTTTACAGGTCATTTAGTATCGAAAGGGGTGTGCAATATGTAATTAATTTGAAGAAAAATATTAGTTATAGCGAGAATGTATTTCTGCCATGTTTGTTACGGCCGTTACGAGATGGAATTTTACCTGATACCATGTCGCAAGAGTTGTTATTATTCCCTTGTTTTTATCTAATTCTTCCTGCTAAAGTAGAAAGCTTTTGAATATTTGTGTTGTTTCATTTCCCATCTAACAGGAACTATCGGAAAAATGATTTTATTCTATAAGTTAAATTAACTTTAATGTAGAGTACGATAATATTTGAAAAATTGTTAAACGTTCTGTGAAATTTATGTTATAATTCGGTTAGGCAAATAATTTAGTTGCAGTATTGATGGAGATTCTAAGATTTGAAAATTGTAAGCATCTTGAAATCTATCAAAAAAATGTGAAACCTTAAATTTATCAATCCTATGTCATTAAAACCTTACAGAAACAGTGGATACAAAATCTGAAATTTCATATGTTCACATCTCTCCAGTAAGAAATTCTTGAGAACACATGATTGATTTCTTGAGAGTCGTTGGGGAATAGCATTGCATGGTAAATATCTAACGCAATTCGCTGTTATTTCGTTTAAATTATAGTTCACATGACGTAGAGACATATTGTCTGTACGCCATGAAAACTTGAGAAATCCTAAAAACACTTCTAAACTGTATTCGGATTAGATGCTCTTACATACTTCTCAAATTTTATGAAACTAATTCTGCAACTTAAAGAAGCAAGCATCCTGTGATTGGATGTTAACGCAAAATTACTATCACCACTTGAACCGCTGACGGCTTCTGTCTGGTAACCTATTAGGCATCACTCAAAAATGATAATAGACAAATTAGTGAGCACAGACCATACACAAACCGAGGCCTGCGTGAACAGTCAGCACGACACAAGACTATCATAAGACATGCCAAAAACAGTGTAGTGCCAGCACCAGTTCCGTGCCAAACACCGTCATGGCGAAACCAGTGGAATGCTAAAAACTGCGTCAGTCCAAAAAAAGTTCTGGGCTAACCTAATCGTTACTATATATACATAAGTCTGGCAAGTAAGTCCTAGGATAAATATTATCAGGTTCTAGAGTGTTGCTGCCTAACTCTACTTATGCACGTTAAAAAATATTGAACACTAAAGAAAGTAGGCCTTAATTTCTCAAAAAAGACGCAATTCATTTTGATGAGCAACAGCTTTTGGCGTCCCTCCGAACAAAGACCCCAGTAAAAACCGACAAAGGAAGCAAGCGAGCGAACTAAGCGACCATTAAAATGCCGTTGTATGTTCATTCTTAGAAACTTATTTTTTATTAAAACTCATGCCATTTAATCATTGTAGTTTATTCACATAGAAAGATTTCATTCATTTTCATCCATTTCGTATGTCATGAAATTTTTAACATTTGTTCTTAAAGTTTTGTAATTATACTATGTCTGGAAATACATTCGAATAAAATTTTGATACAGTCTAAATTCTTTTTTCACCTCACTGTACGGTAAGAAAACACAACTTAGGAATGACAGAGGTGCAACGCTACAAACCATTATCCTGCACTCAGCTTTCCAATGAACAGAGTTATGAGTAAAAATTAACTCGGTAACCTACACTGTGAAGAAAACTTGATCAGATATAAGCCTACAAACTGTGAACATTAATTTAGGCTACAACGACACAGGATGTTTGTGGGTGGTAGTTTGCTGATATAAACCCTGAGTGAATTAACAAGTAGCGTTGACAGTTGATAGCTTAACTTTGCTTCCTTGATTTACGTCCATTTTCTGTCAGAGAACAATATACAAGGCGAAAAATGGCAACAGCCGAAAATTTTCTCCGTTATCGAGTGAAAAACTTGGTAAGCTCCGGAACCCGGTTTACTTATGGCTGCTGAGACCAACCAGGACTTGCAGAGGCAGCGTTATCAGATGAGCAGGTCTCACCAGGTCACCTGTCTAACCTGAGGCAGGCCAAGTGCATTGCAATTAGAGGCTGCAAAACACGAGGCCCCTCGCTCTAATGTTATCTTCGTCTTTTTCTTACGAAGTGAGGCTTCTGATGAAAGATTTTTTACGCAGCCGACAGTCTGATCTCTAACAAACTGAAAAATTAAAGTCAATGACAGAGTTTCGGAAGTAAAAATCTTTTATGAACGAACATGATTCAATGAAACCACATCATTGCAGCGTTTAGGGACGTTATCCGAGAGGTCTCACATAGATCTTAAAACAATTGTTTCTGCTCCCACTATTTGCCACCGTCGCTATTTCTAACATGTACGCTTAATGACATTGCTTTCCTTCTCTTTTACCCACAACATTGTCATCTCTCAGACTTTCCATCTACGTCAGCACCATACCCATATTCACCCCTCACCCTAATGCATTATTTATCGACCGTTTTTACTTTATTCCTTAATTTTTAACATTCACTATCATCAACTTAAATAATGCTAGCATCATCATTCATGCACCACGAGACAAAGCATCACGAGACATCATAATTAACAGCTGTGCATCACCAAATTCTGAAATATCATTAAATTAGATATTATCTCATTAGAAGTTCACGTACAGCACTTCTGCAGCTGCAGGTGCCTTGCAGCTGCACGGGATTTAATTTACCTGTAATGTCTCCTGACTTTATCATAGTAAACATGTTCGGTATATTCCCATCACACTTCTTGAAAAAAAGTTGATATCATTTTTCTTGTATGTACACCGATCTTGAGCGAAAACTCAACCTAGGCTTGGGGCTTCATGAACAAGTTTACCAAGGTTCAATAAATTCAATTTAAAAGAAAAAGAAGACGAATAAAGACCTGTGATAATGTATGCTCTCCTAACTCAAAGTATGAAACTTTTTAAGTTTTTAGACAATTTTGAACCAATTGTCTTAAAATATTTCAAAGTTTAAAAAAAGATCATAAAATATACCCTCACAATTCCTATCATATGAGTGAGAATCAATATATGTATTAACTTCATCTCTTATGTATCAAGCTAAACGTTTATTCATTTTTAAAACGCTTAAGAAACACTCTTGCTAGATGGACATTTCAACACCCAGCATCCATGACCTTTATACAGGGTTTTAGTTACGTCCCTTAAAAATTATTCTACGTGACGTATTTAAAACAAAACTAACCAAGTATTGATCACATAACGCAAAATTGTTCAGATTATAAATGTATGAACTATGAACGTACTATTTTCCAAGCAGCACGCAAATGATCGTCCATTTTAAGTTACAAATGAAAACGTCAATTAAGTTTGTATTCTTTGTAAAAGCAATCGTACAAAGTACACACTGCGCAGATGGTGCTGTTTGTACAGTTGATAGTATTTTTTATGCAGACGGTGCAAGGCTTTGTGCAGATGGTGAATTTCGTACAGCTGGTCATGCTTCCTGTTTAAACAGTGCACAAGCACAAGCAAGCGGAAGTAGAAATGGTACTACAATTTGTATAGATCACACCACGATATCGCTGTACAACCCTCACTGAATCACAGCTCATTGCATCGTTTTATATTCCTTAACATTCTTTGTAAAATAAGGACCAATCGAGTGGGAACTTATGAAATATGCATGGTAACTTGTAAACATAAAATGTCTTTCAGTTCATATAGCCTCGACGATTGGAATTTTTCCTCTAAATAATTGGTTAAAGCTTCATCAACGGAACATCTTTGTTTTCCTAAATGTAAACGTTTTGCAGTTGATATGTGCCATCATCGATGGGAGCTGATAAAAGATTGAAAATAACACAAAATAACCGCAAGCGCAGAGGGTCTGGAGAGTACATATCAATTTAAAACAATAGCTGTTCGACGATTACTTTGAATTGCCTCTCGTGCCAAGTACTCTCGTAAAATTAACCATGGCTGCATCTTTCATTAACGTTACTCAAAATTTATCATCCTGAGGGGCTGCTCAGACTTTAATTCCATGCTAAACTCGGCTGTAATGAAGTCTGTAATCACCAACTCATCACCACAATTATTGTCTTTTGGAGTTACTGACACTAATACTATCGTCGTCTTCTTGCAGGCGTAACATCGTGGGGAAAGTAGACTGGTGCGTACTTTCATTAAGCGGCTCAAGAATTCTCTATTTTTCCCTTTCGATATTAGAAGTTTTGACCAAATTAGTGCCTAGATTTTGGCGGTGATTAGCGGTAAAATTGATTAGAATCTAGCAGGAGAGTGGAAGTGAAGAGCAAGAGGAAAAGAAGACTTAGAGCGCCGAGTACCCGGATGGAGGTTTTGGAAAGGCTTATTTAAGTAAAAGGACTTGAAGATGAAAGCACAATTTAGTTTGTATATAATTAACTACAAAAACACTTGAAAAATAAGGATATCTATGGAAGAGAATCTGTAGCGACATCTAAATGAAAGTGATAAGTAAACAGAAACTAAAATAAGCGAATGAGAGCAAACGAAAAAAACACACAATGACGTAGCACTGTAATTGCTCAAATTAATAGAGAAAAAGTGAAGAGTTACACTAACTGTCAGCGCTTTGTAGAGTCAATGTAAAGTTAAGTTAAGTTAATATGTACAAATATACTCACCAATACGCTCTTGAATTGAAACAAGGCGTCATTGATTTTGTATTTTATAACCGTTTGTTTCTTTCTCCAAACAAGGAAAACTAAGTACCTTTTCTGTTGAAAGATTGCAGTAACAATGATGGAAATCAGAACTTTGTTAATTCTACAAGGACTAAGTTGTTTTTCAAGTGAGCGGAATGTTACGCACATCAATGTTCCTATAGTAAAACAATATGTACAACTTTTGAACGAAGAATTTAAATTATGGGACAAAAATGAGGTATTTCTTACGTACTTCAGGAACGATATGGGTCTATATAAGGCAAAAACTATTGTCCCAAGTGACAAGATAGACTTTCATGTATGTATTGTAGCACTGCAAACGTCAGCATCTATGACACGTGGCAGCCTGTAAACTAACACCGGCTCAAATTCATTTGAAATCTCTCGGAACTTCATCACAAGGCCTACGTTCAGCACACACTGCTTAGTTCCCAAGCATCAAAGAGGTGAGGGATTCAAGTATTCCTGTCAGGTATGACAGGGATACTTGAAAAGACGCCAAGAAATCTATTTTATCTATCTATCTATCTATCTGTTTTTCTATTTTAAAAAGACACCAAGAAATCTCTGTAAGAAATGGAAAAGGGCATTTAGAATCACGAGACTAATGTTTCACAATTTATCAAACGTCTTTTATGCATGAGATAAAAATTAACTCATTGACTACTTTGGGGATAAGTATTGTTCCGCTTCGCAGTCAAATAGTGTAATTGCGACTGAAAGATTTATCGAAAATGGATTTTCATTGAAGCACAAAAATGATTTCAACGATAAAGGAAGTAAGCTACAAAGTAAGTTTTTTGTATGTTTATGACATAATGTTGAATGATTTTAAGGGGATATAGAAAGGGTGGGAGCATGACAAAAAAAAGGATACAGGAGAGCAAGGGGGGCAGGTCAGGGCATGGGAGAGCAAGGGGGGCAGGTCAGGGTATGGGAGAGCAAGG